>CM077818.1:10927500-11527500 GCA_039764185.1 Tamarix austromongolica
TGTGTTTATTGTGAAGCGCAGCATGGATCCGAGGTACGTCCCCGTACCCTTGTCTTCGTGTACTAATATGTTGTGGTACAAGTGTGATGTGGTGTGATGTGACGTGACCCCTACGACATGTAGGTTGGGTGATGTGAGGGAGTGTGGTGAAGTGAGGGAACTTGAAAAAGAAAAATAAGAGGTTAGAATGACCAAAGGGGAGTATGTTGGCTAAACAAGGTATGGACGACCTAAGGAGTTCACCATTTGGGAAATAATGAGGAGAAAGTGGAATTAAGTAAACAAAAAGGTGGGTATAAATTAAGGTTGCATGGGGAAGTCTGTTGCTTGGTGATATGATGGGTAGTATTGGAGCTTATATAGTGGTTTTAATGATTACTTGGTGGTATTAGTGACTTATGGTGGTATTAGGGTTTATATGGTTGTATTTATAATTACTTGGTGGTATTAAATACTTATGGTGGTATTAGGGTTTGTAAGGTGGCATTAGGGTTGTATAGTTGTTTTAATAATTACTTGGTGGTATTAAATGTTTATGGTGGTATCAGGGTTTGCAAGGTGTTATTAGGGTTTATATGGTTGTATTATGATTACTTGGTGGTATTGAATGCTTATGGTGGCATTAGGGTTTGCAAGGTGGTATTAGGGTTTATATGGTTGTATTAATGATTACTTGGTGGTAATAATGGCTTATGGTGGTATTAAGGTTTGTAAGGTGATATTAGGGTTTATATAGTTGTATTAATGATTACTTGGTGGTAATAATGGCTTATGGTGGTATTAGGGTTTGCAAGGTGGTATTAGGGTTTATATAGTGGTATTTATGATTTCTTGGAGGTATTAATGACTTATGGTGGTATTAGGGTTTTCGCGATGGTATTATGGTTGTTACGGTTAAAGAAGGTTAAGAGTGGTTAACCATGGCTTGGTGTGGACAATCATGGTTCGTATGGCTGTTTAGAGTTGTTTGGTGTTATCATGTGTATTATTGAGCAAAGTATAGTTATGAATGTGGAATTTTACCGTATGTGATGTGTAATGAATGTAGTGAATGACTTATGCATGTCAAGGACCTGATATGATTCAATAAGTTACGAATAAGACATTAACTGCTTAAAGTGAAATACTGATGAGCCCGACCCAGTCCGTTCCACCGGTTATTAATAGTGGTCAGAGGCGTGTTGCCCTGTAATTATATTTCCGGACCACCGGCTACAATAGTGGAGGGATCCGGGCTCGACAGACCCAAACTAATAAGTTAAATCAGGAAAGATACTGAGAAGACACCAATAACGTAAAGTGAGATTGTTGAGCCGAGCCCAGTCCGATCCACCGGTTATTAATAGTGGTCAGAGGCGTTCTGCTCTGTGTTTATTTCCGGACCACCGGCTATAATAGTGGAGGGATCTCGGCTCAGTACATCCAAAGTAAATAAGTTAAATCAGGAAAAATACTAATCACTTACAGTGGAACACCATGTAAGTGCGGGGCCAGTCCGATCCACCGGTTATTAATAGTGGTCAGAGGCGTTCTGCCCTGTGATTATATTTCCGGACCACCGGCTATAATAGTGGAGGTCCCCGTGCTTACAGGTTAAATAAAGATTGTTGATAAAAGAGATTGTTATTATAATAAGAAACAACGGACATTGTATGAGCATGATTCAGCTTTCCGTTTACTCATCCTGATGTATGGCTGACATATTGAGCATGTATCTTGTGTATTAATGCATGTGGCTTCTATGATCGTGTGTGATTGTATGCTTGGCCTTAGCGTCTACGCCTTACTCAGTACTGGACCCGTACTGATACTGCCTTGATTGACCGGGTCCTGTGATGATCCACCGATGGTGGGGAGCAGACCTTTGATGCAGGTCTTGATCGTTTACTAAATTGGGGTGGAAGGCTGGATCTGAGTGAGTAAGTGGTCCGGATAATTACCCTTCGAAAATCGTGTGGTTTAATCGTATTTGTCTTTAGAGGATACAAATGTTGTATTTAACTTTTCAAGGGTTTTATCGTATCTTGCTATTCCGTTATTTTAAGTATTCTGATATATGGACCCTTTTAAATTGTATTTCGGAATGTAACTTTTACCTTCGCACTCTGATTTGTAGAACTCGTGGTTTATGAATGGTTGTTCTGGTTTTATTTCTTTCTAGCCTTAGCACTTGGTATCGGGTCGGTAGTTATGGATCGATCTGGTACTAAGTGTGGCGGTAATGCCCCCGGATTTACGGTTTTAATTTTCCTACTTCCGCTAAAACTTTGATTTAAACGAAATTTTTCAGTAGTAAATTTGGGGGTGTTACACTTGCATAGGCTGCCACGAAAATATGCTAAGGTTTTCTTCGTGCCACAAGGCTTGCCACTAGACCAACCACTTGATCATAAGATTCCCCTTCAAACCTTGTTAATATTAGATCTTATAGATACTCTACCCTGCAAAAAGATGAGATTGAAAATCTAGTCCTTGAAATGTTACAGATGGGTATCATTCAACAATTGGAGACTGTGTGTGGATTATGGGGATCTGACCAAGAACACCATTAAAGATGAGTTTCCCATTTCGATCATTGAAGAATTCTTAGAGGAATTGCATGGGGCTTGATACTTTTCCAAACTATACCTTTGATCGAGGTATCACCAATTAAAAATGCACCCTTCGGATGTTCCAAAACTAGCTTTCAAGACCTATGAACGCCATTATGAATATCTAGTCATGCCTTTTGGCTTAGCTAATGCTCCTTCACCATTTGAGGCCTTGATGAACCATGTATTTAGACCTTATTTGCATCAGTCTATCCTAGTTTTCTTTGATGATATATTGGTATATAACATGTCTTGGTTAGATCATATTAATCATTTGGAGCTCACCTTAAAGATTTTACTTTAGTAGGAGTATGCCAAAGATGACCAATGTACCTTTGGTGTAGATCAATTAGAGTATTGGGGACATATAGTGTCGAGGAAAGGAGTATCCACTGATCCTAAAAAAATTAGTGCAGTGCATAACTAGCCCTTTCGTAGGAATTTAATGCAGTTAAGAGGTTTCCTCAACCTAGTAGGGTATTATAGACAATTTGTTAAAAGATATGGATTGATAAGCAAGTCATTGATATAGATGATAAATAAAAACAACTTTGCGTGGATGGAATAAGTAGAGCACATCTTCAGTCAGCTGAAAAAAGCATTGACCACCATAGCTATGTTAGCACTTCCTAACTTTACTAAGACATTTATTATAGAAACTGATGCATCTTCCCAAGGTATAGGAGTTGTACTTGTATATGAGGGTCATCCTCTAGCCTATATCAGCAAGTTATTTTCACTAAATCACAAGGGCCTATTGATATATGAAAAGGAGATGATGGTGATTATGTTTGCCATTGATACATGGGCACATTACTTGTGGGGACCCACTTTATTATCAAAATTGATCATCAACCATTGAAATACCTATTAAAATTGAAAATTACAATGCCCTTTCAACATACATGGCTCGCTAAACTCATGCCATTTGATTATGGCATAGTGTACAAAAAGAGAAAAGAGAAAATAGTAGTTGATGCCTTATCTCAGATGTATGGGTCAAAGATGTTTGCAATAGCCCTCTCTTCAATTCATAGTAGGCTATTGGAAGATATAAAAAGAAACTAGGTAGATGAAAACAACCTACATGAATTCATAGAGGCACTAAATCAAGACCCACCAAAGTTCTCGAAATACCAGTATTCATAAAGGCTCTTGAAAAGGAAGGGGAAACTTATGGTGGGAAATGACACAGCATTATACACTAGGTTAGTTTCTCCGTATCATGATATGCTTGATGGAGGGAACTCAGATGCCCAAGATACTTACAAAAGGATTGCTTCTCTATTATAATAGAAAGGATTGAAGAAGATGATCAAAGAATACATCTGTGAATGTGAAATTTTCCAGATAAATATATATGTTACTCAAGCCCCATCCTGTGTTCTTCAACCATTACCAATTCCCAATGTAGTATGGATAGATATAAACATATATTTTATTGAAGGGCTCCCTAGATCATATGGCAAAGATATCATCATGGTCATTATTGAGAGGTTAAGCAAGTACGCCCATTTTATTACCTTGAGTCATCCTTACACAACTACTATAGTCATAGAGCTCTTCATAAATATAGTGTATCAGTTGTATAGGTTACTACAGAATATTACTAGTGATAGAGATCTTTTGTTTGTGAGCACCTTCTGGCAAGAATTGTTCAAGCAATAAGGTGTGCAGCTCCAGCTCTCCTCTTCATACTATCCTAAAAAAGATGGCCAAATAGAGGTGCTCAATAGGTGCCTGGAGGGTTATCTTTGCTGCATGACTAGTGATTGTCCAGGGGAATGGAGTAAATGGTTACCCTTGGCTAAGTTTTGGTATAACTCAACCTTTCACTCAACAACCAATGCTACACCCCTTGAGATATTGTATGGCCAACCACCTCTAATACATATTCCTTATTTCCTTAGAGACTCGATGGTGGAAACAATTGATCATTCTCTAACGGCTAGGGAGACAACCCTCCAAGTCCTCAAGCATCATCT
The DNA here is from genome assembly GCA_039764185.1 of Tamarix austromongolica. Taxonomy (NCBI): domain Eukaryota; kingdom Viridiplantae; phylum Streptophyta; class Magnoliopsida; order Caryophyllales; family Tamaricaceae; genus Tamarix; species Tamarix austromongolica. The sequence goes on from CM077818.1 coordinate 10,932,077, forward strand.
GTCTAAAGCTCAGGATAGGATACAACAACAAGCAAATAAGCATAGGGTTGACCAAGAAATTATGATTGGTGATTGGGTGTATGTTAAACTCCAGCTATACCGCCAACATTCTGTGGCTCATCAAATAGTTCATAAGATTTCACCAAGATATTATGGACCTTATCTAGATAATGGAGAAAGTTGGTGCCATGGCATATAAACTTCATCTACCTTCTTCTGTTGCTGTCCACCCGGTATTTCATGTGTCATTGTTGAATAAAAAATGTGGAAGAGGTTTAGTGCATTCCACCATGCCTGCATACAAGACCACAATAGAATTTCTCTATGTCCCCATGGCTATCTTGGAGAGGCGATTTGTGAAATGGGGAAATGCCTATGCAACACACATGCTAGTCTAATGGTCGAATGGAACTCTAGAGGATGCCACATGAGAATTTTATGAAGATTTGGAGGCCAAGTTCCCACAATTCGACCCTTGAGCTCAAGTGTTTGCTCAATAGGGGATGTATTGATAGATATATACTATAACCATAGGTCTTGGGTTGATGTCTATTATAGCCGTTGATGTGTTGATGTCTCTATTTTTCTTTAGCTATATGTAAGTGGCACAGTGGAGAACTCGGTAGCTAATTTTTACCCCTTAACCAATTTTCATTGGTTAGAATCGTCTATATATTTTGGTATGTGTGAGGAGGAGGGGCATGACGATATCAAAATTTCCTTCCCAAATCTATCTCTCTCTATTATTCTTTACTTGTGTAGCTAAATCCAATTATTCTCATAACTTATTTTAGCTATTACATTCCCTAGATTTGAGAGATTTATTAGTGTGGAGGTTGAGATCATATCAAAACCCTTAAGCTAAGTGCAATTAAAACAACCCTATAGCCCCCCCAAATACAACATCAACCTCTTCATATAGTTCTTCCTATTTCCATCATATCTATTGCCACAGAAATCCATCGCCGCCACCATTGTAGCCACATTAACGTTGACCACCACCATAACCAACATCACCACCTTAGCAGTGGCCTCCACCATATCTAGTCCCTCAACATATCCAATATTTTTACCACCTCGATAACCACCACCTTTGCCGTTGCTTCCATGTTATTGTGCCTTACTTGACCAAATTTAGTGATATATTTATTTTTATTAAATAAAATTAGAGCTAAAATAATTAAGTTGTTGGTAATGGCAAAGATATGATTTATGAGGATGAGGGAGGAATCATTAGAGATAGAGTAACTAAGGTATGCAGTGAGGATAAGATGTCAAGCTACCTCTTTTCATTTTTATTAGATTCGATAATTTTAATTAGTTTATTAGTTTGAGCAATGTTGATTAGGATAATCAAATGTAATAATTATACATTACAACTTAACTCATCACGTCGTAACAGGTTCAATGGGCAATGTAGGGACTAAAATAAAATTAATTTAAAGTTTAAGAATTAACTTAGGATAAAAAAATACTATAATAACAACATTAGGATAGCTAAAATTATTCCTATTCTAAGCCATAAGGTAATTTTCCAACATCAACGTAGAGATTCAATGTGCCTTCATTCAGTTTACACCAACCTAATTATCTACTTACCTTTATCTCCCCCATTTTGTCCACCCAACATTTGTCGAGAAAATTTTTGACATAATCTTTAGTCTCCTCTCCTTCATGGAAATAATTATTAAATATGGAGTAATTTTGATTCCGCCACACCACCCATGCAAAAGTAGCTCGCTATGCATCATCATTGGCATGGCTTACGAGGCAACCTAAGAAGAAGAAAACAACCAGTTTTGCATTCTTTCACACTTATCTCATTTTTTTATTTACAATTCAAATTTTAGTTTTAGACTTAGAAAAGAGTTCATGGAGCCCCTTGTTACATGATTATGTTACCAGTTTTGCATGACCATTAAGTGCGCTGAATTTCTATCATAACTAGTAGTTGGTTGTCAAGTTTTGCATATATATTGCTCTTCAATTTTATTAAGATCAAAATTATATGTTGCTTCATCCCCTTCATCTTAGTTTACATTGAGGATAATGCAAATTTTAAGTGTGGGGGACAAGATAAAATTTTGGGTTCTTTATGTGGTACACAAAACATGATAAATTTTAACTTTATTAGCAGTTGATTTTTTTTATTAACTTACATGTTAGGATATGTCTAGAAAGTTGAATGCATGTTATTGGTGTGAAGGATAGATATTTCATGCATACTTGTATAAGAACAAGCTAAGCTGGATAATGATGTAATTTATTTTTGTGTTGTAGCTACAAATTGGAGCAACTTTCATGCTAAAAGACCAATATATGTTGTCCTTCATTAGATAGATAAAAAAATAATTAAATAACAACTCCTTTAGGATCTAACTAGTTGATAGGAAATACAAAAAAAAAAACTTTAATCTAAAAATATTTTATTTTCAAAACTAATCTATAATATTTTAGGTTACGTATGCAAGGAATCCTAAACCTCTTGCAAGTTGGCATTTATATTAACATAGTGCATGTTTCACTAATTTCAATCATAAGAAACAAAAATACTAACCCTTATTTGGTATAACTTAATATATAAGTGATATAGTATAATTATTTTCAAGGACTCTTTAGGTAAGGTGATAAAGGAAGAGTTTTTCTAATTTTATTCCAACTAATTAGTACTTAGTCTTCATTGGAGACCTTCATTTTTATTGGTTACTAGAGAAATATTTTACCGAAATAAAATAAATAAATAAACTTGAGGTATCGATGTGGAAAGTAAGGGTGAACCCAGAATCCACTAAATCCTTATATCAAATAGGATGGAGCATAAAATGCACCACTTTGTTGAAGCATGGAACAATCAAATAAAGAATTTAAGGAAAGAAAAACAAAAAGAGGTATCAAATGTTCCTTTGAGACCAAATTACAAGAGAGGGATAACCCATGCATTAATAAATGCACAAGAAGTTTGAAGAATCAAAATAAAGATCAAATTTAGTCCAACCAAGGTATTTTACATTTAGATATTGATGCATTTACTTCGATTGCTAGATTTCTTATATTTAAAGTTGTAATAAAGTGAGGTGTGAACATTTTTCTTTCAATATTATACTTAATCTGATTCCCTTTTTGTAGCAATATTATGTTGATAAATCTTGCTGGTTTACTAGAATTAAACAATTACTTGTATGCATATTCACTAACCTAAGAAAATGTTTATCCTATAAACTTGTTTTCCGTTTGCTGCTGTATTTTCCCAATCACTTTGGTATTTCTTTTAAGGATGTTCAAGGTGGTGACAAATGTGTTTTACAAAGTATCTATTTGCATCATCTTATTTTTTTTATTTTTGTTTACTTTCATCAAGGATGACTAAAGGCTAAGTGTGGGGGAATTTGATAAATGCATAATATGTTATAATTTATCTCCCTAAATTAAAGTTGATTTTATTTAGTAAAAATGGGTTACTTAATAATAATTTGTTATTTTAAGCTTCAATTTACTAATGTGAGATTTTTTCCTTAAAAGAACCAAAATTATATTCATTGGTCTCTTATAGGTTCAAGGGCTTGCAAATGAATAAAATAACTAAGAAAAGGAATAAGATTAACCTGGGTATGTATGTATGTATGTATGTATGTATATGCCACACACAATTGCAAGCTGAAAAGAAAAACATAGCATGCCTTCATCAAACATTTCAAATTCACATGCTAGTATTCTAGAAAAAAAAGGCTTCTTAACCAAGCCTTCCATCCAGCGAGCAATAGAGATAATAAGGAAGATATGGGTGAAGAACAACTCAAGCTAAGAATCAAAATAGTTGATGAGAATCTCATGCTAAGAAGATCACAAATTAGGTAAACATCAATTATCCACAAGAGAGAGAGAGAGAGAGGGGGGAGGTAGAGGGAGAGAAAAGTTGAAACAAATTAGGAGATTGACTCTAAATCACCACTACTTGAAAAAAAATGGTGTTAATTATTTTGATAGAACAAAAGTTGCAACAACTGATTTTAGAAAGATCTACCTATTCGTTCCAATAGTTGAGAGCAAGTGAGCGAAAGGCCTAGGATAAAGAGGCATGTGAGATCAAAGAGGGATAAAAGCCATTGGAATCAAGTTGGTCCATGACCACTGGAGGAAATTTTTGGAGCTTGATGAATTAAGTCACGGCGGTGTTTGAGTTCATAAATTCGAATTAAAATTAAATGAGTCTCTCTCACTCCAAAACTCTCTATATCTAGTTCCTGAGTTTAATTAACTTTTAATTATGCAATATCTTTTTATTATATTTTATAGATTATTCGGAGCAATTATTTCAATTATACACTTAATTCCTAGTTAATTCTAGTAATTATATACTATACTTGAAATTATTGAGTTATGATTCATATTCAGAATATATTCGGAGATGTTATGAGATGTTGTGTATGAATCAATAGCTCTTGTGGTTTTATAGTTCGTAATTTCTATAGAATTTATGAGTCTAGCAACAACTAATTAATGTTTAGTTGGTCTCACGGCTATGTTTTAATTAGATCATTGTAGAATCTATGAAAATTATATTCTTTCTATTTTAGATATAATTTCTCAAGGTTAATGATATCTTCTTAAGGATTTATGTGTTGATGAGTTTAGGATCAAACTAGTTTGGTTCTAGCTAGTAAAAGAGGATAGGTTTTAGAGGATCTTTATATTTTTCTTATCCACCAATTAGTATCTAAATCTACACCTTAAGTATCGAAGTAAAACGAAATATTTCTTATGCAAGATTGGATTGCAAATCTCTAACTTTAAGATTTTAATCAAAAGACTAGTTCTTTCTTTCTTCTCTTTAATTAATTTCTTCCTATGATTGAATTGTATATTTATTTGATGCATTTTTATCTCTAATCATGTGTGAGTAGATTCTTTATTTGAGATTACGAAAGAACCTAATTTTTGGTAATTGATAATAAATCGGTATACACTCTTGATGAAAGTTTGAATCTTTAAGCTTAATTTCGTGTGATTGAACTTTTTTGACTCTCTTGATCACCAAATTAGCAATTATAGGTAATTAATTGAAGGACCAAAAGGTAAAAATATATACCGAATCTCTAGAAATTAAGCTAGAAATTCAAACCATAAAAGTAGCCTAGATTCCTTGAAAATTATATTAGATTAACAAGAAGCTTAATGGATTTAATTTATTCTTAACTCCATAAAATCAGGTAATTGATTTTAATTAGGTACAATCTTTAGACCTTGAATGAGGATTTAGATTAATTTAGGCTAATTCATTCTTTGTAATTTAAACCAACACCGAGAGTTGAAATAATTCATTATTGAATACTGAAATTGTTGTGAAAACCCAATCCTAGCCCTTCATTATATTAAATTCCACCCAATTAGCTATTTTAATATTATTATAAATTTTGTAAATTTTATTATCTTTTATCTTACTCATTGGTTTACCTAGTTTAAAATGTAAATTTTGATAATTAACACCTTGTATCTGTAGATCGACCTTGATAGCTACAATGAATATGTGCACTTGAGAAATTTCCTATCAAGGTGTTATAAAATGGTATCAATGCAAAACTATGACCTTAAGCTAAAATTAGATGAGCCAAGCAATCACTTAGCAAGAAGATTCTTGGGACAGACAATTATAAGAGAGTCGGTGGTTAGGGCACAATAAGAACGTTGCATTCTTTAAGCAGAGGTGAATATAATACCCCCAAATTGAGTAGAGTATTATAAGGATCGATATGGTTACTTATACCAATATGGTATACTATTTTTTTGGTGATTTCACCCTAAGAGCTTCATAGTAAAATGCTCTTCACACTACATTTCGTCCTAAGAGAATTATACCAAACGTTCCATTTGTATATATTAATCTAACTACTTACTATACCAAATCAAATGATACTTACTAAAATTGATATCCTGAAATTTTAGTCAACAAATTGAGAAAATGAAGCATGCACAAAAAGAAAATTTAAATTAACAGAACACAAAGACAAAATGAAGTGTCACTCAATAATGATCCTATTAGCCAATATATTAAACATAACCAATGATTAACAAACAAAACAAGAGTTACCTACAACTTCAATATTTGAGTACAAACTTTGTGTACTTGTTAATCAAGCATTGTAGAGTGAAAACTTGGTATGAAAGGAATCTTCCCTCGAAAAGAATCCATTACAAGTAAAATTAGGGCACAAGGAAGATATGAAAGTAACCTTCCCTCTAAGAGTTGAACGGTGACTAAAATAGCAACAAACAAAGACAAATGAGCAAATTGCAAGGCCAAAATTGTGAAATTTTGGCAACAACATATGAGCAATAAGCAACTCATACAAAAAGCAGCACCCATGCTTGAAATCATGACTATTGATACAAAAAGTCAATCACTATAGCAAAGCAACGAGTAACAACAACATCTAAAATTGCATACCGAAAACCTAAAATTAAAATCAAACAAACTAAAAGTAAAATCAGACAACAAAGAAAACCTAAAATTTCAAAACACAAAAATCTAAAGAAGAGATTGTGAAGGGGAATCGAAGTATGTATATATATATATATATATATTCCTATGAGGCAGATCTGGCAAGAGTCTTCTTGAGAGACACAAAGTTGAAGAATAAAGTGAAGATGGGAGTCATTGAGATTTTGAAGACTTAGAAGCTCGAGCATTTGATTTCAGTAGATGGAGAAGCTTGGGCGTCAGTTGCAAAGCGAAAGAGGAACAATAGTTGGGACAAAAAATAAGTTTCTTTTAGGTGTGTTGTCTCAACTATTGATAACAATTTAGATAAAAATCGATATGTAAAATTTTTGTATGGTTGTTATCATATAGATTTTTTTTATTAAAAGTTAAGTTTCAATTATGATTTTAATTATAAACAATTATCAACAATTTTTTTTTTTAAACACAGACTTAAAATATTATACTTTTGTTATCTTTTTTTGTGTAAATCCTTATTTATCTACTGGATATAAAGATTTTAATAGGAAACGTCACTATATAAAATAAATAAAAATTTAAAAAATTTAAAAAAATAAAAATAAAACATCGATGGCCGAGAGATCTGTCATCTGAGTCATTGTTATTCTCTGAGTTACTGTAATATTCGTAAGTTATAGTGAAATTAATCTTTTCGTCTATGATTGAAGGTTAAATAGCAGAACCACGAGAACTTTGCGTTAATGATTTGCTCTTGTACTTTTCTCAATGTGTTGTCATTCTTTCCAACTCGGATAGACCTTCCTTTATATATTTTATATATATAAAGAGGCTTAAGGAAAGGGATGTATAGTTCTGACTACCGGGAACCTATCATCAATACCATAATTCTCGCTAAATTGTGATCGTACAGTAGTGCCATGCATGAAAGGAAATACAAACTTATGTTGCTTTATTTTATTATTAATTTTTTGTTTCTTTTTTAACCCTCTCTGAGCCATCTGCACATGATACACCTTATCGAAGTCCTTGTCTGGATCAGCAGCAGTAGAGCTAGCTAATTATCTTGCTACTACATAATTACACGCTAAAAAACATACCAGTCGAGTAAGCGCGTACACTCTATTTACATCCATCATTCCAAGAAAGGACGAAAGCTCACAGCAGCACTAATTATCAACTAACGCAAAGCTGTACACTATTTCTGTAAGAGACTGAACTGTACGTGTGGCCGCAGATGTACTAATCAATGAGGGAAGGTTATCTCCTCGGAATCATCATCTATGGAGAGGCAAGCTTCGTCCGTGGAAGAGAGCCCTTCAGGGTACAGGTGATCGGAGCCACTGTTGTTAACTTCTTGAGCTCGACAGAGAACCCATTGGTTCACATCCTGCATTAATTAATAGATATAAAAACATGAATTATGTACAGCATGCTGTACATATAAATACCTACCTACCTACCTATAACCCAAAACAATATTGCACCCGAAAAAAAAAATCTAGTAAAATTAATGAAAAGGCATCAAACAACTTGTTAAAATATCATCAGATATATATATATTCTTAATTAAATACTGCAATAGTTAAATAAATAAATGAATAAAATACTCCCTTAATAAGGTAAAAATTAAAATTATACCAAGTAAGAATTAATAAATAAAAAGTTATCAAAATTGCCTTTTCATTTAAACTGACTAAATTTAAAAATACTTATGAAAAGTAATTATTTTTTTAAATAATTATTAAAAATAGCTCCAAAAAAGATATAATCCTTCATTTCTCGTCAAGAAGAGAGAGAGAGAGAAGGGAAGGATTAGGGGAAGAAAAAAAAATAGTAGAGCATAAACATGGGTTGAAAGCACACTTACGGGCTGCTTTCTTCCTCTTCTTGTCTGGAATTGGTTACAAAGCTGATAAACTTCGAGAGCCCAGTTGGATCGAATCCCACCCGGTGATAACTCACCATCATGGCCTACATAGAAGAACACCAAGTACTTCTTTGACCCAACTTTCTTACGAGCAGCAGCATCGGTTGAGATATCCTCAACGACACCCACTTCTTTCCAGAATCCATTTTTCGTAATCACTCCATCGTCCGTACCGCCACGACTGGTCATTTGGCTGTAGAAGTACCATTTGTTGTAGCTCACCAACGCCTTATTACCTACCAATCAGTTAATCAATAAGCTGGCCGTATATCGATCTGATATTAATTGATGCTAAAACGCGAAAAGAAAAAAAAAAAGAACTTGAGCTGATGGACTGTGTCCATTTTATAACTTATTTTACTATATTCTAGAGAGAGAAGAAGAAAAAAAATTAGGGTTGGCCTAGTAGCTCTACAAGGACAGATTTTACTTTTGAGAAGAATTTGTCAAGTTTTTTCTGAGCTATAACACTTTGACAATTCCTTCTTAAAATAAAATATCTCCTTATAAAACTGCTCATGAATACAAACGAAACCTTACAGAATTAACGAAGATGTGCATACATACCGTTATTCATGGGCTCCAGAGGATCAAAGTCTGAGAGAGGGAGATCAGGGATAATATTGGGATAGCAAGGTAAAGAGTATGCCCTACGTTGGAGAAAATGAACAACAAGCTCCTCATCTGTCGGGTCGAACCGAAATCCTGGAGGAAGATGGCCAATTTCTTCCATAAAACTCAGGTATATGTCTATAGTAGACTGTGAATGCGGATTTCGATTTCTCCACTTGGCTAGGCCTGATTGATATTAGACCCGAACCCTTTCACATATATACATGGGGATATCGATACATGAGGATGAGGGCCGGGACAGAAACAGAAGGTTGGGTTGAGTATACTCGAAGCGTGGTTGTGGAAAAGGATGCCGGCTGCTGATTTCATGACTATAACGTGGGTCCGAGTTTAGTCACAGACGGCGCATGATCAATATCATGATGTTTCTAGTCAACGAGATTCATCTATTCTTAGTGTGTGTTTTATAAGTTAGTTTTAAAATATCGAAACTAGCTCATTTTTAAAGAGTTCATCTTGGTAAGTAGTCTTTCACTAATTTTTTATAATAAAAAAAGTTTATTTAAATATCTTTTCCACTATCTATTTCTAAAATAAAAACCATTTTAGTAATTTATTCATTGTTTTATGATCTAATAAATATACATATAATATTATGAAGACACCATTTATTAAAAAAATATAACAATAATTGTATATAGAAGATTGAGTAAAAATAGAAAGTAAACATCGACTTTTGTAAATAAATTAAAAAAACTATATTTTTTGAAATATAAAAAAAAAATAGGAATGGCAATACATTGAATATGGATTGGATTTTCCCTCATTATCCAAATCCAATAAGAAAACTCGTGTCTATAACCATATCTAAACCTGACGGGTATTTTTTTTCCTTCTCTATATCCATATCCATATCCGTTAACATATCTAACATATAAAACCCATTAGGTTTAGGGTAAAAACAATTAAATGTTAGAATTAGATACTTAGATTTTTAGGGTTTAATTATATTATAACTTTTAACTGTAGAATATATATATTGATAGGTTATTTAAATGAAGGATAAAAAGTAATTTCATAACAGACAAACAGGTGTGGACATGTACGTGTACATATATAGAAGTGGATAAGGATTTGGAGGAATCTCTTACCTATTTTTGTACCTAAATTCAGCCAATATTTGTCTTCTTCCTCCATATATGTGTGTATGTATTCATTTACACATCCAACGAATAAAATCTATCAGGTTTTGGATAAAACTCATCGGATTATCATTCCTATTTCTTTTAGTAATAGTGGGAGTAGTTTTTAAACTTTAAATTCTATTTTAAGCTATTTTTTTCAAAACATACTATTAGTCTAGCTAGTGGTTGAATGCTAATTGTCGGTAAAAGTAGTAGATATTCAAATATAAGCTTCTTTATTGAAATATTTGTAAAGTTACTATTAGGGATGACACTGACATGGGCTAAATATTAGGACCTCATTTCTATATCTGAACCTAAAAATTAATATAAGCCTTTAACCCACCCCGATCCCTAAGGATTAAATTTCCATACCCAACATGATCCCTGTTCCGTTCCTTAACCTTGAACTAATAACTAAAACCCGAACATATCCCTAATACCCAATCTTATTTTTTCACTACATACTTTTAATTTAAATTCTACATAAAAAAATATCTATAGTATATATATAGTTATATAAAAAATTTATATAAAAAATTATTCAGGGCAAGTTCGTGGAATCCAAATCCGTTCTTGCTCCGTCCTCAATAAAAATCCTAAAACCCAAATCCGATCCACGAAATATTCCTCTAAATCCGAATCCCACAGGAGAATTTCTTATGGGACACTGAACGAACGGGGAGAATTTCATCCCTCTTTAGTATAGTCATTTAGATATTATTTTGTACTCTCCTTTACCAATTTTGTATAAATTATAATTAAACAAAAAAAAAACATTATACTCCATTCATATGCAATCAACCTTTTTTGTCAATTGCTTTATTAACATAATTCCTTATCCATTGATTAGCTTAGGTCATATTTTGTTCCATATGTTGACTAAATATAGGGTATTCATCAATTAATCGACTACATCATCTTACTGTAAATCAAGAAACCGAAAGAGTATCTTTTTAGCAAATATCGATTATTTCTGTTACAGATATTTCTTATATTTTATGAAGCACACGTTTATGTCTCGAGTAGAATTGTCATTTAAATAAGGAAACGTAGCATTTTTGGGTATAGTTTGAGAAAGTTATAATAGATGGTTGTTGGATACTGTCGTTAGTTTTTTGTCAATTAATTTATGTATAAAACTTACTGAAATTTTATAAAAAAAAAATTATAATTAAAAAAAGGTTGGTGGAGGCCAGGAACTGACTCAAACCAACCCGAGCCTTTAAATAATAATTATCTTAAAACAATCATCATCTTTTCAAGGATATGTCATTAATTGAAGAATAAAGTAAATAAATAAATAAATAAAACTTCTCATGCATGATTTATAATTTGAAAGCCGACTGTGTTTAATTTATTTTTGCTAATTAAGATGACTTCATATATATATATATATATATATGTGTGTGTGTCTCATCTCAATCTTCTTTAAGAAAGAAAAGCTTATTAAAATAGGTTTCTAAGGAGAACCATTTACTTTTGAATTGACAGACGCTTTCTAAAGGTCGGTGTAAAATACTAAAAAAAAAAAATTATCGCTAAGACATGATGTATTTAATTTATAAGTTGGTTACTATATCTTAGCGATAAATAAATTTTCCAGAATAATTTTTTTCCTCATTACTAATAAAATAAATATTCAATTTACAAAATTATTGATGAAGTGTTGCGAAAGAATTATTGAAAAATTATATCTCCATATATTGCGAGTTAGCGATTTTTGGAAGCGACTGGCTTCTACATCCGCCTTCTCTTTTGAGTACGTTTGATGATGACACAGTTGTCGCGCGCGGCGTATGAATTACTACCTGCTTACTATATATATTATCAAAGTTCATCAGCCCAACGGTTGCCCTTATCCCTCCCTCGGGACGCTACAGCCCACCATGCATGCAGGCGCACTACCTCTAAGTCTAAGCTAGCCATCTTTATTAAGTAAACATGCTCTGTGGAAATATTCTGCCGGCACCTGCAGTCAAACACTTGTTCTATACTCAATCAAAGGCGCAGACAGTCCTTTCCAATTGGAATTTCGAAAAATCCTTTGTCCGTTTCCTTTAATTCCTAACAACAAACGTCATGTAAAGTAGCCCTTCGGTCTAAGTATTCAATTCAAAGATCTATCGGAAACATGGAGCGATTGTGACAAACATGAAAAGCCTAGTATTCAAAGCGATTGTTATGACTATAAGCGTCACTATGAATGGACGGTAATTATCAAGTTTAATTGTATATATATGCCTAGTATTTTATTCTTATTTTTCCTCTCTCTTTCCTTTGAAAATATAGTTATGATAAGTGATTTATTTATGTATATATAATGTAATATTATATCGACTTTAGAAAAATAGAAATATAAATTGTAACGTCATTCTCGCTCTTCAAAATATATCGGTAGAAAAAAAAACTCATATGTCCTCTCCAATGTCCGATGGTAATTGTTTGGTATTGTATGCTATCGACCTCACATCCTCTCCTGCAAGTTGCAACCTGATCAATCCTCCTATATTAATTTAAATATATATATATTACTCCTAAATAGCAATCGTCATTTTGAACCAAGAGGTTCGTGTCGGCGCCATTGTTACGGATACGGCACACTTAACAAATATTCCACGGACGGGGAATAGTGCCTCTGATCTAGCTTCGTACTGATCAGAAGCCCCGCCGCCATTTAAAAAACTTATAGGCAACATGCTTAAACACCCAAATCACCTACTCGAAGTCCGCCGGACCTCACTAGCTGCAGTCTCCCATTTTAATTACCAAATACAACGAGTTTTTTTCCCTAGATTGTCGCCAGACTATCTTATAAACTTCCATGTAATATATAGATCAAAAGGGCAATTTTTAAATAATTAATGGTTTAGATAAAACTTTGGTTTAATTAATCTACGTGTCTCCAACCTTGCACTTGCTTGTCAGAAATCGGTTCCCAAGTGGATAATGCATGCTTGGAGGTAGAACCCAAAAGGAACCCCAATGCCCGTATATACTACGTACTTCATAGGCTAAGGAACAACATTGAAGCAACCTAGAATTATTCCCTTCTCTAATTGGCACTGATGTACTGAGTCTTGGCCGTACAGGATACAAACAAAACAAAATGTATCATCCGTGAATTGTAAATGTGTAAACTGACATTACTTTACCATAAAGCTTGCTTTCTCTATGTTTCCATCTATGCAAGCATAGCACTTGTAATTGCACTTACCATAACTTTTCTAAAGCTTCTTTCTTTCTGTTTTTTCTCTATCTCTCTCTATAAATAATAATAATAATAACAAAACGACATTCATTCTATCCGTTGATGGATGGTCACTACTTTCAGCATCCCAATCTCAACGCTGGTAAAGCTGTTCAATCATTTCATTACCTAATGACCAGTGCCCTATATAAATCCATTTGTAAAGCATGACATACATCACGTCCAGCATCTTGGCTCGTGCGCCATTTAATTGGTCTTCTGCGAATGATTATGTCTGAGAGAAGATAGCGTGAAACCTCCAAACTTTCATGCACGAGAAAGATCATAAAAGCATGCAGCGCATTATTATTATTAAAAATTAAAAACCAGCTTAATTAAAGCAGGGAAAGGAGCGTATATATTGTGGGTGCGGACAACTAATTATAGTACACATGCGGGGAAAAGAGACGCTGATAGTGGAGAGCTTTATACCGAAAGGAGTGGATGCCGTGAGAAACGTCGATCTGATTTTGTTTGAGAAGCGACAGCATATTATATATAAACATGTGAGCATTGGAGAGTACTTTTGCAACCGCTGCTTTTCACTTGGCATGGAAAGACTAGCACTACTACTTGGTTTCGAGATCTAACCTTTTTATCTATTATTTTTTTTCTTCACCGATATGGCTTCGTACATATGCGTTCATGCTGACTTCATACTACTTAGTCACCGCTTCAATCTAACTTCCTTGGAATATTTCATATACCAAATCAAGTATGTCATTGTTTGTTGTAAAATTGGTAAGTCTATTTTATATCCTATTTTTATAATATTGATCTGTATACTCCCCTGTATTTTTCCTTTAAAATTTTCAATTTGATATCTCTTAAACCATAGATACTTATTTGTGATCAATCATAAAAAAAAAAAAAGCAAAAATGAGACGTCTTAAAGAGTTTTAAAAGTAAAAAAGGTCACCCAGATCATTCACAAAAAATTATAAAAATAACTTTCGGTATTTCATGCATAACTTTTTCCTCTAAGCTCTAATCGAGTTAGTTCAAGTTGTGTTGGAAAGCTAACATCAAGAGCTTCAACTTTTATAGCTATCACATATTTCCTAAATCGGACTAGAGAATAGTCAGAAATTTCTCATAAGTTAAAGCTTTTAAAAGATGCTGAATTTATCTAGTGATGGGTAGTTAACCAAAGCTCGTCCGAAGCACTTAGAACTTTCATAGAGGGTTTGGTCAACCAAAGCTTTTAAATCTTTTCCAACTTCTATCTTATATTTTCATCGACCTAATATATGATTTTCAGCCTTCTTAACACCTATATTAACCTCTCTAACTAAACCCTCCATGACCAAAGAAAAAAAATGAATTAATTGCCTTCAATCTTGAGATTCAAGAGTTAGCATTTCTTCATCTTCATCCTCAACCTCCACCCCATTATTCTGTATTAAGTCCACAAATTCTTGCTTCCAATCATTCAATTCAATCATCATATACCCCTAATTCATAATTCTCTTCCATCAATTTAGCATCGGTCATAGGATTTTTAATTTAGGGTTCCTACTCAACTTTCATCCACCTCTATAATTCTTCCAATTTGTGGTTTAATTATTTCAACTCGTTCCCAAAATTATCAATTCCATATCCATAAACCCATAATCTGTCAAACTTGTGCCCCAATTCACACAAAGGAACACCTAATGCAACCTAACATTCAAGTGGAGCAGAAGGGTTGTTCGTATGAGGAAGAAAATGAATTTTGTGATCATGGTCAAATGGGGATTGTTTGCCCACCTATTTTTGCTTATTTTCACTTTTATTTTTGGCCTTTTCTTTCCTTATCTTATTATTTACCTTGTCCAAATAATTTTTGCATAATGAGTGACTAAATTCCTTGTTGTTAGAGATAAAATTAAAGCCTTAAATTATGGCCTGAGATTATAATAATATTTTCTTTATTTTCCTAATTTTCATGATATTATCCTTTGACTTTATTTTAATTTTTATCATATATATGTATGATTCTATCAAGTGTGATTTATATAGTGCATGCCTCATTTCGACTTCCTTATAGTGACAATGTGTAGGATTATATACTTGCTAAGTGGCTATATAAACATACTAGAATTCATGTGCGCAAATTGTAGCTAGGTTATATAACAATTCACCTAATAACTTTGTGATTCTATATAACACCCCCATTTTTATTATTTAAAAAATTTTTTTTGCAAAAAAAATAATTAAAAAATAAAGAGGTTTTACCGTATAAGTTTGGCATCATCTACTCTTCTTATACTAAATGCTAAGGCTAAAATGTTACATTGCTTCAATAACATTAACAATTTCATTATAGGTTAACATTATCTTATTAAATACAAAGGGATTGAGTAAAAAAGTTATAATATAACAAATGAAGAAATAATGAGGAACATAAGAGCCCAAGAAATATTTGGATCAAAAGATGATGAGGCAAACACCAGATAATCCTAACTTGCAACCTCTACCAAAAATCATCAAGCCAAACCCTCAAAGTATTATTGCAAGGTAATCATTGTCCATTGAATAGGCAGGGGATCAAGAAATAAAACATGTCAGTACTACGGTACTATATAAACCATTACACAGTACTAACATACAAAGTTGCATGAGGCACATAGGTAGTAACACAGAAAAAATATATTAAGGAAAACATGAAATAATATAATGGTCTAAATTGATAGAATCAAATCAATTCCAAATACCAAAGGTAGGCCACTGAGGCAAATACCAAATCAATAAATCCAAACCATATACCGGCCCAGGTAGTGCACAACAACAACTACAGACTCAACATCCCAGATCAATCCATTTATATTCTTTCACAATATGTACTTCCACTTTTAATTACTCAAGGGAATACTGTAATACTCCAAATTAAGCGAAGCATTATAAGGATTGATCTGGCTACTTATATCAACATGGTATACCATCCTTTTCGTAATTCCATCCTAAGAACTCCACAGTTAACCATACTGTCCGTGGAGCAATTTTTAGGGTGGGTAACCCTCTTGAAAAATTTTATAATTTTTCTAAAAAAATTTTGAAAAGCGTGTGAGTGGGCAAAAAGTATGCTAAAAGGACTCATGTTGATCTATGGGTCCAGCCGATTAATTCGAAAGCGCTCTAAGGTAACCCTCACGTGGTTGTATCGACTTAGGTTGTTACAAATAGTATTAAGGCAAAACTGTGATCGCGAGCTGATCTGAGATGAGTCAGTCAGCTACCTAGTAGGATGATTATTGGGATAAATTACATTGAAATGATTAATGGTTTTGGCATAACAATGACATTATGTTCTTTGAGTGGGGGTGAATATAATACCCCAAATTGAGCAGAATGTTATAAGGATTGATCTGGCTACTTATATCAACATGGTATACCATCCCTTTGGTGATTTTATCCTAAGAATTCTACATTTAAGCGTGCTAGCTGTTGAGCAATTTTTAAGATGGGTGACTCTTTTGGGAAGTTTCTAAATTTTTTTTAAAATTTCTCAACAAGAGCATGAGTGGGGAAAAAGAGTGTTGAAAGTACTTGTATTGATCTATGGGATCATTCGATCAATCCAAAAGAACTTCGAGGTAACCTTGGCGTGATCGTATTGACTTGAGGTATTACCAATACAATAATAATTAAGGGACATAAAAGTACACCATCCATACTAGCGCACAAGACATCACGGTACCCTTACAACCATTAAACCTAAAGACATGACAACACTCTAATGTACAAGGTGATAGAGTATCCTCCACACCTAGGACACTTAATCCTTAAGTATCGATATTCCTTATAAGGCTCGTAGGTCACATATAAAGTTGACTAGGACCTTACTATGGCACAATGGCACACCAACGTACCTAGCTAGGACTCCTATCTCATCTATAGCTAGGTTGTTAGAATATAAATTCTACCTAGGATTGATTTGGAGGTTCAAGATTGAATTGTGGAATTAGATTGGTGGATCACAAGATCCTACAAAAAATATAAAAATATGAAACTTGTATACTTATATGCTATGAAATAATATAGTTTAAGTTAAAAGTATATAAAATTGCACTCTTAACATCTCATATAATCACTAATTGAGTTCTAGCAACTTACAAGTAGTATAAATTGTTGAAGTTATTTTACATATTGGCAACTATATTAAATCAACAACATTAGAAATAATTTTATCAAATGAAATGTGAAAATTATAATGAGATTATTGGTAGAGAAAACATACAACTCATTTTGTTCAAAATATACAATATTGTTAGCCTTAAGAAAAAACATATAAAAAATGACTAAAATGGATGATAAAGAAGGCAATAATAACATAACACTATTTTATATCATTTAATAGAATATGACCCCAAAAAAGTTAATATTTCCTTTTAAAATTTTGATGAATCAAGATAAAAAAAAAGGAAAAAAAGAAGTATTGGCTATAAGCACATACATTAAGTTACTATATGAACAATGTGTGCGCCAAAAAATAATATGGTGTTCGCATTATGAAGCTAACATAACTATAAAAATACTAATTTTTAATTTAATAGAACTTAATAATAAATAATACTATGAAATTTAATATATTTATTTTACTATTTATATGAAGATTATATTCTTTTGTCATCATTTTTCATCAACAATCAACTTTATTATTTTAATGGCAACTAAGTCATACTTTATTTGTATCAACTCATCTTCCAGACTTGTTGTAGAATAATATAGGGTCAAAAACTAGAAGATTAAGGAAGAAACATAGTTGGAATTTATGAAAAATATATTTAGAAATTAATTGATAAAAATTATAGTTATTATGTTGAATTGTAGGATCATAATATTATACTATAGTATTGTAAGATTCTATATTATTATACTACGTTAAGATTCTACCTAGGATTGTAGATCATTTTGTGATTTTTGGATCATAGGATCATAGAATCATAGGATCAAATCGAGATTTTAATAACAAGTCTCTAGGGTAGTTAATCCTAGAGAAAAAATATTCTCAAACTCGAGGTCTTTCACTATTAGTGTCAATATTTTGTGAGGCGGTCACATATATAACATATTTCACATTAATTTTTATTTCCATACTTAAGTATTTTTCTATATTTCCATTTATACAAGTCTAACCTAAGGATATCTGTCTATGTCAAGGTCAGTTCATTACTAAGGTCAACCTATCAAATGTCAAAGGGTATGTTATGTCAAATTATTCACATTAGGAGCATTAGACTAAAATTGACCATAATGCCCTTAAAAACCTTAATTTCACCATCATTATCCAATTTCGTACTAACCATTATTGTTATGAGAATTTGTCGTGAAAAGGCTAAAATATAATAGCTTGTCCTATTATAGTACGAGGGTATTTTTTTACATGTAATACACCTAAATTGAACGGAGTATTATAATGATTGATATATCTATTTATATCAACATGGTATACCATCCTTTTGGTGATTCTATCTTAAGAAATACACGGTTAAGCGTACTAGTTATGAAGTCATTTTTAGGATGTATGGCCCTCTTAAAAATTTTTAGAAAATTTCATAAAATTTCTCTAAAAGAGCATGAGTGAGGAAAAAGTGTGCCAAAAGAACTCGTATTAATTTGTGGGGACAACCGACCAATTCAAAAGAGCTCCCAGGTATCCTTTGCATGGTCGTATCGACTTAAAGTATTATAAATGGTATCATAGTGAAACCGCAACCGTGAGATAAACATGGACGAGCTAGTCAGCCGCCTAGTGAGATGATTATTGGGATAAATTATATTGAGACATTTAGTGGTTGAGGTGCAATGAGGATGTTGCATTCTTTGAGTGGGGGTGAATGTAATACCCTCAAATTAAATAGAGTGTTATAATGATTGCTATGGCTACTTGTATCAATAGGGTATATCATTCTTTTGGTGATTCCGTCCTAAGAACTCTACGATTAAGTGTGTTGGTCGTGAAGCAATTTTTACGATGGGTGTCCCTCCCAAGAAGTTTCATAAAATTTCTAAAAATTTCTTGAAAAATACATGAGTGAGAAAAAATCACGCTGAAAGGACTCATGTTGTTTTGTATAGCTAGTCGATCAAGCTACAAGCACTCCAATGTAGCCCCACGTGGTTATATTGACTCAGGGTGTCACATTACGATTTAGCAATTAACTATATTTTTTACTTTTCATACATTTTGTAACTTATTCCTATAAACCCTAATCATGCATTCCTAACGTGTCATATATTATGTGCAACACATATGTACATATTTAGAGTATGATACAACGTGTCATATATTATGTGCAATACATGTAGAAAAATATCTCTAACCCTAGAACATGTGAATAACAACTATCGTACTTTAACCCTAATCATGCATGTATGCTTTTGTGTTATTTATATCAAGCCTAGTTACCATGCAATGATAATTACGGAACACTTATTACGGAAATTACATTACAACTTAACAATGTTACAAATCCTAACAAAATCCTAGACATGCATATGTTAACCTCTTTCATATATGTCGCATGTGTATACCTCATATTAAATAATACGTCGAATGCATGCTAATTATTTAATATCATACTTCCACATTCACACATTTCCATAATACTTGCATACTTATTGAAACATTTATGGCATGTATACACATACATATATCCCTTTAGACATCCATGCATAAATCATGACCTATGTAACATAACAACCCTTATGTATTACCACATGATTTTACCTTTTAGTAGAAGGGTACAATTACCTCATACCCAAGCAAAAGAAATAAAGTAAGATTCACACAATTGATCTCCACTAAACCTCTTTGAACTCCTTACATCAACACAACCAACACATATATTAGCAACTAATACAACATCACAATAACTAAAATTAATTAAAATCAACAACTAGAAAATGGAAGCCACACAAGGCAACAATGTAGCAAGGAACAATGGCACATAGTCATACAACAAGGAGGATAAGAGTAACAACACTTGTGGTCATTGTAAAGAAGGGAGCAATGACACTTGTAGTCATTACTAGGGGGACTTTGTTAGTTTTGGGCGCAGTAAGAGGGACCTTTCAATGGTTTTGTGCGTTGCTAGAAAAGAAGAAATGGTGGTGTTGGGTGTTGCAAGGGGGAAGGTTTTAGTTATTTTGGTAGCATTAAAGGGGGAGGTGTGGTAGTTTTGGCCATTGTTAGGTAGAGATGACAAAGAAAAATGGAAAAACAACAAAGAGAACGACAGGAATAAATTTTAAGAGAAGGGGAAAGGAAATGAGGACCACAACTTTGTTTATGGTGGGATTTACAACATAAAATTTGGAGGGAGATGGCCTTATATAGGCACAGGTGTTTGACGAAAAGAAGATAAGATAAGAGAAACATTGGGTAGAGGTAGAGTATGGAGTACACAGGAGAAGTATAGCTTGGAGAAGAGAAACGTGCTGGGGCAGCAGGAGGTGGGATTATGTGGTAGAACTAAGATTTGCGGTAGGGTAGGGTTAATATCTAAATAAACTAAATCGAGGAAAACACCCTATTAGAAGACTTATAGATTCTTAGTAAAGTATATAATGGTTAGGGTTTAAACTAAGATTAAATCTAATAACCCAATGTCCATCAAATTTTAACCTAATTAATATATATCTAATTTGTTATAATAATACACATAATAATAACACTCTTAATATAAAAAATCCTATAATAATAATTATAATTAATTACACATGATTTTTCCAATTTATAATTAGTGTTTTTACAAGCAGGGTATTACATTCTAGCCAAAGTAGCGAAACATATAGATATGCATGGGTCAAAGGTGGGGAATACAACTAAATACACTTGAGGTACTAGTTTGTGTACTTAGTTTAGCATCCTTCCACTTGTACTTATTGCATTAGATCTAGTTCATACAGGAACTATTGATATGACTATACTACTAGAATTTAATATAATTTAATATTGAATTTTTATTGTACTAAATTGATTTAAGGAAATAATATAAAATGTATAGACCTATTTTTGGCTTGCAATACAGTAGACCTCTTCTTCATAACTAATAGATGACATAAGAACTATTTGTTTTGTCTTAACCTAATCTAATGGTGGATATCAATTCTTTAGCACATTTGTTATATTTACATTCATCCTTTTTTTTAATTACTTCTTTTTCTATTGTTAACCTTATAATTGTTGTATTCTTATTATTTATGTTTTTTTTGTGATTTTGTGTATTTTTATTTTATTATTTGTGAATTAGATAGATTTACGTAAGTTCTCTCAATCCCCATCTTAGAATGATATCTTTCTTAATAATACTACAATTAACAACAATAGGGTGTAAATTGTATGTTAGCTTTAACCACACCAAAAAGCAACATTTTTGGTGGCGAAGTGGCATGTTTGGGACCAAGTGAAAAGAAAAAATTTAGGAGGAATTGAGTAATAGTATGAAATAGTACTAATTGGAGGTAGTAAAATGTACATTCTCTTTCTAGAAAAGGTAAGTCCCCTATTTATAATAAATAACAGGAGTAGAGTTAGGGTCAAAGGTGACGATTGAGCCTACTTTTAGGTTCTTTGAACTAGTTCTAGGTACTTAATTGTTGGAGCCACATAAAGTGGTTGATAATTGAGATGCTTATATAAGACCCATATATCACTCATTTTTTCCAACATCCTAAAAACCCCTACATGATGACCTTTACATAGGTGGGTCGGCCTTACATGCCTAAGACCTATATCATCCCAGGTAAATGAGGGTTAATATATTACCTGAAACTGTACAAATACACTGGACGTACCCAGGAACAAAAAGGATAGGCATACCACAAAAAAAATGGTAGCTCTATCAAGACCAAGAACAGAACACCACAATTAGAACATTAAAAGAGAATCTAAGATTAGAGGTTTACAAGGAAATGTCATAATATATAGCACTATAGACATAGCGTTTAATCTGTGTAACCAACCCTCTAGCATCAATGTCCCAAAGGTCAAAAGCCTTGGCATTATGAGCTCTCCAAATAAAGTGGCGGCAGCTAGAGTCAAGGCGTGAGCTTTAGTTACCCATTTGTTACCTTTCTTTCGTCTTCGTATAGCCCTAACTGCATTGGATAGGGATGTAGAGCCCCGGGTAATGCCAAGCCAGGATCTGAGATCCTTCCAAACACCAGCAATAATTGGACATTCAAAGAATAGGTGATCATGATTTTCTATGCACGTATGACAAAAATAGCAAGACTGGGAATCACCAAGGAAGGATAGGCGATCCCGAGTATTCGACCTTCGCAAAAGAGAGAGCCAAAAAATGAAGGTGTACCTTCGGGTTTTACAATATTTCCACACAATATCATAGTTCTCCCATTTATCCGCCTTAAGCCTGAAAAAGTCATAAGCCAACCGTGTGGAGAAATTATGCCCTGACTTCCAAGACAGTAGGCGGTCCTTGGTTTTTTCGTGTGATCCCTCTTGTCTAGCAATACAATTGTAGACACTGGTGAGTTTCTTCATGACATAAGAGGTGGCTTAGGAAGTAATAAACTCCCTTAGAGGTCGTGAATGAAGATAGTTTATATGGATCCACTTCGTCTAGAGGGACTCCTTTTCATCCTGCAAAAACCATATATATTTGCTCATAAAAGCATAATTCCAAGCATAAATGTTTCTGAGGCCAAGTCCACCTTCCTTTTTCGACATACAGAGTTTGCTCCAAGCAACCTAGGTTGCTTTGCCATGCCACAAGAAGGTACGACATAGACTAACAATAAGATTTATAACCATCTTCGGGAGAAAGAATATACCAAGCCAAAAGCCCAGAACTCCTTGTATAACCGAATTTAGGAGTTCAAGCCTCCCTGCAAAAGATAGAGAGCTCGCTTTCCATGCTTTGAGTCTGTCACACACTTCATTAATCAAAATTTCATAATCCATAGCCCTTAGCTTACTTGGGTTAAGGGGCACTCCCAAGTATCTAAAAGGGAAGGAACCATGGGGCATACCAGCTAAATGAAGAATGTCTGACCGAACCTGATTGGTTACCTCTGCCAAAAAGATCTATGATTTAAGAGGGTTGGCTTCCAAGCCCGCCACCCTGCTAAAAGATGTTATCCTTTGTAACAGAATTTTAACAGAAGTAATATCACCATGACTGAATAAAATCAACAACTTCAAGGGTTTACATTTCGAATGAAAGGAGAAGCCCTTAGTAGATGAGAGAATTTTAAGGTGTCTACTCAGGTATTCCATGCTTAAGACAAAGAGGTAAGGTGACACCGGGTACTCTTGTCTTAATCCACGGCCACCTTTGAAGAACCCAAACAAACACCCATTCAGCTTTAGAGAAAAGCTAGTAGTGGTGACACACTCCATCAATAAAGCAACAAACCTTGGAGGGAAATTAAGGCCCGGGAGAACATCATGAAGGAAGTCCCATGACAAAGAGTCATACGCCTTTCGAATATCAACTTTTATCAAGCATTTTGGGGAGGTTCGTTTTCGAGAGTAGTCTTTCAGAAGCTCTTGGACAAGGAGGATGTTTTCAGGCATTAGCTGGCCTTTTACAAAAGCCCCCTATTCCATACTAATAATGTTCTCCAAAACAGAAGCAATACGAGCTGCAAGAATTTTTACAATTACCTTGTACGTGGTTGAGCAACAAGAGATAGGTCGGAAATCAGAGAATTTTTCTGCTTTCTGATGTTTGGGAATAAGTGTTAAGGCGGCATGGTTGATCCTCTTGAGGAATTTCCCTGTCTTGAAGAATTCCTTAACAGCATTGCAGAAGTCATCACCTACAATTGACCAGGCTTCCTTGAAGAATTTTGCAGAAAACCCATCCGGACCAGGCGCTTTGTAGTCCCCTAAGGAAAAGAGGGTACTACGAATCTCCTCATCAGTAATAGGCTGCAGAAGAGACTTTTGTTGTTCATCATTCAAAACTGGGCCCTGCCGCAAAACACTAGGATCAATGGGTTGCGTGGGTGATCCAACCCCAATCAACCCCTGAAAATATGTTAAAAATTCATTTTCCAGATCAGTATCCGATGCAGTCCAGCTCCCATCCTCCTTAAGAACTTGGCCTGTTCGAGATCTTGCTTGTTTGGCTCTAAGCATGTCATAGAAAAACCGAGTGTTCGAATCAATTTTAAACAAAAATTGGTTTTTTTTTCTGAGCCACAAACTCTGCCGCAGCTTTACCAAGGAACTCAGCCGTTCTTCAAAGACCTAACAGAGATTTAGGATCAACCTTGCTCTTATCAGCAAGGACTGAAGCTTGAGCATTTTTTATAGCAGAATCTGCAGCTTCAGCCCGCGTGATTATGTGGGAAAATCAAGCTTATTTAGCCTCTTTAGCAGTGGTTTCAGCTTAGTCAGTTTACTACAAAGAATAAATTGATTAGTCCCACACACAGAAAAGTTCCAGCTTGACCGAATAATGTTCAAAAAATCAAGATGGAGGCACCACATGTTAAAGAAGTGAAAAGGCAGTTTCTTGCACATAAGCTTACCCACTGAGATAATACACGGTGTATGGTCAGAAACAGTACCAGGCGTCAAAAAATTGGCACAAACATTCAAAAGACCTATATCATCCCTCCTTTGATTACATTAGATTGTCCCTCTGGTTTTTCCTATACATGGGTGGCTCAACCAAGATCCATTTGTTCATACTTGATGCTCCCTAATGCTTAGATATATCACTTAGCATTGACTCATTATGTGTGGGTAATCTTCAAGGCATTAATAGTTTTTTTAATTTAGCTACATTTTTGTTGCTGATTCTTGGGCCAATGACCGATGATCATTTCTATCGCTTAGCTCATTCTTTTTCTCATATTTTTCCCTTCCTCTGGGTCTTTTCCCTATGCCCTTGGCACATATATCTAGTTGTTACTAAGAGAAATGTTTGTACATAACAGATTAATTAGAACTACAAGAAAATGGTTGGCATTGCAATGGATCAAAAAGGCATTGATAAAGCCTTTTATGTATGACAAGTCATCACAAAAAAAGTTAACTGAACTATTCTGCCATAAGAAAAAAAATGCAATAGAACTTTAGTTATCTAAAAAAAATATGGCGATAGGTGAAAGCATAAATTGTGATGACTTACCTGCAAATGAGTTTGACTTTTTATTTTTGGAAAAGTTTAAAATTTTATCGATGACATAATTTAAATTCAAATTTTTGGATTTAAATTTGCTATGAAATTATATATCAAAAAATGTCTGACCTTTTGTGACGCCATGTCAATCCAAAAAGTATTTTTAGTGATATTTTTTTACTTTTTTCTTGGAAATGATGATGCATACATATATATATATATATATATATATACGTGAAACAATATAAATATTAATATATAAAACTAAAAATTAGTATAAAAATATATATAAGTACTAAATACTCAAAATAAAAAAATTAATAATAGTTGTCATGATTGTTTATATGTCTAAGAAATTTGTCCAAACAACACTAATCTAAATTCTCATCCTCATCCTCATGCCAAGCCTAATATAATTGAGGCTAAAAATATAACATATGACCTACGACTCCTCTAATACCACTAGAATATCACATAGAAGCTAAAAATATAACAAAATTAGGCTTAGAAAAATTAACTAAGGAAAATTAAGGCAAAGGAGAGGAAGGAAAATGGAGATAACTTAACAAGTAGAAGAACTCATACAAGGAGTAGTGCACAATGGAGGGCCCGGTGACACATGAGGAGAAGACCAAGGCAACACAATCAAGGAAGGATGTGCGCGGTTAGGGAATGTGAAGGAGGGAATGGTTGGGGTAACAATGGTTGGAAGGCAAGGTGTTGGTGGTGTGGTGGAGATGAGACCAGTGGCCAACGATGGGGCGGAAGCAGTTGGTGGTGGTAGAGAGGTCGACGGTCCTCACCGGAGTGGATGATGGATAAAGTTAATAGGTTCAACGCAAGGGAAATGTATGGTGGCTAGGTTGAGGTGTGACACTAGAGACAAGGGTAGAAGAAGTAGAGAAGAAGGGAAGGCATGAGTGGTGTTGGTGTGGTTCAATGTAGGGCAACTACGGAAAGGGTAAGGAAAAGAAAGAAGAAGGAAGGAGGGGGTTGACTTGGTTAGTTTCGTGTTGACAGAGGAAGGGAAGGAGAGGGTAGAGATGAGGGTGCATGCATATATATATGTGTGTGGGTTGGTGTGGGACAAAGGAAGTCAGTGTGGAAAGGCTCAGTTTGGCGTGGGTTGTGCCTATATGTTGTCTCCATCCAAGCAATCTCTGCTGACATGTGTCTCTAACCTCCCTTTGGCTCTATCAATTGACCGAAAATCACTTTTCTCATTCCCTCGACCTTAATATACTCCTACACATTTTTCCTTAGCCAAATATACAACTAGTGTTTTACCAAGTAAAAGGCCTTTATTAGTTCTGAGACTGAGAGGTCTCATACGAAGAAAGTGAGTGTTATGTCATTATTAAGGTCATCAACTTGTTTCGCTTATCTGTCAAACCTAAGAAGAAATTTTTAAAATGTCTCCATGGGTTCCTAAGAGAGGCCAATTAAACAATATGAGTCCCTCGTCCTCCTCTTATAGGTGTCAAATTGAGCCAAGAGCCCCTCTTATAGGTATCTTGGATTCAGATATTCGATATAAAAAAATATGAAGCAGATGTCCAAAAAAATATCCAAATAGATACGGATATATAGTTTTGCATACTCCTACCTGGCCTTATGCCTCCTTCGCTTTTCTCAATTCAGATCCATTCTCCCTTGGCTCTATCCTTCTTCTGATCCCCTTCTATTTTGCCATATGTGGTGCCTTTTTCCTTCCTCATGAGGTGCAATAGTAGATTCTTTTCCTTCTAGCTAATATGGATATCTTGTTCCTCCTTCATAGTGACGGATGGACCATTTGGTGCCTTTGGTCACTCCATCTTCCGAGGATATATATGAGGGTTGTCTAGGTCCATATGGGCATCGTCTTCTAGCATAGGCTCATTCTTGACGTACGTGGTGGGTTAGCATGGATATACCATGGAGGTTGTGTGAGAGTCATTAGGATATTGCTTAACGTTCCTCATCCCTCATAGTGTCATTGTTGGCCAGAAAATGAGTCATGGTAACAGTTTGGTGTCGGTCTTCTTGAGTGGATTTTTCATTTTGTGATTGAAGGTTAGATATATGAGGACGAGGTCTGTCATTAAAACTCCTGCTCCATAAGGAATTTGTCTACCAACGAGAGCAAAGCTATGCAGACGTCCAAAAACCCCATCTTCACCCTCGCCACAGCCAAAAATCAAACCAATCTTACCCAAATCGAAAGTACCATCCAACACTACCATAAGCCCAAAACATTGCTACAAGGTGAGTCATCCTTGGGTTGAAGGGCAGAGGGAAAGGAATGGAGAGCCAAATCGTCAAAACACAAGGAAAGCCAGGTTATCACTGTGTTTGTGGACAATCTTACAAAAGGTATACAGGCGGAGGAGGTGAAGGAACTGTTTGAGGTGGCAGGCACAATGCGGGATTTGTTTATCAGTAGGAAGGAAAGAAAATCGTCAAACCTGCACTTTGGTTTCATAAGGTATGGAAGTGAAGGAGAGGCAGAGGAGGCGGTGAGGTGCTTCAGCCATATGAAGCTGCATAGCATAAGGTTGTACGTCCACAGGGCACTGTTTGAGAAAGCAGGACGAGGGTAGAACCATGGCTAGCAAAAAAGCGAGAAGAGACCAGAAGTGAGGAGACGTGTACAGCAGCAAGGTGGATGGCCCGATGCTAGAAGGGATGGACGGTCGTTTGTTGCGGTGGTCAGAGGCGGGGAAAGAAGCTTGCAGAAGGAAAGGAGACGGTGGGTGCGTGTGCAGGTGGAGGAAGTATCGAAGCATGGCTAAACAGGAGTGTGGTGGTCGAATCATTCCAACCGCTTATCCTGGACATCGCCATCCCGAAGATCATGCAAGACTGGAGGAGCGTAATAAAGGTATGTGACTTAGGTAGATTCAAGTTGTTAATTACATTTGAATCTATTGAGGATTGTGCGGTGGCTCTGGAGGAGGGGAGTTTGCTGAGAGATACCTTCCCGATAGTGAGGAGTGGGCAAGTGGATGAGGCGTGTGTCAAACGGAGGACGTGGATAGAGATCAGAGGGTTGCCCTTGGTGGCGTGGAAAGAGGAAGTTATGAGGGTTATTGTAGAACCGTGGGGAAGGTGGGTTTGTTGGGAGGAAGTCGAGGACTTTGGTCTGTCCATGGAGGCAACCAGGGTCCTTGTCGACACCGATCGGAAGGAGAAAGTTCAGGAGGTCCTAGAGTTGAAGGTGGGTGAATTCGTGGTGGTGGTAGTGGCGAAGGAGATAGGCCAGGGGTATATACCGTGGCAGAATAGAAGAAAAGAGAATAGGGAGGGGTGGTCGGAATCCTCATCGACCGGCGACGATGATGGTCAGCGATCCAGCATGGAATCTAAGGGAGGAAGAGGGTACGCATACGTTCCTGGTTCTGCAGACATGCAGGGCGCAGGGTACGATAGGTCAGAGACGATGGGGACGGAAGGAAGGGTGAGTAAGGAAGTGGAACAGGTGAGAGCCAGGGTGATAGGCGAAGGATCACCTTGAGGGATGTTAGGGAGGTGCGAGGCTGTAGAAGCGCGTCGGGCGAGAGTGGAATCAGGGAGGTGAACGGGAAGTTTTGTGAACAAGGGGACGAAAAACTGGGTGGCACGCAGAGCACAGGTGAGTGGGAGGATGATCAATGAGCTGGGGAGGAGGAGGAGGGGAGGCAGCAGACTGTCGGGCTAAATAAGGAAGGGGCTGAGACGACGAAAGCAGTGAGGGCTCGAACCACTACATCTGATTGCGAGATATTTTACACGGAAAAGGAAGCAAAAAAAAGGAGACGACTCGGGGGTGCAGAGTGAGTGGGGGAGGAGATATTAATAAGGACTATGAGGGATTCAAAAGCCCTGTCTACCGAGAATGATAAGGACCAGGGATTCTTAAGGATGTTATTTTTCCCGGAATTAGCTAATGAGATGGGGAGGGAAGCTAAAGGAGCAAAAGAAAATTTAAGTAGTGGAAGGGCTGGAATGGGTGGAGAGTGTGTAGAAACAAGTATAGAGGAGTTACCTTTTGTTATTAATTTGAGTAGGGAAGTGTCAAAGGAATGGCCAAAAAAGAATTCTTGTGTCCATGCAAGGGAAGAGAAGGAGGAGGATGCAGAGTCCTCAAAAACAGTGCTTGCTTCAGTTGATCACAATATAGAAGAAGAAAGGAGTTTAATAAAGAGATAGAGAGAAAAGAGGCGGAGGGAGGAAGGAAACGAGGGCTCACCTTCGGGTAAGGTGGCAACTTTCGAAAGAGGCTATAAGCAGGTTGCAGAAAATTCGGTAGTGATAGAAGCAGATGTTCCTCCAGGGTTTGAGGATGTGGGAGGCCTCGGGATTAGTGTCAGCCACATGCAGGAGGAGGCAGAGGGGGCCCAGGTCACAGAAGAAAGAAGATTGGAGGAGGAAGACTTAGAAGAGGCAAGACAGACGTGGCAATTTGGGAAAAGGGTTGGAATATCATCTAGGGAGGAAGGATTGTGTGTGGAGAAGTTAGTGGGGTTGAAAAGAAGCCAGAGGAAGATTCGGAGAAGGCAACTTTAAAAGGAGGGTTGGTGATAGGGGAGCAAGGAGTGTGATTAATGATTATAATTAGTTGGAATGTAAAGGGGATTGGTGCGTTAGGGAAAGTCTCTAGCATCCAAAACTTGATAACAAAGGAGAGGCCCTGGATTTGCGGACTAGTTGAAACTAAACATAGCTCTTTGGAGGAGTCGTGGAAAAATAGGGTCTGGAAAAATGGGTCAGTTGAATGGCGAGATTCAACAGCGGTCGACAGAAGCGGAGGCCTAATTTTAGGATGGGATTCTCAGTTCTTTTCGGTTAGTAGGTCTAGGAGCGGTAGGAGGTGGATTATGGTGGAAGGTAGGGTAGGGCCCAGAAGGGTGGAGTGTGGGATCATCCTTGTCTATGGTCCCTCAGATCCATGAGAGAGGAGAGTATTGTGGGAGGAGCTGTGGGAGGTGGCGCAACAATGCTGCAGGCCCTTGATAGTAATGGGGGATTTCAATGAGGTTAGAAGCCAAAGTGAACGTAAGGGAGGGTGGGTAGACCAGAGTAGCGTTAGTGTATTTAACGAGTGGATCGATAAGTTGGGCCTAGTGGATTTGAAGCCTTCAAACCTGAAGTTCTCTTGGCAACGGGCAGAATCAACTAGCCTTCTGGATCGTTTTTTGATCAGCCCCTATTGGGTAACAGAGTTTCTGGATATCCATTGCATTGGGCTGGGCAGATCACTTTCGGACCATAATCCAATTAGGCTAAGTGTTAATTTTATAAGGGTTCGGCCGAGACCGTTTAGGACTTGGGATATGTGGCTGACACACCCCAAGTTCCGAGGTTTCATTGGAGAGTGTTGGTCGAAATTAGAAGGGAGGTCTTGCCAAAGTAGATTCAAGGAAATGAAGGGCCTACTTAGGAAGTGGAATAAAGAGGTTTTTGGAGACTTTGAATCGAGAATCAGTTAGATCGAAGAAGGAGGTAAAAAAGATCGATGGGCCCGAGTTGGATGCATTGAACAATGAAGTAAAAATAGCAAGAAAAGCGGCCTTGAAGTCCCAACTGTGGAAGTGGCATAGAAGGAAAGAAGCGTACTGGATGCAGGTGGCTAGGGTTAGGGGTTTCAAAGAGGGGGACAGAAATACAAGATACTTTCATATAGTCACAGCAGTCAGAAAGAAGAAAGTGGCCATTCGGAGGCTAGTGGAGAAAGGGAAGGTAATTATAGATCAGTCGGAGCTGACGAAGGTCATTATAGATTACTTCAAAGAAATGTATAGACAAGCAGATTTACCAGAACTTTGTCTTTCAGCGGATGGTTTCCAGAGGCTAACCAGAGAGGAAGGAATAAATCTGGAAGCAATGCCTAGTAGGGAGGATGTTAGAAGAGCAGTGTGGTCTTGTGAACCTTCGAAAGCACCTGGGTATGACGGTTACCATATAGGGTTCATCAGGAAGATGTGGGGAATTGTTGGGGAGGAATTCACCAAGTCAGTTCTGGGGTTTTTTCAGTCAGGCAGTCTCCTGGTTGCTCTAAATATGACGTTGATAACTTTGATCCCTAAAGTGGATGATGCAGAGGAAGTTAGCCAGTTTCGGCCTATCATCTTGGTAGGTTGTATCTATAAAGTGATAGCAAAGATTCTTGCCATTAGGTTGAAATAGGTGGTAGATAAGCTGGTAAGTGATTCACAGTCAGCTTTCATAGGAGGGAGGAGTATAGTTGACGGGCTTTAGTTGCAAATGAGGTGATCCAGTGGGCTAAGGGTCAGAGTAGGTTGAGGGGACAGATGATCAAGCTGGACTTTCAGAAGGCATATGACAGCATGAAGTGGGAGTTCGTGGAGAGGATAATGGGTATTATGGGCTTTGGCCCCAGATTCAGAGGATGGGTGAAGGAGTGTATATCTACGGCAAAAGCCTCGATCCTTGTAAATGGGATTCCTTCAGCTCCATTTAAGATGGGTAGGGGATTGCGACAAGGTGATCCCATCTCACCTTTTCTTTTTGTCTTAGTTGTAGAGGCGTTCAATCAACTCATTAAGCGAGGAGTGGAAAAAGGTCTTCTACAAGGGATCAAGGTGGGAAGAGATAACTTAGAAGTCACCCATCTCCAGTTTGCAGATGACACGATGATATTCTGTGGAGCCTCGGCTGAAAACATCAAAAATTGGAAGCGATTGGTTGACTATTTTTACTTATTATCAAACCTTCAAGTTAATTTTAGCAAGTCAGTTCTTATTGGATTGAGAGTTGATAAGGATGTTGAAAAGGAAGTGGCAGAAATCATGGGATGCAAAGTTGGTTCTCTTCCTTTTAGCTACCTTGGTTTTCCTTCAGGAGTTAACATAGGAAAGCAAGAAGCTTGGAAACCAGTGATTGAAAGGATAAGGCATAAGTTAGCTGGGTGGAAGGCAAGAGTTCTCTCAAGAGCTGGAAGACTAGTCCTCATTAAAAGTATGCTGAACAGTCTGCCATTGTATTATATGAGTCTATTCAGAGTACCAAAGGGGGTCGTGAAGGAGATCATAAGCATTCAGAGAAGATTCTTCTGGAGTGGGAAAGGGGAAAGGAAGGGGATACCGCTAGTCAAATGGAGTGTGATCCAAAAGCGTAAAGATATTGGGGGACTAGGAGTGGGAGATATAGTGCTAAGAAACAATGCTCTCCTGTTTAAGTGGTGGTGGAAATTCTGTATAGTGGAAGGTGCGTCATGGAAGAGAGTTATTTCCTCTATTCACTCCGGGGTAAACGCAGGTTCTTTCGAGATTGCTTCTTTAAGAAGAAGGTGGTCCCCATGGGTTGATATAGTTGGAGCAGGGAAAAGAAGCCCGATGCTGAGCTCAGGTTTAAAGATCATTATTGGGGACGGCAATAGCGTCAGATTTTAGCAAGATGATTGGACGAGGAAAGGTCCCTTGCGGAACATTTTCCCTAGACTGTTCTCGATTTCAGAGCAACAGGAGAGAAAGGTGGCAGAGATGGGAATGTGGGAGGGCTCGAGATGGGTCTGGAACTTTAGATGGCGGAGGCAGTTCTTCGGATGGGAAGAAGATCGGGCGAAACAGATGCAGGAGCTGATCCACCAGCATGTCCTGAGGAAGGAAGAACATGATTCGGTGGTTTGGGAGCATGAGGTCTCTAGGATGTTTTCAGTGAGATCGTTTTGTCAGATGCACTATCAGATTTCTACAGCCAATGAGAGGTTCCCTGAAGCGGAGAATCTAATGTGGAGAGGTCTAGCACCTCCGAGGTTTAAACTAATAGTTTGGTTCGCAGTCTAACAAAAGCTCAACACAAAGGAAAGACTAGCCAGATTGAACATCATCAATATGGGAGACGTCATATGTCCTATGTGTAACACCGAGTAGGAGACGATCAATCACCTTTTCTTGTATTGCGCTGTGACAGGAAAGGTATGGTACGAGATCTGTGAATGGATAGGGTATTATTGGGTGACACCCAAGTCAATAGAAGACAACGCTAGAGCTTGGCTCGGAGAGTCCAGCAAAGGATTGAGAGGAGAGATTTGGCAAGCGACATTCTTTGCAATCCTGGGTACGATTTTGGATTCTAGAAACAGAAAAGTATTTGAAAAGGTCGAAGTTTGCAGAAGATGGATGATCATGCTTATAAAGATGTGTATCGGGTTTTGGATCAAAAATGGTAGGAAAGAGTTTCCCTATCGGGCGGAGGAGGTGGTCCATAATATCCAAACACTGATATCTTAGGAGGTTTCTTATGTCTTATGTCCTTATGTTTATCTAGTTTATGTAACATCAATTATCAAAAAAAAATGAGGATGAGGTCTGGGTAGTGGAGACATGGCCTTTTTCTTAGTCCCTTACAGACAGCACCAATGTTACTGCTTGGAATCAAGTAGATGATTTTTGTTGGGAAAGCAACGTTCTCGGTGGCCAAGTGGCGTGCTAGGGATTTTCGTGAAAAGAAATATATTAGGGGAAGGGTCGAGAAAAAGGAGAGTAATTGTATGAAAAAAAATGGTTAATGGGAAATATTTTTACACAACTGATATTAATACAAGGAATGTTGCAATAATTTCACAAAAATATACGATCTAAACTACGATTACAGGTATGATCAGGAAAAGGTTTAGGAAATATTCATGTTAGAGAATTAATTTGATTTCATGTTAGGAAAGATCGATTACGGAAGCTATACAGCTTTTTTAAATGTGTAATGAAGCAGCTTTTTTAATTGTCTAATGAAGTACTACAGAGAAGAAAAAAGACCTCAAAAAAGCATATGATCAAGTCAAAGGCTTTCGATTTGTTACACACATACATATTCTTTACTTAATTTTTTAAACAAAAAAAAAATATTGAAATATATATTACATAAACTGTTTATGTATCACCTCGGTTTATTTTGAATCAAGCATACATCACGCTCAATCAAAAGCTAGTTTTTCTTAGGAGAATTAAACAATTAATTATCAATAGTTTCTATTCCTTACTATATTCTCATCTTAATTTCCTCAACAAGCAAAAAAAACTATCTTTCATATTATTATCATCTCCTTAAAATGGAGCCTAAATGAAAAATGATGCAGTTCCAATTCCAGTTTAACTTCCATTTCCAATTTACGTGATTCAGTTGCAGTATTCATACATTTTGACAAAAATATAGTACACTAGCGCTGTAGTCCACATATTCCACAATCGCACAATAAGGTTCAATTATAATCCCACCAACATAGCTCACAAAGAATGTAAATGCTTTACCCTTTGAATTGCTTGCTTGATTCTGTTAGATGGTTCTTCATACAAAATTGCAGGATTATCAATCTTGGGCGCCAAACTGGGTTCACCAAGGAAAGCACGGAATGAATCTGCCACTGAATTAGACAAGGAATCAAGGTTGTATCCTCCTTCCAAGAAAAAAATGCAGCGGCCTCCACATAATTCTTTGGAAAGCTGCTTAATGCTTGCGGCTAGTGAGTAGTATGTTCCTGTCGTGAATTGAAAACTTGCTAAAGGATCCAACGCATGCCCATCATAGCTGCAAACAAATTTCGTCAAGAATAAAGCTTAAATCGAAAATGTTCTAGAAATCCTGTATGTTAAAAGCTTTTGATTGAATTGAACGCATTCTATTCCACCCAGAACCCGCATGCTCATATCATGCCAGGCCAAAGCGCCATCAAACACTCATGGCATGCTGCATTTTAAGGAGTAAAGACAACCATGCATGGTATTGGAGAATATTGGCATTCTCCAATACATGGCGCCATGGCCATGACACCAGACAATAAGCGAATGTATATTCCAACGTTTGCATATATATGTAGTTCAAGGATTCATAAGGTGCAGAGATAAGAGAGATTGAAAGCACCATGAGCAAGTTTCAATTGTCAGAACTCACCCAGCAGAAACGAGAATTATATCTGGCTTGAATCTCTGAGCAGATGGCACAATAACCTCATCAAACACAGTTCTCATAGCAACATCACCAGAGCCACCAGGTAATGGTAGATTTAATGTCGTTCCTTCACCTCGACCACTACCTATCTCATCAAGCTTCCCAGTACCTGGATAGCTTCCATCCTGCATTAATAATATAGCTTTTTACCTCAGAAATGAGTGGAAATATAAGTAAAACTTAATGATTAAAGAACCTCTTCATGCTAAGAAACTTGAGACACAGTGATGAGATACTCCACAGCATCCACCAGCCCCATACAAATTCTCCCTATAGTTTTATAAAGTAACGCCAAATATCTCTTTCAACCTAGGATTCTTAGTATGCACTTTGAACCCGTTTAAATGACCCATGGCATGGACTATCTGGCAGAAGAGTACAGCAGCAGCCACCAGGTTATGCTCATAAGTTGGAAAGTCGATGCTGGCATGGAGTAACAGTGAGAGGGGGGGAACGAACAGGGGAGCAATCAATCAATTTTGGAAGGGTGAAAGAACTGACCCAAAGAGGCCTATTTTACTCATCTCTTCTTAACTCACATGATTAACAGAACATATAGCAATCAGAGGAATGGAATGAAAGCAACACGTTTAATGATGTACTCTCATTGGGATATATGATCAAGCTCAGAGAGAAGTTACGTGCAGCCAATTGTAAGGAAATCTCATCAAGGATGCACGGTCACCTGGTGCGTTGAGAAGAAAAAAATATCTGGATCCTCATAAAAGGCATCATTTGTGCCATTACCATGGTGAACATCAAAATCAATGATGAAAACACGCTTCAGTCCGTGCACACGTTGAACATGGCGAGCAGCAATAGCAATATTCCCAAATACACAAAATCCCATGGGTCCCTTTGGAATAGCATGGTGACCTGGAGGTCGAATTAAAGCAAATCCAATTGGTGGGTCTGTAGAACTTTTGGATGCAGCTACCTGCAATACCAAGTAGTAAATCTCAGCGGTGAGCCAGGATAATCACCCTCTTCATGGGTAACACAGCCAGACAGCTAGATTTGGGTACTTGGGGATTCATGTTCGTTTCTGGAATAGATACTCAAAGAGGACTGCTGAAATTACTGGGGCAAATAGCAAGAACAGCCAAGATGTAACATCCAAGAGCTTACCACTGAATCAACCACAGCAAGACCTGCTCCAGCTGCAATCAGTGATTCGTGGAAGGTCTGCATATATTGGTGCAAGTAAAATACATTAGCTTGTGTTCGTATACAAATTAAAAGACCAAAGTATTTGGATAAATCCCATCCCAATAACAATGACAGAAAAGAGAAGTTCTTTGATTTCTTTAATATTATGAGAATGCTAAATTGGACTAAACAGAAC
This sequence comes from Tamarix austromongolica, assembly GCA_039764185.1. Taxonomy (NCBI): domain Eukaryota; kingdom Viridiplantae; phylum Streptophyta; class Magnoliopsida; order Caryophyllales; family Tamaricaceae; genus Tamarix; species Tamarix austromongolica. The sequence goes on from CM077818.1 coordinate 10,968,820, forward strand.
AGTGGAAGATTATTAATATGGGTCATATCTACTCATATATGACATAAAACTTGGTTGATATTATTCCAACTCCAGTTTTGTTTATGGCAAACTCATTTGTTTCCACCACTTTTTTAAGACAGAGGAGATCACGGATACACATATGGCATAAAGCCAACTCCTTCTAAAGGTTGACATACTAAAGGTTGACATAGCAACCACTTCAGAGGAACCATATAAGAATATTGTCTGCACCCTATGTGACTTCTGTTTCTTCACATATTGGTTCAAACTATCCTTTCCTATATAACCATCACAGCCAGTACAATAAATTGCCCCAAATCTTCTACTTACAAATGTCCAGGTCTTAATTTCCTTCCATGATGGTGAGAATTATTGTGTCAAGTGTCACTATTCACTCCTGTGTCATTTTCTTTGGTGATCATGACTTACTTGTCCTTTCCGTGGCAAAAGAGGACTCAGACAAGGGAATTCTCTTTCCCCTTACTTAGTTGTCCTAGCTGTGCAGTACCTTAGTAAACATTTCAAACAGCTATGACATGTCATTGGTTTTAGAGGACACCCCAAATGCAAGGCTTTGAACAACATTAATCTTAGCTTTACAGATTATATGTTGCTTTTTAGTAGAGGCTCTTTAAAATCAGATATGCTCCAAATAGAGGCAGTACAATTCTTTTCTGCTCTCTCCAGACTTCAGGTGAATCAACAAAAACGCACTATCATTTAGTGATATATCAGCAGATTCGAAGACAAAGATCAGGCGGTACTAACTACTAATCAATGGTTAAAATTAGATAAGGATAAATAACAAACTAAAATATACAGATCTTACAGAGGCAGTAGCATATGTTGGCCCAGAGCCATCTATGAAAATTATACCTTGTTCAGCAGCACGTTCTGCAGCCTACACACAAGGTTAAATGCTTCAATTATACCACAATGTATAAGTGGCAAAACAAGCCACATTTTCAGCAACCACAACGAAAATATATCTTTATGATACACAAGGTTTCAAACTAAAGAATTCACAAAAACCGCATTCAAGACTATTCCAATCACACTGATTATATTTCTCTGATGAGAACCAATAAGGAAATGACAGTTACCTTCTCCAGCCCGGATACATAAGCACCTGAGTGAACACTTGTTATATCTTCCACCGTAGCATGTCTAAAATTCTTCAGCTCAACAACCTCTGAGCCCCGATGCTGACATACAAATAAGATGACAAATAACAGAGCAAAAGATAAATGATGGGTCCTAACAAAATCTACCACAGCAACACTAGGTTTTCAATGTAAGAAACAATATAATACAAGACTGACATAATCAAAAATTTGTTCATAACTAATGCAGTCTACGTGTCACGCATCGTAGGGCTTGTAGCTACAATCCTTTTCTAAAAAGAAGGCCAGGGTTTATTATTGCTTATATAGTTTTTAGATATTATTAAATTTACTTTTTAACTAGGATTTCTGTAGTACTCTGCTAGGAATTTGATATTATATTGTTATGATTTTATTCTAGACTCTATTATGCTTAGATATTTATATTAGGTCGTATCACTATAAAAAGAACCTGCTGTAATCGTTATTCAGTGGCTATGAATGACGAATTGAGTGATTAATAAATTGAGAGGTCAGAGATGAAGCTGTAGTTTTTTGCGTGATAAAGCCAAAGGGCTAGAGCTAGTGCTACATCAATAAGATTTACAACATGTTTCCACGTGCCTTAGGAGTCTATTTCTTGAATCAAATCACTGAGGCAAAAGTTATAAACTGACATTATATCATGAACAAAAGAAAACTAGACTACAATACATTCCGCCATCCACGTGCCAGTATTCCAAAGGAAAGAAAACCCCAAAGGAAAAGAAGGTATTTGTTAGGCAGATGCATACATGTGTGAGCAAACGCCTGTGTCAACAGCATTGTTAAAGAAACAGACCCAAACATAGGAAAATTTTGGTTCAAAATCCAATGCCAAATAGGTTTTCTTGGAATCCAATTTACCCCTTTCTTTCTAAAGCATGCTTATATGAATGTGCAGCTTCCAGTCACATGCTCATGTTGGATGAGTTTTCACGCAAATCAATTTATGTGCTCAGTTGTTAACATTCTTTTCAGACTTCCTCTTGCCACTATAAAGACATTGTTTCAATACTGTATTGTTTTTCCTATTTAGTAAACGATCATAAAAGTTATATAAGTATTTCAGTTTAAGTTAGTTGCGATCAAGAACTCTTTATCCCTGTTCTCATTATATTTTCATGATAGAGCATGATGTAAATCCTTCCGGATTAAATCTCTGAAAAGAAAACAGGGATATGCAGCTACTTACATGATGTGACTATGTGAGTAAACAACCTCCCTCCTATTATGCTGAATGTATAACAGAATCCTCTGCTGAGCTTACCTAGTCTTTAGCTAGCCTTTAGAAGTTAATCTTATCTCCACCGTAACAATAGGCAGTCAAGTGAGTCTTGTACTTCTATATAAATTCCTAATCTGCCATCACTGATCAATGAGAAAAAACTCAATCTTCTTTATGGTATAAGAGACTTAAACCCTAGCAAGTCGTCTTTGTTTCACAATATTCAATTAACAATAACAAACGGCAACAACAATCCCACTATTCCCTGTAACTCATCAGCCTCCTCTTCTTTTCTATTTTATTTTGAATTCTCAATGGCTCTCTCATCTGCAAACACCTCATCATTGGTTGCTGCATCAAATATCCAGAATATAAGCCTTGCTTTTCCCTCAATCTCACGCAAATTAGACCACGACAACTATTAGGTATGGAGTTCCACTGTCAAAGCCACATTGGAAGCCTTTGATCTAGAATCTTTTATCCTGTCAGACTCTACTACAGATGCTACAAACTCTGATCCATTATATATGCCATGGACTTGACGAGACAAACTCATCCTACTTTTGCTTCAATCCACTATAAGTGATCAGCTATTGGGAAATATCACTAATGCCAAAACATCTCGAGAAGCATGGATTACCCTTGAGCGAATTTTCAAATCGCAAACTTGAGCACGAGTAATGCAAATTCAGTTGCAACGGCATACACTCACAAAAGGTTCCAAACCAGTAGTTGAATATGTTGAGCAAAAACAACACCTTGCTCATCAACCGGCTTCCAATCTTCAACCCATATCGTCAGATGATCTAGTCGGACACATTCTAATAGGATTAGGTGAAGAATACCAACATTCTACACATCCATCATCACGCATAATGATTCCATTACTGTTGCAACCTTGCCAGATATGCTTCTACAAGAGGAAGAACACTTGAAGTGATCTCAAAAAATTTGCTTCACGCAAATGTTGCCACTACTAACTCTGCACAACATCATACCAATGTTAATACTAGTGTGAACAAGAACTCTGGATATCAGCAGCATAGTAGAAATACTGGTAAGGGATGAGGGTCCCGTTGGCATAGTAGAAACGAGCAAGGTCATCAGCAGTGTGGTCACTCTCAGAACCACGATGCTCCTAATCTAAACTGTCCACAAGGTAATTTCGGAAGTCGCATTCAATGTCAAATCTTCTTCAAATTCGGTTATTCAACTATTGAATGTTACAATCGCTTTTAACATTCATATGTTGCAGAGAATGCACATCAAATTTCTACCATGCTAGTTGGCCCTGAATCTGAATTTCATAATGATCGGTCTTGGAATTGATTCTAGAGTATCAAACCATATCACTGCAAACCTCAATAATCTCTCAACACATGAAGACTATGAGGAGACTGAAAAGGTAGCAGTTGGAAATGTATGCAGCTCCCTGTCTCTCACATTAGCTCTTTTACATTATATACACAGAATCACCACTTGTTTTATCTAACATGTTGTGTGTGCCTAAAATAGCCAAAAATCTTATGAGTGTTTCTCAACTAACCAAAGATAATAATGTTTTGGTCGAATTCTTTGCTTTGTTGTAAAAAATTCCCCGGGTGTTCCACTCCTTCAGGGTCACCTTAAAAACGGTCTTTACAAGGTTCCTTCTTGTGTCAACACCTCACCGCTCTTTTGGGTGTCAAAATAAACCTTCATAGTTGGCATGCTCATCAAGGATATCCTCATCAACAAATTACTAGAAAGCTTGTTTCTTAATTTTCTTTGCCATTATCCACTAATAAATGGTCATCTGTTTGTGGCTCTTACCAACTAGGCAAAGCTCACCGTAGTCATTTACTCGTATCCATTTAATCTTGTTTATTCTGATGTTTGGGATCCGGCACCAATTGCTTCGTTTAATGGTAACTAATTTATGTTTCATTTCTTGATGACTACTCAAAACACCTTTGGATTTATTTTATGCAACACAAGTCTCAAGTGCTTAATATTTTTCAGTCATTTCATGTTATGGTCACAAATCAGTTCTAATTGTGCTCACAACAATCGAAAATTAGGCAACGAATTTCATGTCCTCACCCCCCTAAACAAAATGGAGCAATAGAAAGACAAAACCGAGACATTGTCAACATAGAACTATCCCTTCAAGCTCATACCAATTTACCCTTCATATTTTGGGAACATGCCTTTCATACGGAAACCCATCTCATCAACTACACAATTACTCCTCTTCTAGATTATACATCACCTCATAAATTAATCTTCTAACAAGCGCCAAATTACTCCTTTCTAAGGACATTTGGGTGCCTTTGTTTCCCTTATACTCGTCCCTATCACTCCACAAAACTAGTGTTTCGATCTACTCCCTATGTCTTCATTGGTTATAGTCCTAAACACAAAGGTGACTCCCCCATCTAACCGTGTGTACATTGCCCGACATGTAATTTTTGCTAAAACTCAATTTCCTTACCATACACTCACCTCTATTACATCCTCTAACCCTCCCACAACTTATCCTACTACTTCCCTTAGCTTATTAAATCACATTGTATCCCACAAACCTTCAACTCCACCTCACTTTAATCACTTCCCCAACACTATCTCACCTATTTTATCCTCCAGTAATACTCCTCCAACTACCAATGACCAACCATGACCAACTTCCCCATCATCTACCATAAATTGTGCACCTCCACTTGACCCACCGGATGAACCTCAACCTCCTAATTCCCCTACTGCTCTTCACGCCCCTACCTATCTTCGTTCAGCCACCCAATCCACCCAATCCACCCATACCATAACCACTCGTGCTAACACGGGCCATCTCAAACCCAAAGCTTTTCACATCTCTACTCCTCCCACATCTACTAATGTGCCTCTTACTGCCACTCAAGCAATTAAACATCCAGCTTGGCATACTACCATGCAAGACGAATACACAACTTTACTTCTTAACCACACTTGGAGCCTTGTTCCTTAACCACCCCACACTAACATAGTAGGTAGCAAGTGATTATTCCATGTTAAATATAATGCAAGTCGGTTTCAAGATATAAGGCGTACTTGGTGACACAAGGTTTCGGTCAACAACCTGGTATTGACATTTTTCATATGTTTAGCCCTATTGTCAAACCTACTATTGTTTGTCTCTTATTATCTCCTGCTCTCACTCATGGTTGGGATTTCCGGCAGCTTGATGTTAACAATATCTTCCTTAATGGTGATCAACCCCCTGGGTATATTGATCTCAATCGTCCTCATTATATTTGCAAGCTTCATAAGGCTCTCTATGATCTCAAACAGGCACCACAGGCTTGGTTTGAAAAGCTCAGAGACATCTGATTTCTCCTCTTGTCATACAGACTCATCGCTATTTGTTCGTCTAGTAGGTGCTTCCTCAATTTATGCCTTAGCTTATGTGGATGACATCACTGTTACAAGAATGATTCAGAATTTATTGAGTCTTTTGTTCACACACTTGATTGCCACTTCTCTATCAAAGATCTTGGGTCTTCTTCTTATTTGCATGGCCTTGAGGTTACTCACACTCGGTATGGTCTTCATCTTGGTCAACGCATGTATATTCATGACCTTCTTGAGAATTTTCACATGCACAAAGCCAAGCTCATTCCATCCCCTGTTGAGTCTGCTTTCCAATTGTTAGCCGAAGGCAAGCTCATACCAAATCGGACTTTATTTCATAGCGTTGTTGGCCAGTAGACCTGATTTTTCCTTTGCAGTCAATCAGGTTTGTCAATTCATGCACTGCCCTATGCTTCATCACTGGAAGCCAGAGAAACACATATTTCGGTACCTCCGTGGCACTCTAATTCATGGTCTATCCCTTCATCAAACCTCTCACTTTGTACTCACTGTATTTTCTGATGCAGACAGGGTTGGCAATCCCAATGATCGCCCCTAAACTCATGAAAATGCGGTGTTTTATGGCAATAACCTTATCATTTGGTCCTTCTAGAAGCGGTATGTTGTTGCTCAATCAAGTACCAAAGCCAAATATCGGGCCTTGCATTTGCCAGGGCTGAACTGATTTGGCTCCAACAGATGTAACGGGAGCTGGGTATTCCTTTGGCATCATCTCCGATTTTATTCTGTAACAATATTAGTGCCGGTTCCATGACTGATAATCCAGTTTTCCACCAACAGTCCAAACACATACAGGTGGATTATCATTTCATTTGAGAGAAGGGGCATGGTAATGATCTTGTTGCTGACTACATCTCCTCTCAAATATCCGACATCTTTACCAAGGCACTCAGCTCCGGTCACTTCAAAATGCTGCAATCCAAACTTACAGTGTGTACCACCCAGTACATTTTGCGAGGGGATGTGAGTAAACAAACCCCCCCCCCCTAGTACGCTGAATGTATAGCAGAATACTCTGCTGATTTTAACTAGTCTTTAGCCAGCCTTAAGAAGTTAATCTTAGCTCCACCGTAACAATAGGCAGTCAAGTGAGTCTTGTATTTCTATATAAATTCCTAATCTGACGTCACTGATCAGAGAGAAAAAACTCAATCTTCTTTACACGATAAGTAAAACAAATGAGCTTGACAAACAACAATGATGGAATGACCAAAAGGCAGGAAGCAAAAGACGTAACGTATCCTTAATAAAAATAATAATAAATAAATAACTATTACCTTGGATGTTAGTTCCATATGTTCAAGAGCAGTCACGATTGCAGGAACTCTGAGATTACATTCAGGGTGTGCTTCCTACCAGAATCAGAAAAGACGAACCTCAGTGAGGTAGAAACTTCTAGATTCTACGAAAATCCACAACACTTTTGCGATAGATTTCCTTGAAAAATTCAACCAGGGATATAATAGTAGTACTTGCTGGCATCATCATAAGCAATATCAATGACAATTAAAAAAAATAAGAGGAAAGGGTTTATTTAAACGTACTTGGTTATGGCCTTTGGCAGCAGCTACACTGTAGACTACTTTTGCACCGGTCGACATGAAGGGCTCCTTCTCGGCACTAGAGGAACAAGAGAATGAAAATCTCTTTCCCGGTACTCCATTCTTTCTCTGACATCTACATTCAACGAGTGTAACAAAGAGTCCCAACTTGAGACAAGCCTTCCAGGGGTACAAAGAATTTACCACCATATGAGCCATTTTTTCCTGCTGCAAGTGAAGAATGAACCTATCGCAAATGATTTAATATTCAACAACAATGTGACATAGACAATAAGGCCATTGATAAGCCTGGGTCGGTAATTTGGGTTCAATAATATAGCAAGCCTTGGCGACTAGTTAGTTAGTACTTAGCATTATATCCAATTAAGTCCTCGTTTGGAAAGGGAGTAATAGCCCGTACTTTAGATGTCCGGAGTAAGATATGCTTAATAGGAATGTCTTTTTTTTCCGCCACCATATCAAACGAGCACTAAATTGAAGGAGTCCGCAAAGAGTTTCAGACAATTAAAGCAGTGAATTGCTTAAAGAGATTAAAAACTGGCGAACAAGAAATGATACTTCAACGATAATTCAAAATTTTCAGCTCACGCCAAGAAAAAAAAAAATTGAAATTTCGAGCATAATTAGTCCCACTTTCCAGATATCGAATTGCATGCCACATGAATTTTTTTTCTTTTTTTTCCCATCCAGTTTCATTGAACTGAAAGGCTAGATAATAATAAACTAAAAGAGGATGAGAATCGACTCACCAGGTGAAGACGACAGAACAGCAGATATTCCACGATCCATTCAGATTGTCTCGCTTATAAAAACCACAGCCTCATACCGTTACGTTACGAGAGCTACGACACATTCCAGGAAAATTTGATTGTAGGATCTTCTTTTTTTTCTTTTTTTGATAGAAATTGTAGGACTATTTAAGTACTATAATTTGTTGCAAGGTAAAGTGGACCGGAGAGTGGAGACCCAAACTGACCCGAGCCCTCATGCCCCAGAGGCAAATGTGCTGCCGGCGAGACAAGTCCTCTCGATCCTAAATCGAAGTTGGCCCGAGCTTTATTGTACCGGGCTTACGGTGGGCACATCCCTGAGGGGTCGACCAACCCAACCGATTAGCATGCTGCTGCCACAAGGGGCGGTCTCTAAAGTCCAAACTATACATGAATGCCACTACGATATCTATGTATCACTGTCTGCCACACAAGACAAGCACGGGAACAGAGATGTGGAAACGAAAACGCGGTAAAACTCGAAAGACATTTTATTCACACCGAAGCTAATTTATATGTGTGCTGCTTTCCGCATCTGATCTTTTTATTTATGGTAAAAAAAAAATCAAAAATAATGTATATAAATGACTTAGTTTATCTTAAAAAGTGTTAATATTATTATAAAATTTCATATTAAAAAAATAAATAAATTTTAAATATTCAAAACCACAACAAAAACATACAATATTTTAATATATTTAAAATAACCTAAAAAACTAAATATTTTTTGGGATTGAATAATCTAATTAAAAATTAGATACGATAATTATCGGATATTCTTTTAACTAAAATTAGATTAAATATATTAAACGATGGATTGACCTTTCCCGATATTGAATCAAATCTTTAGATCATAAATATCTTGCACTGCCCTAACTAGGATAATGAGAAATTAGGTCGGAAAACACTCAAATATATTTTATCTTATACTTTCTATGTTTTTTAATATTATATTTATATGTCATCATATATTTTGATAAAATATTTTGACCATTAGTTGTTTTATTAAAATTATAATATATTATATGATAAAAATATCATGTTTATGTTCTTATTAAAATATTAATAATTAATATATTATAAAGTAGTTGTTTTTTAATTTTAATCTATATATATATTAAAAATATTAATAATTATAATTTGTTATTAAAATACATTGTAATATTTATTAAAAAAAAACTTGAGGGTATATAATCTATTATGTGTTACTTTATTATTGTTGTTGTTGTTGTTTGTGAAATTTTAAATTGATATTTATTTTTTTTATCACTATAATGAAACAAACAAATTAATAATAAAATATTATCTAAAAGTATTATTAACGCATATCACTTCATATTTCACTCGGATATTGATTTAACCAATCAGATCTACGAATACTGCAATGCCGAGTATGAGGATGAGGTGACAGATGAAAGTTCTGATCTAAGAGCAGAGGTCGCGGCATGGGCTCTACTACTCGACCCACTTGGGCGCATTAAATAAATATCTCTGCTCGTAGATCTATCTTATGACAACAATACAAGTCATCCTTCACCGCCAACCATATCCTAAAGATCGAGCTACGAAGTCGGCCTAAATTTGTTGCCAAATGCTTTTGGGGTCCTCCGTTTGTTTGCATGAGTTCTTATCCTCGTTACGTGTCCCAATAATATTGTTGCAGAACGCCTTCCATGATCGACCTACCATACCTTGACACATTTAAGAAGTAATAGTTTATTTATTTAGTTAATTAAGAAATCTAACCGGCGTTTCTATATTTCAAAATACTTAAAAATGTTTTGTTTAAAAAAAACTACATAAATGATAGGGACCCTGTTCCTTTTATTTTCAGTACTTCTTTAAATAAATAGTTAATACATGGGAAATTGTAAAAGTCGGTCGGATAGAAATAAATGAAACAATGAACAAAATAATTTTGTTCCAAAGTCTACCTATTTTGTCCTTCATCCTATTCGCACGCTTCAACATCCGATAACCTTTAAAAATACAGGTGGTAACGAGAAATGGAAATCTGATACAAGAGAAAAATATAGGTTGTATTCTTGAAGAGGAAGAATGTGTAGGTCTCTCTTGCACTTTTCTGTGTGTATCAATATCTTATATAGATAATACATGTTTGGTTTTTATAACTAATTAACTAACTAGACTTGATTCTAACATATTCAGAAAGTATGTGCATGATAGCATACTGTCACTATATTTCATATCCTCTTTCAAGTTGGACTTGGATGTAATTCAACAAGCCCTAACTTGGATGACAAAAATGATGTCGCTAAGTTCCCAAAGGTCCAGTTATGATGTCAGCCAGTTGCAGACAAGTTTGAACGTGTTTTTTTTTTTGAATAAAACTAACTTGTAGAAGTTCACGACCGTATTAACAATTTATATTTAGATGTTTAGTCCTTTCATGAAAAATGGGATTAGCAGCAATATACGTAGCAACTTTGTTATCACATAGCAATCGAATAGGAAAAGAGATGGGAATACACATGTCAGCGAATAAGCGAGCAAGCCAGACAATTTCACTGGACATAGCTGATATACTTCAATATTCTAACTTAGCTAAAGATTTTGAAACTATCTTTTGCTTCTTGATCTTCCATGAAATTAAAGAATCGCCAAGAAAAATATAATAACTAGTGAGTAATCAACAAGAAAAGAAGCAGATGCATCTAGATAAGCAATGAGGTTAAGAGAGGAGTTTGCTAAATAAAACAAACCATGATAGACGGTTCCCTTGAGATAGCACACAACATGCATAGCTACATGTAAGTGGGGAATACGTAGACAAGGCAAAAACTGACTAAGGTGTTGGAAAGCATAAGAAATATCTAGACGACTCATGTTAAGATAGAAGAGACGCCCAATGAGTCGTTGATAGATTTTTGGATCAGATAAGGAATCACCTTAATCATTGCTGAGCTTTAAATTACGGGGCAGAGCAAAAAGAACAACCTTATCTTGTTATATATCAAGTTCTTAATTGTGAACTATTTGTCAAGAGCAAATTTCAATGATGTATTGTTGAATCATGATTTTCAATTAATAACAAATCATCCACATATACTAAAGCAAGAGTGAAATGTCCAGTAGCATCATGCTTAGTAAATAAAGAGTACTCTTTTTTGGATTGAATAAAACCTAGTGAAAGAAGGAATCGAGTGAGCTCAATGTTCCACTGTCGTGATGCTTGTTTCAAGCTATAATGCAAAAGTTTTAGCTTACAGACCTGTCTTGGAGCAGCTTTATCATTCATATAAACCTCTTCCTCTAGAAAACCATGAAGGAAAGAAATGTTAATATCAAGCCGACATAGAGGCCAATTTTTTACAGCAACAAGAGTAATGACAGTTCAGATAGTAGCAAACATAGATACAGGGGAGAAAGTATGTTTGTAGTCCTTATCCTTTACTTGATTGTAACCCTTTGCAACCACTCGTGTTTTGTATCTTTCAACTATTCCATCAGTTTTAAATTTTATTTTGTAAACCCATTTACATCCAATAGGCGAGTGACAATGAGGAAGAGAAGTGAGTTCCCAAGTATGGTTAATTTCAAGGGCTTGAAGTTCTTGATTCATAGCCTCAACCCAGTTAGGATCATGTTTGGCTTGAGAATAAGTTGAAGGTTCATATAGGGAAATAACATTAGAGAGAGAAGTAGTGTAATCTTTGGTGAAATGAATTAAATCAGATAAAGTCATAGACTGTGAGTAGTAGGGAGGTATGGACAAACATAGTCATGAAGTTTGGAAGAAATAAGCTTTTATCTAGTAAATTTTTGAGAAGAAGAAACAGGTAAAAGTACAGGTTGAGTTGAGGATGGAATCTATTATGAACTTTGTTCAAATGTAGGAGAAAGAGTAAGCTCATATGATGTACTATGAGACTGTTTTATAGGAATTATGGGACTATTTTGGTTAGTAGATAAAGGTGATGTGAGAGGGGTTGTAGTGTTATTTTCTTTGATAATACGAGGAGACATATGTAGCATTATGATGGATGGATTGGAAGGAGGCATATAAACAGTGTGTTCAAATGATTGAAAAGGAAAATATATTCCCCGAAGAGAAATTTTTGGCTCACAAATATGTGTTTGGTGTCTAAGGCATAGAGTTTATACCCCCTACTATCCTTCAGGGTATCCAATGAATACACATTTTTGAGATTTTGCTTCAAACTTTGTAGCACCCCTGTCATATACATAACACAAACTACAAAATACTCTTAAATGATCATATACAAGGCCCTTACCATAAAGAACTTCATAAGGTATTTTTCATCGAAGAGTTAGAGTTGGCAAAAGATTGATGAGGTAGGTTGATGTGAGAATACATTCCCCCAAGTTTTGATAGGCAAGTGAGCATGTATTCTAAGGGCCCTAGCACATTCAACAAGGTGCCTATGCTTTATTTCCACTCTTCCATTATAATATGGATTATAAGGGATTGTGCGTTGATGCACTATATCATATTCATCCAGGAAAGTATAACATTATGCATTTACAATTTTAGAACCATTGTCACTTATGATACTTTTGACTTTGGTTTCAAATTGTGTGGTAACATAAGCTAAAATTTTGGAAACTATTCTATAAACTTGCTACTTCTTGTTGAGTAAAAATGTCCATGTGGCTCAAGAGGCATCATCCACCACAGTAAAAAAAAATAAGCACCACTAAGTGAAGAAGTCTTATATTGTCCCCGTAAATCAACATATAATACATCAAATGGTTTATTTACCATAGAAGTGCTACAAGTGAATGGTAATTTATGTTGTTTGGCTAGCACACATGTCTCACAAAAATATCTAGACAAACCATTACTTTTGCAGTAAGTAATATGTTGCATTTTAGACAGTGAGGTATAACTTAAACAAGCATGAATAATATCCAAGCTAATAGAATTATTACAAGCAATAGTTATGTCATGTGTAACATTATATGATGTTGCATCAGGTGCACTGACATGCAAAATATAAAGGCATTTACATCTCTTTCCAATAGCAACCACTTCTTTATTTGAAGAACCCTGGGAAGTACAATCAAAAGATGAGAAATGAGCTACTAGTTGTGAAGATTCAAGTAATATACCAACACTTAATAGGTGGTAACGAAAGCTCAGCACATACAATACACCTTCCAACATGATTCGAGTGTTGAAACATATATTACCTATATAAGTAACATTAATCTTTGTCCCATTAGGTAAATTAATTCAAATTAGAGTATTAAGTTGCCTAAACTCATGGAAAAGGGATAAGTTATAACTCATATGACCGGATGCTCCTGTATCCATCATCCATGCAGAGGAATAATTTAAGGATGGAGAATAGTTTATGTTACCTACAAAATTGACTAAGAAATTACATGTAACAAGGTTTCCAACAATATTGTAATATCCCAAAATTTTCTTAGCCTAACCATGTGTTATTATTGCCCTAATTTGATTCTAATACCGAGAAATCTTATTTTAGCCTTAACCCAATTTCTTTATCCCAAAACTTTAACTAAATCCAAAACCTTAACTCAGATAAATCGTAATTCGTAAATAGAAATCAAAATCCACTAAATTTCCACTAATCCTAATTATTTATGGCTAATCTAAAACCATCTAAACTAATTTCCAACCTTTCTCTTTTTCCTTTTTCTTTTTCCTTTCCTTTTCTTTTTCTTCTCCTTTCTCCTACCTCTTATTGCCGTAAACCTTGACTTTAGTTTTGCAACTTGCACCTGCATCACCCATCACTCTCACCACTGTAGCCCCCATCATCATCCATCATCCATCACATTTCTTCTTCTTCTTCTTCTTCCCTTATCCCTGCCCGACCTACATGCCATCATCACCTTCCCCTGCCATTTCTTTTTCTTCCTCAAACTTATACAATATATACACACAACCATCACCATCCCTACTGCACATTTTTCCCAACATTCAACTATCATTTCCCTAAACTACCCCTCATGCCCAACCTGCACCATCACTCGTCACACCCCTCCCCTAATTTTTCTTTCTTCCTCGATTCACACCATACACGCACACATGCATACACACACACACACACACAGCCTTGTCCAAACACTACAAATTTTTACCATAGCTCCACCACACATTCTACTACACATCCAAACAATTCAAGCTCCCATTTAACTACGGTTATTTTCATTTTTACCCTCTTTCACTTAATTTCTCCTTCGGCTACACTCTTTGAGTCTAACCATGAATTTTGTTATTTTTTGTAGGTGGTATTCTGGTAGCTTCGGAGGAGAAAGTCTAGGATTTGCGTGCTTAGAGGCCGATGTCTTAGTTGGTAAGGATAGTATTCGATGTTTAGGGTTTTTGTGTTAATTTCTTGTATGGTTATGTGTGTGTTTTCATAATATCGATGCTTTATGATTTGATATGTGTTGTTCATGATATGTTATGATATATGAATATTATGATGGAAGGTAGTGCTAATGGGTAAGAAGTATGGACGTGGTATTGTTATGTTAATGATAAAATTGTGAGAAATATATCTTATGGCATGAAATATGGGCTAAATGAGTTTTGATAAGTGGACATAAGTATTTTTATGAGGTATGAAGATAATTGGTGGATTTAAAAAATAATGTGTGTGAAAGGTACAAGATTTATAAAATAAAGGTTATTATTTATGCTTAAGGGTAATATGGTCATTATGGGATAATAAGAAATTTTTGGTATTTATGTATTAGGAGGATTAAAATATGATAGCAATATCATGAGGAATGTTTGGAAGTATTATTGTTGTTTGGGGTCCTTAAATGAATTAATTGATAATTTGGGGCAAAAGATCTTATAATGATAATACCATTATTCCATGTGTAAAATCTACAGGTTATTCAGATTCTGAATACGTTGTTAATGATTGGTCTTATGAGGTTATCTATTGGAATTAATAATCATGTGAATTTCATGGAAGGTATTATGACAAATATGTGGAATTACGGTTTTTAGAGATTTCTGTGAGTAATACATTGGGATAAGATTATTAATGCATGTGTATGACATGGGAATTAAACCATACATTATGGGTGTGATAATAATGATGAGATTTGAGGATGAAATAATTTAATGTGTAGAGGAATAATCAGTATAGGAGAATGAATGCTAAGGGTGTATAATTAGGGTTTGAAAGGATTTGAGAACTTTGACCTGTGTTATGTATGTATCTGCTTTAATGTATTCGTTGCCTGAGAATTTATCTTAAATAAGATACTAATCGCTTAAAGTAAAAGAGCACGTGAGTAGGGCTAAGGTGATCTATTACATATATATATATATATATATATATTCCTGTTTCATCGGGGAGAATAGTGGTTAGGGAGAATTTTGCCCTGAGAATGTGATGTTTTTAATCTCTGTTCCACCGAAAAGAATAGTCCTGAGAAGGTGTTTCAACCCGTTCCACTAGATCAAAAATAGTGGGGGCCCTCCTCATCGTGGAATGAAAATATATCAGAATAACTTATGTAAAATATACTAATGATTAAAGTGGAAGAGTGCGTGAATTAGGACCAATGTGTTGTTTTTATATATCTGACCTATTCTACCGAGGAGAATAGTGGTTCAAGAGCGTTTTGCCCTGAGAAGGTGATGTTTTCAAATCTGTTCCGCCAGATGATAATAGTAGCTTAGGTGTGTTGTCCCTGAGAAGTTGCTTCATACCGTTCCACTAGTTTAAGAATAGTGGGATTTCTGCATTCAGTGTATATAAAAGAATGAAAATGGATTATACTTAATAAGGAGATCTGGATCATTTTATGTCCTATGAGATGCTTCATTTATTTGTTTATTCACTTATTATCTTATGTGAAGGCATGTGCTAATTGTATCCCTATTTAATAGTATTATTCCTTTACTTAGTACGTAGCATACTGACCACCTATTTTATGGGTGCTGCTCATTCCCATAAGTAGGAGACCCTAATTCTTATGTGCAGGTCTCAGAGGATTAGCTAGATGATTATGTTGTCTATGATGCTTTAAGTGGGGATGAGTGACTTTATCTGTATTAGGAGTTGGGTGAAGAGTAATTGTTATCCGATCGATGTATCTAACCGGATACCTTTTAGACTCTTGATCCATGGTATCCTTTCTTTTGTATCTTGTATTATAACTCAGAGTTAAGCTCCAAACTCATTGTTGTATTATAAATTATTTATTTTGTTTCTAATTTTCTTGTCTTACTTTAAATGTTTTAGCCTTGTGATTGATGTAAGGATGGTTGTATAATTCATACTTATGTCGATTACGACAATAACACCTAATTGTAACACCCCCAAATTTACTACTGAAAGATTTCGTTTAATTTAAAAGAGTTTAGCGGAAACGAACAAATAAAAATGTAAATTTGGAGGCATTACCGCCACACTTAGTACCAGATCGGTTCACTCCTATTGACCCGAAACTAAGTGCTAAGGCTAAATAAGAATAACATCAAATACGAGTCACTTAATAAAGTACAAGTCATATAGAATTAGAGTGCGAAAGTCGAAAGTTATAATCCAAAGTACAGTTTCAAGGTACCAAATATCAGAGGACATAATACAGCAGAATAAAACACAATACGATAATACAGAGAACAAAACGGAGGATGAACTCCGGCCACGTCACTCTCGACCCCCAAGCTAGGTCCAGGCTCAACTCTCAGCCCTACCCGATACCTCGTAAGCATCATAGGCATCGAATACATCGCCCCTTACCTGCACAAATTCAGACGGGTTTTCTGCTCGTGGGAATGAGCAGCACCCATGAAACGGGTGATCAGTACGCTACGTACTGAGTAAGGTAACAGATGCACTAAGGCCCACATACACAGAGATACATGACATAGCAGACATGGCATAATTAAGTAGATAACATGCAATAACACAGATAAACAATACCGGTTATGAACCAAATAATTTTCTCATTAGATCTCTGATAATTATAATCGATTCACATCATAGTCTTTAACTCTTTATCAATCCATGTGAGTGCGGGAACCCCACTATTATAGCCGGTGGAACGGTCACGAGGGCCATGCCTTGCCACTATTATAGCCGGTGGACCGGTCACGAGGGTAACATACCCTGCCACTATTATTTGCCGGTGGACCGATCTGGCCCCGACTCACAAGGTGTTCCACTGTAAATATTCGTATCTTTCCCATGTCTTATCATTATTATGATTGGTTTGTTGAGCACGGAATCCCCCACTATTATAGCCGGTGGAACGGTTACGAGGGCACATGCCCTGCCACTATTATAGCTGTGGACCAGTCACGAGGGTAACATACCCTGCCACTATTATTCGCTGGTGGACCGGTCTGGGTCCGGCTCAACAACTTTCTCTGTAAGTGATTAGTGTCTTAACGTATCTTATTCAAAAGATTTTCAACCTTGACATGCATGACTAAATATATCTGCCTTTATCCTCCCCGCAGGGCCTGTCCCATATATTGAGACTTCTGCACCTCCTAACCTGACTCGACATCCTTCCCTTCCCGTTTTCTCACACCGGAAACCCAACTTCTAAGTGTGTGGGTCAAAGCCCACCACCTTATACCCCAAGGTCCACTCACCACCTTACCCTAGGGTTTCCACTAGAAATCCTAATCTGGGCCTATGTGGCCCTTCTTTCTCTGCTTCCCACAACCCACACTATTATAACGTCCCGCGTATCATGACCTTCAGACTCAACTCTTCCCTCATATCTCACTCCTCCTTGTTTATTTTTATTATTTTCTTTTTCTTTTTCCACCTTCTCAAATTAGGGTTTCCTCCCCAAACCCTAGTCGGTCCCTAGGTACCCTTATATTATCCTACATACTATTTTTCACCTCAAGCCTCCAGACTCCCAAACAGACCTTCCATTACCTTCCCCACGTCCCAAAGTAACTTTCCATACGTAAGGTTCGCCCCCATGCGGACCTTAACCTCCCCATGCAAACCCCTTGATCTCTACCATGCCAAACCCTAAGATTTTCCATGCAAACCCTAGCTCTCCCATATAACCTTAGTTTCTCCCACTCTTCCATTTTATTTAATTCCCCTTTTTCTCGTCCATTTACGGATTACATATTACCTAGGTCATCCTTACCTACGTTAGCCAACGTACTTCCCTTTGGTTATCTTAATTTCTCATTTTTCTCTTTCATGCCCCCATTCCACAAAACCTCATCAAATAACCTAGCATGCATGTCCTAAGGGTCACATCACATCACATCATATTTGCAGCATATCCACATTAGCACATACCAGACAAGAGCACGAGAACATACCTCGGTTCCACGCTGCGCTACAATAAAACAGATGACATATAGAATACAGCATATAGACCGTACAAGGCATCCAAGACAAGTAAAACACATAGCACACAGGCAGCCTTAGTTACGTCCTTACCTAAATCGGCGCCGGGATTGGAGCACGCTCCTACGCCTCCTGGGGGCTTTGACCCGGTTCACCTATAAGAGGGAAATACTAAGGGTCAATCTCCCTCTACCAGAATTACCATAACTTTCCTATCTTACCCCTATCATGACCTAATACTAAGGTTAATATTAATAATAGTAGTTTATAATTAAAAGGTAGGGTTATTATTATTCTCGAGGTAGTTAAACAAATGACCACTAATCAAATTAAGTCTTAGTAAAATCCATAGCATTAAAGTAAGGGTTTTAATATTACTAATAACAATATTATTAATAATACTAATAATAAGAATAAGAATACTAATAATAAGAATGATAATAATAATAATAATAATAATAATAATAATAATAATGGTTATAATGATAATAATGATGATAATAGTAATTGAAATCGTAGTAGTATCAGTAATAATAATATTAATGATAATAATAATAATAACAACAACAATGATCATGGTAATAATAATAATAACAGTAATAATACCAATAATAATAAGAATACTAAAAATAATAATAATAGAGATAATAACAATGATAATAATAGTTAGAATAATAAACATAATAATACTAATACTAATACTAATAATAATAATAATAGTAGGAGTAATGATAGTGATAATGATAGTAATAATAATAATAATAATAATAATAATAATAATAATAATAATAATAATAATAATAATAATAATAGTGGAAATATTAATCATAATAAGAATACTAAAAATAATAATATTAACTAATAATAATAATATGGATAATAACGATGGTAATAATAGTTAAAGTAATATATATATATATATATATATATATATATATATAGTAAATATAACGATAATAATAATAATAATAATAATAATAATAATAATAATAATAATAATAAGGGTAAGAACAATAAGAATAATAGTAACCATAACCACCTTAACCATAATAATAATAACTATAATGATAACAATAATAATAATAATAATAATAATAATAATAATAGTAAGAATACTAAAATAATAATAATAATAATAGAGATAATAACGATGTTAGTCGTAGTTAAAGTAATAAAAATGATAATAATAATAATAATAATAATAATAATAGTAGTAGTAATAATAATAATAATAATAATAATAATAATAATAATAATAATAATAATAATAATAATAATAATAATAATAATAGTAATAGTAATAGTGATAATAGTAATATTAGTAATGGTAATAGTGATAATAATAATGATAACACAACAAGGTCTTAGTATTGATTAATACCATTAATTAGAAGTTCTTAGGGATAATTGTTAGGACCTAATGGTAATAATAGTGGTAGTAATAATTGTAATTATAATATTAGTAATAATAATAATAATAATAATAATAATAATAATAATAATGCTAATAATGATCATAATAACACTAATAATAATAGTTAATAATATTAAAATCATTAATCACTTTTATTATTCAAGGTTTAGGGTTCAAGGAGTTGGGCAACCTGGTTGGGTGGTGGTGCCGGCGGCGGCGCGGCAGTGGCGGTGGTGGAAGGAAGAAATGGAGGAGGTGGATGTGGAGGCTAGGGGAGAGGGAAGTAGTGGAAAATGGAGGTGTAGGGTGGTAGGGCAGGATCCCCTGGTTGTTTTGGGGGGTAGGGGTGGTGCTGCAAGCGGCGGTATGGGCGGCGCTGGCGGCGCAAAGGTGGCGCAGGAGGTCGAATGGGTTGTTCGGGGAGGTAACTTCGCACGGCCGGGGCGGCTCGTGCAGGGCAAGGCAGGGACTGCTGGTGGTTGGGTTGTGTAGAGGGTAGTGCAGGGAGAATTTTGGTGGCCGGAACGGGCGGCAAGGGCGGCCAACGGGGGAGGAATGGCTGGCTAAAGGAGGGGCGGCGCGCGGTTTTGGTTTTCTGGGTTCCAAATTCCGAACCCGATTAAGGCAGCCTTCGAGGCTATTTATAAGCCAATCGGGAAGGGAAAATGACAAGGAGGCGTGGGAGAGTAGGGGGGTTAGGGGTATGGCTGTTGTCCGACGAGAATGGCCGGCGTAGGTCTGTAGGGGCAGGCCGTGCGTTGTCGGGATGGGAGAGAGATTGCGTTCGGGAGAAGGGAGGAATGGTTGGTCGAATTTGCAAGGGAGACAACGAGGAGGAGAGGGGAGGAATGGCCGGTGCAGGGAGCGTGGCGTTGCAGGCTTTTTTTTTCCGGCAAAAATCTCGGTTGCAGGGGGGTCGAAGGTTGAAGATGAAGTGAGCGGTGGACCGGTGGTCCAGGAGAAAAGAAAAGGAGGAAAGAAAAGGCCAAACCAGCCTGGAGAAAGGGAGGGGAGTGGCGTGGGAGTTGGACCACGTAGGGGGAAAAGGGGTGTTGGGCCAGCGGCCAGCCCAAGTCGGGGGAGAAATAGAAAAAAAAAAGAGAAGGAAGGAAAAAAAAGGAAAAGGAGGGGGAAAAGGAGAAAAAGAAAAAGGAAAAAGAAGGAAAAATGGTGGTTGGGTTAATTAATATAATTTGGGTAATTTGGGATGTTTAATAAAATATAAATATTAAAATAATAATTAAATTCTCGTTTTAGGTTAATTTAGGGATTTTTGTAAGAATTTTCTTAATTTCCATTTTAATTAACGAAACACTCTAATTTTCTCCAATTAAATTATTTATAGAGTTTATATTAATTTGAGACTATTTTATCCTTCTTAATTTAAATAAAGTAATTTATTTAATTAATTTCCAAAATAAAATCCTTAATTAGCTTAAAATACCACAATTCCTCTTATTTAAAACACTTATAAATTTCTTCTTGATTTGCCTTAATTAACTTCCTTTTATTTTAATAAAATTAAATTATTTGATTAAATTTCAAAATAAAATCTTAGTTAATAATAAATAATCGAAATTAGGGTTTTCGGGGCATTTCACTAATATTCTACTTATTTACTTCCACTGTAACATGAAAATTTTCAGTAGTAAAAAGTGAGGTGTTACAAGTATTGCCACCATTTTCATGTTTCATTATCTTCAAGATTTCTTGTTATATAGCATTTATAACCTGAGGATCAATCTCCACAGGGGCAGTTATGCTAGTATCATGCACTAATGTATTGTCCATTAGCTCACTAATCGTAACATCTATCATATTTGTAGCCATCTTATTCTTCCCTTTTATCTTATCAAACCACTAGGGGTAGCCTATGATTTTGAAACATTATTCTACTTTATTTCCCCTTTGATGATAGTGGCTGCATTTACGATTAGCCTTTTCTTTCTTCAATTCCTTTCCCTTGAATAAATTATGTCATTTATTCATAGCTAATGCATTAACTTCTTGAGTAAAATACATTCCTCCTCCAGTTATTTGTCCTTATTTTTCATCTTATTGCAAGAAATAATAGCAGTGATTGATAGAAGGTATAGAATCCTATGCTATGATATTGCTACTCACATTATTGAAACCACCATTGAGACCAAGAAGAAATTTATTTACCTTGTCTCAATTATCTCTTTCAAATACTTTATTGAGCATTGAACAAGTACATTGCTTGATTGCACCACAGCTGCATATCGACAGTGGATCTAAAGTTTCAATTTCATCCCATAGCTTCTTTAATTTTCTAAAGTATTAGGCTATACTGAGATTTCCTTGACAAATGCAATCGTGTTCTTATTTTAGCTAATAAATCAAAGGTCCATTCGACTAACGGAACCGTTCCATAATTTTGTCCTACAGTTTCTTGGAAGAATTGACATATTAAAAATGATTAGCTATTTCAGTGCATATTGAGTTGATTATCTAGCACATTACCATGTAACCTACTCGAATCCATTTATGGTCGGCAACAATTGTCTTGTCATTAGGTTTTTTATGTTTTCCAAGGATGAATCCTTGTTATTTCAAGTACTTAGGACTCATCTAATCCCTCTGCTCCAATTAATATAGTTATTGCCATCAAAATGAACATAAGTAAGCTATAGACCTTGGTGATCAGTTGAAGAAATGTATTACAGATCTCCATAGGTCTGTGCTTGATTAATTTCGATTCCAGGAGAGATTTAAATTATCGGATTGTTTTTGACATTGTGAATGAAAATTGAAATTGAGTAACTGAATCTTTGACGCCATCTAAAAATGAATATAGTAATAAGAGTTGTGAATCTAATACAAGAGAAAAATGAAGGTTGTATTATTGAAGAAGAAGAAGAAGAAGGTGTAGTTCTCTCTTACACTTTTCTGTGTGTATCGATATCTTATATAGCTAATACATGTTTGGTTTTTATAACTAATCTAAATAACTAGACTTTATCTAACATACCCAAAAAGTATGGGCGTGATAGCATACAATCACTACATTTCACAAAAACTCTCAAAACCCTATTCTTCTTCTATTCTACCAATTATCTTCTTGGTTTTTCTTTTTTTTTTTTGTTTGGTAAGTATGTAAGTACGTAAAAATTTTATATCACCAAGCAAAATGTGAAAGTATGATCTCTATGGTAACTATCTCATCCCCAACTCTTATCTAAATTGTCAATATGGATAACCATTTTATCAAATGTTTTACATCCACGGGTACTCTCAATTCTGGTAGCTAACTCCCTAATTATAAGGCTAATAATGTGTCTCAAAGTTGTATTTTTGGCATGAAATATAGTGCATTTCTTTCCTCCCAAATATGATAGGTATTGGCAACGAATAAGACAAGGGATATAACATCTACATAGTGAGTACAACCCACTCCATATAGTAAATGTGTCCACACTTCCCTCGAATAATCACATTGAAAAAGCAAATGATTCAGTATATCCAAGGGCTGATTACATGGAACACATAGTTGGTTTACCTCTATGTCCATTACATGTATGCAATCCTTGGTGAATAAATGTTTATGATAAATAAGCCATAAGTGAATGCGATGTCTGGTGATTGAGATTTCATTCCATGCCACTTTATGCCATCCAATAAGACCCTCCTTGGGTTGAATAAGATCATAGCCTTTGCCAATATTATAAATTATTGCCACCACAACCTTGTTACAAGCATGGTTCTCAAAGACATCTTATAGTATCGAACAAAGTTTCAAGATCTTTCGCAAAGACCATGAAATAGTAGGTCTAATAGGAAAATGTCATAGATCATTTTATTTTTTTAATAAATAACTATGAACCCATTTCACCCATAGTATATCCTTGTTGGATCCACCTATAGTATATCCTTATTGGAGGTAATGTTCCAAAGATGTTGTCTTAGAGCTAGAGCTATTAACGAACTGAGTTGACTTGCGAGCTTTTTGGACTCGGCTAGTTAAAGGCTTGAATCATCTCATTTGTTTAGCTAAATGAGCCTAAAATAAGGCCGGGTTTGGCTTGTTTAATAAACGAGTCGAGCTTAAGCATAAAAAATTTGAGCTCAAGCTCATTTACAATAAAAAAGCTTATGAGCTCAACTCGTTTACCACACAAGCTCGCAAGCCAGTTCGGTTCGATTTGTTAAAAGCTTGACTCATTTATAAACAAGTCGAAATTTAGTTTTAGGCTTGTTTATTAAATGAGCCGAGCCCAAGCCCACCCTCAGCTTGACTCGACTCATTAATATCCCTACTTAGAGCTGCCATATTCCTCCATTCCACATCAAATAAGCCCATACCCCCTTCTTCATTTAGCTTACAAACTTTTCTCCAAGCCACCGGGCTTTTTCTGGTCATATAATTAGGGCTAGACCAAAAAAATGAGCGACATCTTGAATTAATAGCTTGCAATACATGTTTGGGAATCAAGAACATTAAGCTCTAGTATGCTTGTATGCCAAATAACACCAATTTTGTTAGGTGGAGTTGTCCAACTTAACTAAGGAATCGAGTCTACCAACCAAAGAGCTTGGCTGTGAATTTCTCCCCCAAGTCTTGGTAGTCACTAACCTTAATGTATTTCCAACCAATGGTAGTCCAAGGTATCTCACAGGCAATGTGCCTTCTAGGATATAAGTCATCTGGAGCACACAAAATTTTGTGTCCTCATTCACCCCTCATCCATAATATATCATACTCTTTAACATATTTAGTTGCAGTCCCAATAAGTTTGAAAGATCAAAGAATACATTCAAAAGAGAGAAAATGGAGCTAGGATCTCCACGACAAAAGAAGAGTACATCATCAACAAATAATAATGAGATTAGTCTCACCCTTTTACATTTAGGATGAGGATGGAAGTTGGGATTGTCCCAAAGAGTGGACAAGAGCCGATAAAGGTATTCCATAAAGTGATATTGGATACCCTTACCTTAACCCCAACGAGCTTTGAATTGAGGGTGTAGTATGTCTTTAAGAAAGATTGAGTAACTTAGAGTTGATACACACTGCATTATCAATTGTACAAAATCAATCAAGAAGTGTAAGGATAATAAAATGTTATTCAAGAATTCCCAGCTAATATAGTCATATACATTTCTCATATCAAGGTTTATCATACATCTTGGTGATAAATGTTTGTTGTTATATCAATTAACCATCTCAACTATCATCAAAATATTATCCCTTATTTGCCTCCCCTTAATAAAAGCAACTTGGTTATTTCCCACAATACCTACCAACCATGGTTGCACACAGTGAGTTAGCACCTTAGATATAATCTTGTATATTGTGTTGCAACATGAAATAGCTCTATAGTCTCCAAGGGAATCAACATTTGGCACCTTTAGAATGATGTTCAAAGCAATCACATTAATAGAGGGTAGTAGGATTCCTGTCACAAAAAACTCTCTAACTACATACCAAATAGAGTCCCCTATGACATGCCATAATTTCTTGAAAAAAAATAAGCATTATAAACATCCGATCCAAGGACTTTATCACCACTTATAGATATCACTATTGTTATACTTCTTATTTAGTGATTGGCATCAACAAGGTTCTATCAACTTCATTTGACATTTTAGGGCATTTGTTAATGATATCTTGTGATATGGAGTCACTGGTGGTAGGAGTGAGCCCTATAGACCTTTATAAAAATTTGAAAAGACTAAATATATCTCCTCCTAATATCGTATATTACCCCAGCAGGATCTCAAATGGTTAGGATGTGATTCTTTGCATTTCTTTTCTTCATCATAGTATGGAAATACCTAAAATTATTATCTCCAACCTTCATTCAATATAAATGTGATTTCTATTAAAAGATGATTTCCTCACATTTACTTATGTGATTGATTTCACAAAATCACCTTTCCTTCTTCTATAACAATTGAGCATCTAATGGGTTTGTATCCATTTGTTTATGGACACTAGCCAATACTTCCCTTGTTGTTTGCACTTTAGATGTAATACTATCAAACTTTGCCTCATTTGGCTTTTTAAAAAGTATCTTTAACTGTTTTAGAGCAAGCATAATAGCTACTAAGTGAGAAGTATGATTAGGCCATTGCCATTCCTTCTCAACTAACTTCAAAAACTTGGGTTCCTCCACCCACATATTCTGAAATTAAAACGATTTTGGCCTTGTAGGTTGCATGTCTCTAACTGTGATAATAATGGAAGCATGGTCTGATATACTCGGTGGTTCAAAATGAGCACTTGAACCTAGGAAAGTTTCCATCCATCCTGAGTTACACAAAGCCCTGTCAAGTTTACATGCTATACAAGTTGACACCTCTTGTTTATTACTCTAAGTCAACTGGATTCCAATATGTCTTCTTCTTGTTTTGTTACCTTACTTTTTTTTTTGTTAATGGTGGATAATTATTACTGACTGTGACATCATTATCAACAACAATTTTTTCAAAATTGCATTGCACACCAATGCGTTAGGCACACACACCTTCAACATAATAGACTCTTTACAAGCACATAGTATATATATGTCTCCCCTGGCACAACATCGACACGAGGGATATGGGTTTCAAACCACAATTTTAAGAACTAGATCAATCAGACTAACTAGTGAATTGACAAATTGATTAGATCACCGATCAGATTTTATATACCGACCATCAAAAGTTTAGAGTAGGTTAAAAAATTGGCCAATTGGACCAGTCAAAAACTATATTGAAAGTCAGTCATATATATATATATATATATATATATATATGTAGTTTATTTTTTTTATTTTATTTTTTTTGACCTAACATATTCCATTAAACCTACTATTGAATCAATAAACTAATCATCATACCAATTCGATTTTTAAAATTATGTTTCAAATAGAAGACTTGTTTGTTAATTATAAGAAAGAAAGACAATTATGTTTGTTTTCAAAGGAGTGGTAGATAGTTGTTTGAATTGATAATTGTACCTCTGTTTGTTTTCAAAGGAGTGGTAGATAGTTATTTGAATTGATAATTGTACCTCTGTATGATAAAGTAAGGTTTGAAATAAAGATGGCCTGAAATAATATATTTTAAAGATGTTAATATATATTTTAACATTTCATTTAATTTAAAATATACGTAATTATATAATTTAAGTAAAAATTTTAATCATTAACATTTATTAAATTATAGCGCATTACAATACAATTTTTTTTTGTATTAGAAAATACTTTTATAATATTTTTTTATAATTTCATTAATATATTTAAAAAAATATTAATAATTAAAATTTATCCTTAAAATACATGTCCATGTATATTTTATATCAAATGAAGTATTTATTTAAAAAAAAATACTCTATAACAAACTATGATTAAAAATATATAAATAATTGTAAACTTTTATATATAAAAAAAAATTCATATACCACATCAGAAATAATATAAAAATAATGCACACATAACATAGTCACGTAACAAAGGTTCAATCGTGCTACGTTCCCGACCATTCTAGAGTGTATCATCCTCGTCCTCATTCAAGTCCTTTTTGGAAACCTAGAGATCACCCATCTTTTTTGGGGAAATACGAGCAATCAACCGTTGCATGACAGTAACAATAAATTTGTAGTTTTATTTTTCAGTTTAATGACCAAAGCAGGGTTCGAGGGCAGAGGAGGAATCCTGCTTATGCTGCCCATTTGAGAGGGTTCATTGGGAGGACAACAATCACCACGCAACGCAAGTCTTTCGTTCGCCGGACGAATAGATTGTTAGTTGGTTGGAAGGTCGATTGCCATTGTAGTCTACGATGAAGTCGGCCCCGATGCCCCCACAGAGCAAATCACATAGGCGTATGGTGGGAGATAGCAAATGTCACGGGTGCGTAATAATATCATGTAAAAAGAGGACAGACAGAAATACTATAGAAAATGTCTTTTGCTGGAAAGTACGAAGCTAGAAGAACCTAACTCAGAATATAATTATAAAACTACATATCCGGTCTGCTGCAGCAAAATACTTTTATGGCCTCTCGGCCCGTTGTTTTTCTCTTAAATTCCATCCATACATCTAAAGGAGTTGTCAATTTGGTATTCGATTTGATTCGCATCGAGTCAAAACCTTACTTTTAAATTTATTTATTAAACGAATCGAATTTAAATTTAAAAAAATAAAATTCGATTTATTTTATAGCTTTAATTCATGAACTTAACTCGTTAAAAATTTAGTTTGACTCGTTCGTTTAGTTAAATAAATCGAATTTAAGTTTAAGAATATTCACCTACCCCTAACTCATTTACAACCTTACATACATCTATATCATAAGATAGACACTCAAAAAAATAGAAAAGTTCAGATTAGTTCGAATTTAAAAAGATTGTTGATCTCAAAGAAGAAAGTTCTTATTAAAAGTGAGGTTTGGTATATTACTACAGCCTTCTAATTCTAATATCGGGTATTTTTTAAAAAAAAATTTGGTTACTTCTCCCTTCTTCTTTCTTCCATTTCCATAATATCCTAATACCCGATCCCTTCACTTACTGGCCTGTGATATGATAGTGAATCCTGACTGGCAAAGACAAAAACTCCCAGGCTTTAGAAACAACTAACAAAGCTGTTCACTAATCACAGAGAATATAACAAAACAACAAAACATTGTATCAAATAATAATATAATAATGCCAATAACATGAACATGTGAACTATATTATAGACTGTTCTACTTTTATTTTTCTATTTTTTCTCCATATGAACAGAACAGAACAAAACAAAAGAAAAAGAACCCTCGATCTACAACAACCAGCGGCTACAGTCGCACGTGAACTCAATGTCACAAGTTCAATAACACCGTCACCACCCCCCTCTCCCCTCAAGCACTGTTCTGTCATTTGCTTTGGATTAATGCAGCTAATCAATCAGTGTATAGTGAAGCACTGTCAACGGTGTTGGAAAAATGCGACATACATAAATATAAAAAAAATCCAGAGCAGTATCCTGGTTATGGCAAGAAGTTAATTATCATCTCCAGTATAGGAACGCAAGTTCAAAATCTCAGAGGCAAACACTAAGCGGTGGGGTTACAGAAATTAGCCACACATAGACGGACTAAAAACCACCGTCTTCTTGTTCTTGTTCTTCTTCTTCTTCAATGAGGAAACAAGGCTGCGAGATTGAAGCAACAGGCATAAACTACCACATACATACCCATGAAACCAAAAACCCTTTCTGCAACGTCTTCAGAAGAAGAAAAAGACAACTGAAGCAGCAACAGAAAGTCAGTACAGATCATCAACACCCGAACATCGCTACCGAGGATCACGTGAAGTGCTCTAAAGGCATCAGGCATGTCCTTACCAACGTAAACTGTCATGCAAGACCATGGGAGGTTCTGGCGATTGTTGGCCCAAGCGGTGCTGGAAAATCATCTCTTCTTGAGATATTAGCTGGTAAGATCACGCCCCAAGCTGGATCAATCTTTGTAAACAACAAGCCAGTTGAGAAACCGCATTTCAATAAGATTTCAGGATACGTTACTCAAAGAGATACACTCTTTCCCCTACTCACTGTGGAAGAAACATTGGTGTTTAGTGCGAAATTAAGATTAAAACTTCCGCCCCCTGAGTTGAGCTTTAGAGTGAAGTCGTTGATGCAAGAATTAGGGCTTACTCGGGTATCAAGTACACGGGTCGGAGATGACAGAGTACGTGGGATATCAGGTGGAGAGCGACGAAGAGTATCGATCGGTGTGGATGTTATCCATGATCCAGAAGTTCTAATTCTTGATGAACCTACATCCGGGTTAGATAGTAGTTCAGCACTTCAGATCATTGACATGTTGAAGACTATGGCTGAAACAAGGGGTCGAACCATCATTCTTAGCATTCATCAGCCCGGTTTTCGTATCGTGAAGATGTTTAATTCAGTACTTCTGTTGGCTGATGGTATGGTTTTACATCAAGGGACAGTGGATCAGCTCGGGGGAAAGCTTCGATTAATGGGATTAGAAAAACCTCTTCATGTCAACGTTGTTGAATTTGCAATTGATTCGATTGAAACCATTCAACAGCAGCAGCAAAAATATGGACGCCAACAGTCCATGCAGCAGAGTCATCAACAAGTGTTACCACAACTTTCTGCAGCCCTTGAAACCAAGAAGAGTACAACTCTACAGCAACTATTTCAGCAGTCCAAGGTAATTGATGAAGAGGCTATTGATGCTCGGATTGATTTCCCTTACACTTACGTAAATTCTAGATGGCAGGAAACCATGATACTGAGTCACAGATTCTCAAAAATTATATTCAGGACAAAGGAGCTCTTTGCGTGCAGAACGATTCAAATGTTGGTTTCTGGGCTTATTTTAGGCTCAATTTTCTTCAGTCTTAATGATGATCTAGAAGGAGCAATGGAAAAACTCGGGCTCTTTGCCTTCATATTGACATTTTTACTATCAAGCAGCATCGAAGCCCTGCCAATTTTCTTGCAAGAAAGAGAGATACTAATGAAGGAGACATCATCTGGAAGCTATAGAGTATCATCATATATGATAGCCAATTCACTAGTATACCTGCCATTTCTACTAATCCTAGCCATCTTGTTCACTATTCCAGTCTATTGGCTTGTGGGGCTAAACCAAAATTTCATGGCCTTCTTGCACTTCCTACTGCTGATTTGGTTGATCCTATACACTGCAAATTCAGTAGTGGTGTGTTTCAGTGCCTTAGTGCCTAATTTCATTGTTGGGAACTCAGTCATTCAAGGGGTGATGGGATCATTCTTCTTGTTCTCAGGATACTTCATATCGAAAAATGAGATCCCGAATTATTGGATCGCAATGCATTATATCTCCCTATTCAAGTATCCATATGAAGGGTTCTTAATTAATGAATTTTCTGGGTCAACGAAGTGCTTGAAGCAAATTTTTGGAATGTGCATGGTCACCGGAAAAGATGTGCTTAGGGAACAAGGGATGGGAGAGGAAAGTTTATGGAGGAATGTGTTGGTTATTGTGTGTTTCATTTTGCTTTACAGGTTCATTGCCTATGTCATCCTCAGATGCAAATGCACTCAGAGGACCTTGACACGTGCCCTTATTTGAAAGATTTGGTACTTTCTCTCTCTCTCTCTCTCTCTCCCTCCACCAAGCAACTAAATAAATTTATTTTGACCCTGTGAAACCCTTGAGGTGTGGTCAGATATATGAACGAAACATTCAAGAAATGAAGTTATTTAGGTTTATCTTCTGTATGGAGATTATCTTCGATGAAACAGCATCTAGGATGAGATTACTTTTCCCTTAAAATTCTCCATCTGCTTTATTTTCTTCCTTCCCTTCAATTTTCTACAGAACACAATGCAGCAGTACTGGCTACTTTTTCATCACTGAGATTCATGAGTTTAAAACTAGGGATATTTTATTTTATAATCCTTCAAGAAGATGACGGATAGTCTACCACTTATAAGCATCACTTCTGACCAATATAATTTGCTTGCAAGGACTGCAGGTATCAGAATCAACGGGTTTTCCACAGGCAATGAAATGCTGAGTGAGAGACCAAAGCAAGACGACAGAAACGAGGGAGTAAAGAAACGAATGAGCCAAAATCGATTCAATTAACACAAAGCCGACAAGTACAAACTACTGCTGCGAAGAATCCAACATGCGATGCAAATAACAAAATATTTAGGACTCAAATCTGCTTTTCTGTATATCCAGTGTACATTTAGCAATCGATTGTGCAGTGTCTTGATCAGTCTGGATATGTACTGTACAATGATGAGGAGAACAGGGGGATTTCCTCTTCCTACCATTATAACTTTGGTTTCTAGTGAATTTGAAGGATATAAAAGAAAGAAAAAAACGAAGAAAAAAAGATGTTATATAATATTTAAGTGATTGATTGAATTAATAGCAGATATACTTTTTTTCATCTCATTAATTTTCAATCATCTCATACTAGAATAGAAGTATCACAAACAAAAGCAGTACAGCAACTGCTTAGTAAATGGATTGTCATAAAGCTTAAACACAAAATACCAAACAGAAATCGCTTCGGATTTGATAATATTATAATGATTTTACAATTTTATCACCGTGAAAAGGGCTCAAATATGCACGTGTTAGGATTTAACTTCACCAATCCTTGTTTTGATAATAACATGTTTTAGGATTTAACTTATTTGATTTAGTGTGCAAGAATTATATACTTCAAAAGCATCGGGTGCTATGGCTATCAATATTTATCAAGAATATAGCACAAAGGAAAAGGAACAAAATCAAGACCATCAATACTTGTGCTTATGATAAAATTCTCCCAAGTCTTTTTAGGCTTGATTGTAAGGTTATTTGATCTTTGAGCACTTATGAACTTTTCTAGAAAATATGCATTTAAACCTTCTTAAAAACTCTTTTGCAAAAGGATTTGGAGTTAGGTTAATATGGCAAATGAATTTCTAAGTGTTAGACTTGGTATTAGTTTGCAGCCAATGCCCATCTAGTTTGGTTGTACAAAAAAACTAGGATCTAAGAATCTAATCCGACATTTAAGATATTTGATTTGATTTTTGTCAAAAGGATCTAAGAAAATCTAATTTTTTTACGGCTTATCCGATCCAAAAAAAAATAGCTTATATTTTGTTAATTATTCTAACAATACTCTTTTTAGATAAAATAATATACTCAAATGAATAAAGATAAGAATATTAACTAATATACATATACAATCTTTATTTGCAAAAAATTCTTGTAAAATCTATTAAAATTGTCAAAATAGTGTTTTCATAAGAATATCGAATATATCCGATATCAAATCCAGATCTGGTCTACATTTTTGGATATTTGAGAATTCAAAAATCCAGTCTAAGGGACGCAAAGTGGATATCAGATCCAGAAGATACAGATATCCGATTATAAACACCTATACTGATTGGTTTTAAATAGGTAAAAACTAGGGTTTGATAGATTTTAAGCATTGGAGAACTAATCAAACCAGTATGAACTAGTTTAGGGAAACTACTCAACTAGTTAGTTGTCCTAGAAAAACCTTTTTGGTGCTTAACCAATCCACTAGTCTAAACTAGTTAACTGGTTTCGGGAAACCAATGGTTATTTTTGTCCAAAATTAGTTTGATTTCAACCTTATGCCTTAGTTGGTTAATTTCCTTAACCAGTCGACTAGTTCCCTTACAACCATACAATGAAATATCGGTACCGCAATTGCGTATCGGCCGCAATTTTGCTGTTTTTGGGTCAGCTGCGAAGCGAAATTCCGAAATTGCGGCCGTTTCAGAAAATCACATATTTATTGCCGTAATATCGGTTGATATTTTGCCGATATTAGCCAATATTTACCGATATTGGCCGATGTTTACCGATATTTGCCAGTATTTATTGTGAAAAGAATTAAAAAATCACGCCGCGACCATAACCGCGGTTTTATTGCTTACTTGCAACGGCTATAATTTTTATAATGGTAACTTTTTCTATCATGGAAAGAGATTTGAAGTGAGTTTTTAAATAACTTTCCTGAGTTCATTAATTGGAATCATTAATTCTCTCTACTCTCTTATTCTCAAGCATTAAATTCTCCCAACTTTCAATACTTGGAAATTTTCTTAAACAATTCTTTGTGCTCATTGTCGATATAATCAAAAGCTAGAGTGACCCTTCACTTATAATAATTGATTCTCTAGCTAGATATTGGTAAATTGCAAGAAATCATTATACCCTCCACAACACACTCATAATTAATTCTAAGATGTTGTGTGTTTCTAGCATTTGTAGATATTCTAAAATACTTGTTTTATCTATAAAAGGTAACTAAGCTAAGTTGTAAATCATTCCTAAGAGAGATCATTGAATTAGAAGGCTCATACATTTAGAGTGAGAAGATCATCATCATAAAAAAAAGGTTCAAAATCTAAAAGAAAAGAAATTTTGGTAATGGATTCATATAATTAACAAGCTCATAAACTTAGAGTGAGAACATCATCAATAACATACAAAGAGAGTTCAAAACCTAAAAGAAAAGACCTTTTAGTAGTAGATATATAGGTTTCTGAACAACTTTAATTTGTGTTTCAAATTTTTGATATTCCATTCTCCCTACAATAAACCTATATTTACCCCTCCCCCTCTAGGGTTCTTTTAGTTATCTTAGGTGTATAAATACAAGTTTGTGATTACAAGGATTAAACATGAAAAAGGAGGTAAAAATTATTGGAGTGGCATTCTCCAAGAAAACACTAGGAACAACCTGGTGTGAATTTTGTCAGGCATGACTGCCAATTTGAATATAGAAAGGCCCCATCAATGACATGAAATTACAAATAGTGACTAAATAACATACAGGCATCTTTCCAAGAAAACAATAAGAGGGGGCCAAATACCTGCATTTACATAGAATGCAATCTCTTCACAAGCATGATGACCACTTTCCTCGCAGAAGTTCTCATATGTTTACTACATAGTCTGCATATTGCAACATAGTCGTAGCCACAATAATCCTTACATTATAGTTTCACTCGACTGCCTGAATAAACACAAGGAAATCTAGGATATCACTCATATTATATAATTTCAGTGCAGTTCTACTGAAACTACACAGCAAAGGGGTTGCCCAATCCAGTAGTTATCCCACTGGAAGAATAAACAGAATGGAAAGACAGCAAATGTAAGCATCAGATTCCCCTCCATATTCTGAGACAGACACACATATCGATGAAGTTATGGAATATTTTGAAAGATTAATGAATAAAATCAAGGCAATCCAAAGGCTACTGCTAGTATAGCCAGCATTTTAATTATGCAACTTATAGTATAGGTACAATGTGACAAAGAAGCAGAGGTATTGGACTGGAAAGTTCGGTACTTAGGCAATATATACACCCAGCTATGTGTACAAACGACAGCATAGTCCAAATTATTATAGCTAGCAGAGGACCAAACTAGAGTTCCAGAAAATTTGTCCCTAAAATGCTAACACGAATTTCCTGACGGGAATAAGGAATACAAGGATCAAAGAACACAAAGTATCATACGAGACGAGAGGTTCACCCCATAGCAGCAATTGCTGGGATTTCTGGATATAACAAAGTTGATACTGAATCAATCTGCTCCTCTTCAGTCTCTGCATCCACAACAACAGGAACATATCCAGCTAGCTTCAACTGATTGGTGAGACATTTCAAGAGCAAGTAAATTTCCTTTTTTTGATGATGACTCCTATCTTTCACCATGAATGTATATACTCGGCCCTGAACTTCAACCCAACTACATCCGGGCTGCTTAACTACTCCTCGTTGCCTCATAAGCTTCCTCAAACTGGTAGCATCATGCCATCTCCCCTGGTCTGCATACATGTTTGAGAGAAGAACATAGGGGCCAGAATTAGCAGGATCAATTTCTAGCATCTTCTCTGCCACATACTTTCCCATCTCAATATTACAATGAACCCTACAAGCAGCCAGCAAAGATGCCCATACAACTTTATCAGGCTGCATTGGCATTGATTCAATAAGATTTTTTGCCTCATTTAAGCAACCAGATCTACCAAGTAGGTCAACCATACATGTATAATGGTCCTTCAATGGCATCAAACCATACAGCCTGGCCATTGAATAGAAATACTTGCGCCCCTCATCTACAAGACCAGCATGGCTGCATGCGCATAAAACTCCAACCAATGTAATATGGTCTGGTCTCTCGCCTGACTCTACCATTTTCTTAAAGAGTTCAAGAGCTTCAACCCCACATCCATTTTGAGCATAGCCAATGATCAAGGCATTCCATGAAACATGATCTCTCTTGGCCATATCTCCAAAGACCAATGATCCATCTTCTACTGATCCACATTTCATATACATATCTATCATAGCATTCTCCACAAAAATATCAGACTCTGGGTCAGACTGGAAGCGAAGCCCATGCTTCAGCACATGAGCATGAGCCTGCCTGCCAATGTTCAGGTCTGCTAGACTGGCACAAGAACTGAGAAGATTACCAAAAGTATAATGTGTTGGCCAAACAGATTCCCTCTTTAGAAGGCAAAAGAGGCCAAGTGCCTCTTCGCTTTCTCCACTTTGAGAGTAACCAGCCATAAGTGCATTCCAAGATACTATATTCCTATCCCTCATTTTCACAAACAACAATTTAGCATCTTCAACACTGGCTGCTTTTGCATAGCCGCTTACCATAGATGTCTCTGATATCACATTTGTCATTGACATCCTATCAAATATCCGTCTGGCTTCATTAACTCTGCCACACTTTGCATACATGTCAACCAATGCATTACCTAAAATCAGGTCACATCTGAATCGTTCAGTTTTTTCAACCAGAGCATGAACTTCTCTACCTTCTGTGATTGCCTTTACAGTTGCACAAGCACTAACTACGCTGGCAAGAGTGATCTCATCAGGTTTAAGTCCAGAACCAATCATCCTTCTAAAAGTCTCAATGGCTTCATTTGCAGGGCCATTTTGCTCATAACATGAAATCAAACTATTCCAAGTGACAGCATTCCGTTCAGTCATCGCATCACAAACCCTTTGAGCACATTCCACGGCACCACATTTTGAGTACATGTCAACAAGAGCTGATCCAATATACACATTCGTCGAGTATGAAGACTTCAACAAGAAGCCATGAACTTGGATCCCTATCAGCAAATCCACCAACCCAGCACAAGCACTAAGTGCACTACTGATGGAATACTCATTCCACATAAAACCATCTTTATGCATATTCGTGAAATACACAAGAGCTTCCTCAAACCGATTATGTTGAGCCAAACCTGACACTATTGAATTCCAGGAGCATTGATCAGGATCAGGCACCGACAAAAACGCATCCACGGCTTCATCAACCAAACCTGAATCCACCAGTGCACCTATAATTGTGTTATAAGTGAATGTATTTCTATGGACCATTTTATCAAACAGTTTACATGCATCATCCAAAACGCCACATTTTCCATAGGCGTCTATGAGTCGATTCTGGATAAATACTTCGGACGAAAACTGAGTTTTGATGATACGCGCATGAACGCGACGACATTCGAGAATGGATTTTGACTGAATACACTGATCAAGTAGCTTCGCAAAGGGTGATGAAGTAGAAAGAGATAAGTCGCCAACAATAAGTCTAACCAGCCCATTTTTGGCCATCCCATATTTTAGGTGAAAATTGAGTCAGAGATAATTGGTTCCGCTTGTCTATCAATGGAGGGTAGATTCCTGAAACAAAAAGGTAGCATGTGACCTCAAATTGAAAAGGCATTCACTTGCACAGAATACGTAACATATCCGACACCTGTCCTCTTTGAATCCTTGCTGATGCTTCTAGTCAACTTTGATAAATAAATGAATATGAGAATATGGTGAATTAAAGGTTGATTCTACGTCTGAATACCCAGGACAGAACAGTCGCCGCTATATTGCTGCACCTGTCGTTTCTTGACTCCAGCCAACCGCGGTCCGCGCAGCACTTCACAGGAAGACCGCGAAGTATCGATCCTAGCGTGCCTTTATTTTGTAGAGCTAGAAAAGAAAAAGGGTGTTAAAAGGTTTATACTATTTGATATCTGTTTATTTAATTTAATATTTAAAATAATTTTATTTAAAAAATAATTAATTAATTTAATTTTTTAATTAAATTAAATATTAGATTCAGTTAATAAAAAGTCAAATAAATTAAATATTTAATCATATAAACATAAATAATATTTAATTATAAGAAAAATATTTATATATTTTTTTATAAATTTTATTTTATATATAATTATATATAAATAACTTTAGATTGTGTGTGTATATATATAAATTTTACTTACTTTATTTTTATTTTAGCCAAAATTTAATTTAGTCAAAATTATATTTTTAATATGTTCTCTTTTTAATTATTTATACAAAAAATAATAATATTCTATATGTCGATAGATGATACATATTCCTTCTTTATTTTAGTTTTAACATCAGATATTTGTTAAGTAAGTCGGATATTTGCTCAACAAATTAGATAATATTAAATATATTTGTAATTTGGTGGTTTTTTTATATTTAAAATTTTATTCGAATAATATCAGTTATATTTAATATCTGATCCGAAAATTTAGATATTCAATTTTTCGGATATCCAAAATTTTAAATCAAATATCAAATATTATTTTCAGATATTGAAAATTTTAGATATCCGACAATCGGATATTCAAAATATTATATATTTAAACCATAAATAGTCCTACTTGTTATTTAGAAGCAATAATTTTACTCCATAAAAAAAATTATCAATTTTATTCTACCAGTAACAGTATAAAACACCGCAGATCTTTCATTCTACGGGCAAAAAATGGCACTTGCCTTCCTTTCCTACTGGCAAAAAATGTCGTCCTCCTCCCACTAGCAGACAATGATGCACACCCCTCCTTCAGCAAAACACTTTGAATGTCCCCTACGGCCAGATAATGTCGCTAGCCGTAAAAAAAATTTATTAGCATATTATTACACGAACTGAAATTCTGCACCTTCAACTGACACAAATTATAAAAATTTATCTTTAATTATATGATTTTGTATTTATAGGAAAGAAAAAAATTATCAAACCAACAGAGTATAGTTAGGTCAGATAAGCATGGGTTTTAAAAAAAACTATTGGACACAAATATATTGGTTTGGTGTGTATAGTCCAAAGGCCGAAGCGTACATACGTGTATATATATATATATATATAAAGGAACAACTTTAATATTTTATTATTGGTTATAGAGAAATCAAGTATATGTTTTATTATAAATTTTTCATTAGATATAGTCTTTGTTCAATTTTTGGATAAAATTTCACATTTTTTATAAAATAATCACAATGAATAATGAATATGAAACTCCTTCAAATAAACTTCGAATATGAGATCACAACTCCAATGTACTACAATGATGGATTTAGAATACATATAAGCTATAGATATACAAAATAAATTATCTAAATATTAATTACAACTTAGATGAAAAGGTAAATTTAATTTTTTTTGGTATTGTAAATTGTGTCGATGAATTAACCATAATAAAATTAATACTTCTTTTATTATATTAT
Source organism: Tamarix austromongolica (assembly GCA_039764185.1). Taxonomy (NCBI): domain Eukaryota; kingdom Viridiplantae; phylum Streptophyta; class Magnoliopsida; order Caryophyllales; family Tamaricaceae; genus Tamarix; species Tamarix austromongolica. The sequence goes on from CM077818.1 coordinate 11,007,700, forward strand.
TATGGTAAACTCTTCTTCTTCTTTTTTTTTAGGATAAGGAAGTCATAGATGAAATATTATGGTAAACTCATTTGCACGTGATTTTATGTCACAATAGAAAAATGTGATAGGTGTCACGGATGAACAAACATAAGACAAACGACTCTTGTTATTAGAGGAACATTATAGAAACTTGTCTACCCTAAATTTGTATCTAATGATTAATTGGTCACAACCATATTGTAATACCTCAAGTTTTATAGGAATAAAGGACAAAATAATGAGTTATTGACTAAATCTAAAATATATGTACACCTTATAATAAAAATAATAATACCAATTATGACAACAAAAATGATATAAAAAAATTATTATTTGGAAGCTATTTTAATTAACTAACCTTAAATTAATTATAGATAAATTATGACAATTTTTAAATTAATGTTAATTATTTAAATTATTTTTTATTACCCATAAATTTCCAAAAATGCAAAACACCCTACCATTTCTTTTTCTTCTTTTTTCTTCTCTCTTTTTTATTTTCCTTTTTCCTCTTTTTTCTTTTCTTTCTTTTCCTTTCCTTCATTCCCCGTCATTTGGGTTGTGACCCAGCAAGCCAAGTGACACAACCTTCCCCCCTTTCTCTTCCCTCCTTTCTCGAATAGCCCAGTGAAGTTTATTCTTCTTTTTTCCCTTCTTTCTAGGGTAGCGGCCCAATAACACATACCCCCTCTTTCCCTTTTTTTCTCCTTCTCTTTTTCCTCCTCTTCTCTTTCTACCCTCACCCCAACCTCGCGCCTGCAACTCCCCCTCCCTGTTTCCATTTTCATAGCCTCCCACCTACTCCCCCTTTCCCCTTCCTTTTTCAGCCATGCAGGGCATGCAAGCTAGCATGCCCATGTACAGTCCCCCTTGCACACCCTCTTTCCCTCTGCCCCTACACCCTATCACTTGCAGATCCCCCCATACCTACCTGTACCGCCTCCCCTGCCACCGTTGACCACCAGCTATTTATGTAACACCCCCAAAATTTACAGTTGAAAAAATTCATTTCTTGTATGAAATCATATACAAAAAACGGGGGTGCTATCATCGTGATCAGTACAAGATTGACTCTCAACCAATCCTATACTAACTACAAGGCTAAGGGACTAAAAGTAGTAATGTGAATAATCAGATAAAACCATAAAAAGCTCAACATTTCATAACTAAAACTAAAGTACACAAACGTTAGAGTTAATACAAAAGGAAATTTAAATACAAACACACCCAATATAAAGGAAATAAAAATGGCAATAAAATAGATAAAAGTCCAAAGAACACCCTCTTAGACCCCACAATAGATACAATAGGTCATCACCGAGTCCCGCCCAAGGCATCGTAGGCATCAAAAGCGTCATCTCCTACCTATACAAACTCAGGAGGGGCCACTGCTCGTAGGAATAAGTAGCACCCATAAAAGGGGTGATCAATATGCTACTACTGAGTAAGGTAACCATACAACTGAGATAATACATAACATGAAAAGAAAGATATTATTTGCAGTATGCCATTTAGATTAATTACCGTTATTAAGATTTAAGCCATCAACTTCATCTTTATACATCTCTCGAATTATATCCATGTGAGTACGGGAATGTAACACCCCAAGTTGATATGATCATGCGGGGGCTACTTTGGAGTGCTTTGGGATTGATCGGTTGGCCCCACGGATTAACACGAGTCCTTTAGTGCGCTCTTTCCTCACTCACGCACTTCTAGAGAAATTTTCAGAAAATTTCTGAAACTTCCTAGGAGGGTCACCCCTTCTAAAATTATTCCACAGCCAGCACACTTAACTGTGGAGTTCTTAGGATGAAATCACCAAAAGGATGGTATACCATGTTGATATAAGTAGCTAAATAAATCCTTATAACAATCCGCTTAAATTGGGGTATTACAGGGAACCCTACTATTATAGCCGGTAGACCGGAAATGTTACACCAGGGCAAAATTGAAATGCCCCAAAAATTTATAATTTTAAAAATTATATTTAAATGAGGTTTTATTATGAAAATTAATTAAATAAATTATTTTTATTAAAATAAAAAGGAATTAATTAGGGAAAATTAAGAAGAAATTTATAAGTATTTTAATTAGGAGAAATTTAGGTATTTTAGCTAAGTAAGGATTTTATTTTAAAAATTAATTAAATAAATTATTTTATTTAAAATAAGAAGGATAAAATAGTTTCAAATTAATAGGAATTTTATAAATAATTTAATTAGAGAAATTTAGGGTGTTTTGCTAATTAAAATATAATTTATGGAAAATCATTTAAAAATCCTAATTTAGCCTAAAATGGGATTTAAATATTATTTTATTTAAATATTATTATTTTTAAATATCCCAAATATCCCAATTAATTTAATTAACCTAACCCGTTATTTTTTCTTTTTCCCTTTTTCCTTTTTTTCCTTTTCTTTCTTCATCTTCTTTTCTTTTTCTTTTTTCCCCTCCCCAACCTAGGCCAACTTGCGACCCAGTTCCCCTTTCCTCTTCTTCCTTTCCCTAGGCGTGGCCCAGCCTGCGCAGCCGATCCTCTTCCTTCTCCCTCGCTGCGCGACACTTCCCTTCTTTTTCCATCGAAACACGTCATATGGTTTAAGAACCTTAGCCCTCTAGCCTGACCGCCCGATTCCCCTTTCTTTCTTTTCTTTTCCCCTAGGGCGACCAATCCATGCAACCCCCATCTTCTTCTTCTTTCTTCCCCCATCGACGCCAACCTGTGCCTACAACCGCCATCATCGTGCACCACCGCCGGTGCTGCCTGTCACCACCAGCCTAAGGTTGAACCCTAGACCTTCTCAACCATTTTTCCTATTTTTACAAGCCTTAATTTATTTTATTTCATTTATTTTAATATAAATACTATTATTATTATTATTTCCATTATTGATATGTATTATTATTATTATTATTAGTATTAGTATTAATATTTTTATTATTATTTCTGTTGAGGGCCGAAGCCCTATTGTAATTTTTATTTTGATTTTATCATTATTAATCTTATTATTTCTATTAATACTATTATTATTATTATTATTATTATTTCTATTTCGAAATTTTTATTATTATTATTCCATTATTATTATTACAACTATTTTACCATTAGTGTTGTTATTTTTATTATTATTGTTATTGTTGTTGTTGTTAATATTAATAATAATATTATTATTATTTTCAAGTGTTAGTATTATTATTTTATATAGGATTGAAACCCTATTATGCCTATTTTGAGTTGTAGTAGTGGTATTATAAATATCAAGTCTTATTATTATTAATATTATCATTATTTTTATCATTAGCATTCGTTATTCTTATTAGCTAGTATTATTTTATTATTATTATTATTATTTAATAAGTTATTATTTTTCAATGTGGGGAAGAAACCCTACTTCATTTTATCTTCAAATATTATCCTTACTATTATTACCATTATGATTATGATTATTATTATATTATTGTGGTTTTTATCATCATTATTATTACTATTTCATTATTATTATTATTACTAAATTTTGTTATTAATCTTACTAATGTTATTATTAGTATTATTTTTGATAAAGGGGAATAAGCCCTTATTTCACTTTGTTTTTGAATAATGTCCTTTTTATTATTATTGTTACTATTATTATTATTCTTATTTATATTCTCATTGATATTATTTTTAGTATCTTTGCTATTATTATCTTAGTATCATTATTATTATTAGGGTAAAGTCTTTAACCCTATATTATCAACTTTTATAATAATTCTATTATTTCTTATATCTTTAGCAAAGTTAGAAATTAGTTAATGTTATTTTGATTAATATGTTATTATTTTGTCAAAGCCCTAAGGAGGCGTAGGAACGTGCTCCAAGACCGGTGTCGTTTTAGGTAAGGGTGTTACTAAGGCCTTTTGTGTGTTTATGTACATTATGTACTTCATATGCTATGTATTCTATGTTTATCATTATTAATTATTTTGTATGTGGTAAAATGTGGAGTTGAAGTATGATTTCGTGTGTTTACATGGCATGTATATCATTTATATGTGATGAAATATTGTGGTGTGTGAGGATATGTGTTGTGACCCTGTAAGACATGCATGTGAGGATATTAATATGGTTTGGGGGGAGGATGAAAAAGGAGAATGGTGAAAGAAATTGACCAAGGGATGTGAGTTGACCTAAGTATTTTAATGATCCATGAGTGGAGGAATAAAATGGGAGAATCTAATTTATGGTTTCGTGTGGGAGAATATAATTTATGGTTTTATATGGGAGAATCTAACTTATGATTTTGTGTGGGAGAATATAATTTATAGTTTTATATGGGATAATCTAATTTATGGTTTTGTGTGGGAGAATATAATTTATGGTTTTATATGGAAAATTCTAATTTATGGTTGTAGCTGATGGTAGATCTCTTTAGAGTTCCTATTTATGACACGGGTTAATATGGAAGATTTCATAACAGGAATTCTAAGGGGATACCATGGTAATATATTTGGGGGGTGCAATATGGTCCTTGGAGTCCAATGGCTCAGCACATTTCGAAGGATAACCTTAGACTATGACAAGATTAGTGTTGAATTTTGAGTTGATAACAAGAAGGTAGTGTTGAGGAGTTCTCAAAGGGTTAAATCCAAGAGCACCCATGTTTGGAAAGTGGATAAGGTCTTGTCTAGGACTATTGTCCAGGTTAGGGCTCAACTATATGTCTTGTAGTTATATGATGGGACAACCAAAGGGGGAATAAATTTAAAGATTTCAATGGCACAACACAAGGAACTGGTCAGAAGGAGCCACAAACCATAATTTAGAAGTATGCGGTAGTGTTTGTGGTGCTCCATGGGTTACCCTCAATAAGGACCTATAACTATCATATTTCTCTCAAGCTAGACATAGGGACTATTAATTTGAGGCCATAAAAGTACTCTTATATCTAAATTGATGACATTAAGGCTTTAATTCAAGGAGATGATGAACTCAGGCATAATTCAGCATATCACTAGCCCATATTATTCTCTTATAGTCCTTGTGAAGAAAAAGGACGATAGTTGGTGACTTTGCATCTACTATAAGGAGATCAACAAACAAAATATTAAGAACAAGTTCTTGATCCTAGTTATAGAATATTTATTTGAAGAAATCAATAGGATAAGTACTATTCCATGATTGATCTTACATCGAGCTACCACCATATTTGTATGCACCCTAATGACATTCCAAACACTATCTTCAAGACACAGGAGAGCCACTATGAGTATCTAGTCATACCCTTTGGCTTAATGAATGCCCCTTATACATTCCAATATTTGATGAATGATATTTTTAAACCTTACTTACGAAAGTTTATCCTGGTTTTCTTTGATGATATACTAGTTTGTAGCCCTAACTAGTCTTCTCACCTATCCCCCTTGTAAACCAACCTAAAACCATTATACCAGAGCCTACTATATGCTAAGGAGAGTAAGTGTGTGTTTAAGGCCACCCGTGTCAAATACTTGGGAACATTATAGCACACCAAGGGTAGCTACATAAAAAAAATCAATGCAGTCTAGTCATGGCCCTTGCCTACCACTCTCAGTAAATTAAAAGGATTTTTAGGATTGGAATGATAGTATAGGCAATTTGTTAGGCACTATGGCATGCTTAGCAAACCATTGTTTGACATGTTGCAAAAGGATTATTTTGAATGGTCTACTCAAGCCTTGGGCACATTTGAACTCTCAAAACTGCCTTAACCACAACCCTCTCCTTGCACTTCTAGACTTTAAGAAGGAGTTCATAATTGAGAGTGATGCATCCTCAACTAGAACGTACATCATTCTCATGCAAGAAGGACGTCCTATAGCTTGCATAAGAAATGCATTATCCTCTTGAAACTTCAATTTATTGATCTATGACAAAGAATTACTCTCCATCATATTTATAGTTGATAAATGGAAGCATTATATGAGGGGTAGGCATTTTAAGATCAAAACATACCACCAACCCCTCAAACATTTGATTGACCATCATGTGGTTATTCATTTTCAGCAAGTATGTCTTGCTAAGTTGATGCCTTAAAACTTTGAGATCCTATAAAAGAGGGGAAATGATAATGTTGTACTCGATGCTCTATCCACAATTCAAAGAGCAAAGTTTCTTTTCATTTATCTATCTTCCCTCCATACAAACCTTCTTAAAAAAGTCAAACATGATTGGAGCTATGATCTAGCCTTTAAGGACCTTATACAACACTTACAACATGGCCCCTCGTATAATGTGAAATATAACTACTCTCGACAGTTGCTCAAAAGGAATGGTAAATTGGTGGTGGGACATGTTGTGGAATTACGCAAATTGAATGGTTCTAGACCAAAATTAAAATTAATACGATGATAAACAATTGATGACTCAGTCACTTAATAAAACAGTTGAGGGAAAAGCTGAGATATTTATTCGTGCTCTTGTGTAATTAGATGATGATTAAAGAAATCAATTTATCAATTACACAAACCTATACTTCTCTTTTAATGAATAATTCTATAGAGAAGAAGAAAAAGTAGGGTTGCATGACTTTATGGCTAAGGTTCTCTCATATCTCTTTTATAATAGAAAAAAAATCATATAGGGTAAACACAATGTATTTTTGAAATAAAGAAAAAATACAGTTCGTGTTGTGTTAGTTTCCTTACAGTTAGGTTTTTGCCTAAAACTCAAACCAACATATTATGGAAATAAACATACCCCCTCCGGTGTTTTGTCCAGAATTCATGAATCTACATAACTTCTCCAATACCTACATGAACCAATATAATGTTATGTTGTGCATGAAATACCCAGTTAAAGCTTACAATTCTCCACCTTAACGTAGTATTTATGATGCATGGAATGTAAAGACCTCTAAAAAAACCCCTAGCCCAACAAAGGGTCTCATGGCCTATGAACACCAATCAAGTTAGAGAAATACTTGAACTTACTCACAGTTAGTGGCTTTGTTAGCATATCAGCAGAATTCTAAAGTACCCACTTTATCTAACATAACTTTGCCTGTAGCAACACTACCTCAGATAAAGTGATATTTGATGTCAATGTGCTTCATTCAACAATGGAAAAGTTCTTATTCTTAGCTAAACATATAACACTCTGTCTATTACCTCAAACAATTTGAGCACCATGACCAAACCCCAGCTCACGTACTAAACCACCAAGCCACACAACTTCTTGAAAGCTTTTGTCATAGCCATATACTCTGCTTCAGTAGTGGATAAAGCTATCACATACTACAAGGAATACCTCCGGCTAATAGCAAAACTACTAAGATAAAAAACATATCTAATGTTAGATATCCTTTTATCAAGGTCTCCACCAAAATCAAAGTCTATGAACCCAACCAGAGGATCAACTAATCTCCCATACTGTATACAAGCTGATGTAGTGTCCTTCAAATATCTCATAATCCACTTCACTGCTTACTAGTGACCGTCCCTGGATTTTTTATATATCGACTCACCACACTAACACCTTGAGCAATATCAGGCCAAGTACATACCATAGAATAAACGATGCAACCAACTGCATTCGAATATGGAATAGTAACCATGAACTCCTATTTTTCTTTGGATTTGGGATAATCTAAATCTGACAATCTAAAGTGAGTAGCCAATGGAGTACTCATTGTCTTGGCATCCATCATATGAAACCTATTCAATACCTTGTTGACATAAGACTCTTGTGACAGGTACAAAAGCTTCTGCTCATGATCTTTTATGATCTCCATACTAAGGATCTTAGTTGTAACTCTAAGATATTTCATCTCAAATTCAACCTTCAACCTTGCCTTCACCTTATCAAAATCATACATATCTTTTGGTACAATAAGAAAGTCATCAACATATAGAAAAAGGTACATAAGAGAGCCACCCTCCATCTCCTTTAAGTACACACATCCATCATACTTACTCCTGAAGAAACCATGCTCAAGCATAAACTAATCAAATCATTTATATCACTGTCTAGGAGATTGCTTTATACCATGTAGTGACCTCTTCAATAGACACACATGATCAGGCAGTCCCTCAATAAAAAACCATAGGTTGTTGTATATAAATATTCTCCTCGAGCTCACCATGTAAAAATGTAGTTTTAAAGTCTAACTGCTCCAACTCTAGATCATGTATAGCATACGTGTTAGCAAAGCATGAATAGAAGCATGTTTAAACACAAGAGAAAATACATCATTATAGTCTATGCTTGGAATCTGACCGAATCCACGTGCAACCAAATGAGCCTTCTTGTACCATGGTCTCTCGACCCCTAGAGCTCCCTGTTTGAACTTGTACACCTATTTGCAATCAACTATCTTCTTCTTTATGGGTTCCTTCACAAGTTCCCATATTTGATTCTTCAATAAGGACTCCATATCCTCTTCCATAGCAGCACACCACTTAGTAGAATCAAAACTCCCAATAGCCTCTAAGAATGATGTTGGTTGATGCACATCACCTGAGTCTTGTAACCCACCATGTACCCTAGTCTCATGTGCTAAAGTCTTGTAACATTTGAGTCTGATAACCTTGGTGATATCATAACAACTGTCCCCATAATAGTCAAACCTACCAACTCATATAGTGTCTCAACCCACTTCCCTTTCATCGCCACTAGAGCCCCTTTTGTAACTCTTAGACTACCATCCTAAATAACACATCGATACCTATTACAATCCAAGGAACTTAAAGAAATGAGGTTCTTGGTCATATTAGGGACATGCCTCACATTGGACAGTATCTTGTCCACACCATCATGCATCCTTACCTTCACCATCCTAATCCCAACAACTTTGCAAGTAGAATCATTGCCCATCAAGAAAACTACACCTTAAGTCTCCTCGATTGCCTGAAACCAACTCCGGTTGGGATATATTGCAATACCCCAAAATATTATAAAATTTTAAATTTGATTTATCAACATTTTAATCTCACCTATTTCTAATATTTGGATTTTTTAATTAATTATTTTATTTTAACCTAGACTCAAACCTAAAAAATTTATAGATTAAATTTTTATAATTACTAATAAAAAATAACCTTAAAAACCTAAACCCAAATCCCTCACCCAAATTTTTTTTTCTTTCCTTTTCTTTTTCTTCTTCTCATTCTTCTTCTCGGGCTGCACCACCTCAACCCAGCTCTCTTCTTCTCTCTTTTTTGTCTTCCTTTCTCTTCCCTCAGGTGAGCCTAGGCTAATATCCCTTTTCTTTTCTTTTTTCTTCCTTCCCCGCATGCCATCTTCCTCGTGCCCCCTTTCCCTTTCTTTTTCTGAACCAAAAATCCCCCCAACCATTTGCATGTCCCCTTCTCCTTTCCCCTTTCGTCCATGCACCACCATGCACACTAGTCACACCACCTCCCCTCCTTACTTGCACCATGCCAACACCCTATCACGCCACCCTTTTCCCCTCCTCTTTCTTTTCCTGCACTTGAAGCCATGACTGGTTGCACTACCACCACCACCACTACTAGCCCTCTTATCTCCCTCCTTTCCATCACCATACATGTGCCACCCTACGTAGGCGCAAGTACACCGACCAACGTAACCACCACCCTAATCCCTCCCTTTTCCCTTCCTTCTTTCTCCCTCTTAGCCAATCTCGTCCTTGCACCACCACTGGCTACCAACTCCACCACCACTAACTCCCACCAACTCTAATTAGCCCTAATACCACCACTATATCGACCCTAGCTGCCAACCCTCACCCACTCCTTAAAAATAGTCATCGTTGTCGTCGTGTGCCACCTTGCACGGTTTTTGTCCACTTCAGTTACCTCCATTTCCTTTCCCCTCTTTTAGTTTTCATTTAGTTTAAAGTCTTTAAAAAAGGAAAAAAGGTCTAAATTGTGTATGCCCTTATTTTATGTGATATTCCAGTGATAAGCAAGGAGGAAGCATAGGTCTTGTGTGCTTAGAAACCGAAGCCTCTTTGGTAATGATACAATCATAGATAGAGTTGTGTTGTGTTATAATATATGTCATTGATGTGTTGATGTGTGATGGCATGGTATGAAATGTTACATGACTCTAGTGTTGTATATGCAGTTTTGCTTGACGATAAAAGAAGATAATAAAAGTTGTGTAGATATGACTGTGTTGAATTTGAAGTATTTATGTATAATCATGTCCATGACTTATATGATATTGTATGTGTGGATATTTGAAGAGTTATTCATGTTGGGAGTCCTGTGACTTGGGGAAGGTAGAAATAGGATTCTAGTAACCTAGGGACATTTTGGTCAATGTGATTAAAAAGTAGCATGTTGAGTACTTTAGGGTATTATTTGCCTCACGATAGGTTAAGGTACCATATGAGATAATTGGAGCAAAAATGAAGGGTTTATGGTAAATACAGAAAGGGTAATGTCGTAAGTGTGATTAGTAAAACCTAGGGGGAAGTCATGATCACATATGAGAAAAGCAGGAGATTGATGTTAAGGATTAAATATGAGATTAATGAGGAAATCTTGGGTAGTCATACAAACTTGGGGAGTTATTTGAGCTTTAGGGAAGGAGTTATGACCAAAATGTGAAATTAGGAATTTGGGAGGCCCGAGTGGTAACTCTAGGGGTATGTTATTAATGCATGTACAATATGTAGGAGTTAGATGGCATGATGAGGAGATGGTGTCAATGATAAAATTTTAGGATTGCATACTAAATTTTGTAGCTATAATAGGTCTAAGGATATACTTATGACCAAAGAAAGAAATTAGGATTTTAGAGGAGGCCCGAATAGGTACGTTATTATCATATGTTTAAGATGTGGGATATATGCCATGATTTTTTATTTATTGGTTAAAAATGGTATTTCATGCATGGGTATGGAATTTTTGGACTAAACAAGTAATAAAGAATGGATTATGCTAGGTAAGAGAAATTAGGGTTTTGGAGGAAGCCTGAATAGTAACCCTAGACATAGGTTGTTATCACATGTGTAAAACATAGGTAATAGAATATGACTCTTGAATATTTGGTTCATAATAATATGTTGAGATTTGTTAGGGAAGTTGGGGACTAAAAAGGAACTAGAGGAGAGAATATGATAGGGTTGTGAGATTAGGATTTTTAAGGGGAAACATGGTTGCTTTAGGATTTGTGTTAGGATAGTGCCTTGCAAGAGTATGTGTACATAAATGTATGATGACCTTGAGATAAATAAATCATGAATAGTACACTAATCACTTGAAGTATAAGATCACTTGAGTTGGGTCTAATTATACATGTCTCATCATTTAGCAACAATAGTGGCCAGGGGTGTCCTAGCCTAGAGTTATACCCTATTACTATCCCACTGATTGAGAATAGTGATGTCCTAAACTAAAGTTAATTAAACCATTAAATGATCATAACATTTGGTAAGATACTCATTACTTACAGTAGATTACCATGCGGGTCAGGATCAATTGTACCTTACTTATCGATCCACTAGTGGGAATAGTGGTTAATAGCATCCTGCCCTGGGGTTGTACTTTGATTACTGATCCACTAGTGATAATAATGGCCAAGAGCATCCTACCCTAGAGTCATACTTAATTATTATTCCACTAGTTGAAAATAATAGGGCCCTTGAATCCATTGTGAATAAAATTATGAATAGTTATCACTATGTTATTATTGTATGGTTTGGAGATTAAAAAATAAATCGGTAAGATTAACCTATGTGCATGTCATCTCTTATTGTGGTATTATGAAATTGTGTGATCTTCTTAACTGTAGTATTACCTTAATCAAACCATAGCGTACTGATCATCCTTATTATGGGCTCTACTCATTCCCTCGAACAGAGACCCCTTATGAGCCTGTGCGAGTAAATGAGGACCCACTTGATGACTCCGTTGCTTATGATGCTCTAATTGAGGTGGAGTGATATTGTAATACCCCATTCCAAAAACCTTCAAAATGTGTTTAAAATTATGTTGATATAAAATAAATTAGTTTTATTTTTGGAATGAGCTTGAAATTCTAATAAAAATGTAAATTTTAGGCATACCAATCAACTAATTTACCTAACCGATTGATTGATAACCTAAGTAATTGACATTTTTGTTCTTGAAAAACTAGTTGATGGGTTTGCCAAAACCGATCGTCTAGTTATCCTATGATTTTAGATCCATTTTTTTATTTTGATTTGACTTTCTCTCTAATATTTTAGTGCTTTGGGATTATCTTCACATTATTTAGATCACTACATATATTTAATTAGCTAAATTTTTTCAAAAAGTACTTTTGAGGCAAGCCTCACCTTCTCTCTTCTTCCTCACATATCCCTCTCTCTTTTAGTAGCTGGGGTACGAGATTGACTTTGTGCACCATCTCCTAACTCACCAACCCACTTCCATACTCATCCCTAACTACACTTAACCCCCATCCCGTCAAGTCAGCCCTCACTTCTTGGTTACTCACTCTCAACCTTACCAGTTTCATCTCCATCTCTCCTATGAATTTTGACCCAACCTTGCCTTTATACCTTTCATTTCTGACCCATTTTCATTCCTCAGTTATTGTTCTTGCTCTCTTATCCTTTTCTTGGTGGACAATTTCCTATTCATTTTTTCCTTTTCTCCTCTCTACTGAGAAAAATAGAGACTTGCTCTGGTTTTCTCCCCTCTTTATCCAAGAATTATATTCCTTTTCTTCTTCTTCTAATCTTAGCTTTAGTTCTCTTTTCTTCCTTATGCAAGGGAGAATTAAAGTTGAAGAGTTCAACTCTTTCCTTTGACACCCGATTTTTGAGAAAAAGGTGGTGTTTTGTGTTCTTCTTCTTCCTCTTCTAATTTTCCTTGATTTTAATGGAGTTTGGAAAGATGATTTTTAATCGTTTTAGCTTTGATTCTCTTAGGAATTGAGGTTCTAGTAGATAACCATCAAGTATGAGCTTTTATTCTAAACAAATTGCTTCAAGGTAGGGCATTCTTATCTTTAACATAAATAGTGTTCCATGTGTTTGGTGTACATGAGCATCATCTGACTTGTATTCTATAATATGAGCATGTGCTACAATTCTTCCTAAGATAACATTGCTATATTTCTCTAATTTTTATGCATAAGTTGGCCAATTGAACATGATTTATCCAAGTATTTACATCACCATGTATCCGTGTGATTCTATGTGTGCAACATGTATTTTTATGGGTGTTATGATATATAAGCATGCTAAGATTAATATGGAAAAGTATGGTAAAATTTGGTGTGTGTATCACAAGTTTGCATGATATTTTACCCACACTAGTCAATCGGTTCCTCGAACACATCAACTGGTTATGTGATTAGTTAGATAGTTTGGATATTTAGATCGGTTGGTCATGAGATCAGTCAATTGGGTTGATAAACCAGTCGACTAATTTCGATGAATAGTTAATCGGTTTGTCAGACCCATCAACTAATGTCCCTGCATACCAAAATGGTTTGGTTTTTACTTAGACCCATCGACTAGTTAGACCAAACTAGTCGATTGTTTTCTATGATCAATAGATAAGTTGGTCAAACCCATCAACTGGTTTTTCTATAGACCAAAATGGTTTGGTCTTTACTTTGACCCATTGACTGGTAAGGCCAAACCCATTGATTGGTTCTTATGAATAATCGATCGGTGAGGCCAACCAATCGATTAGTCCTAGAGACAGATCGACCGACCCAGCTGAATGCCACTAGATTTATTTATAAATTATTCTTATTCTCTTGGGCCTTTTGTATCGATACCGCCATGTATTTAAAACACTTAATTTATGATTTCAACTATGATTGCTCTAATTTAATAAGAATCATCAAGATGGTAACTAAGACTTGAATTTGGTTAAGTTTGGCACCATCTCTAATTGCCTAATTAGTGGCTTTTATGCATTGTGATGTGTTTGGTGTTATCACTTGGAAACACCCAATTTGGTTAGGAATGAAATTTAATTGTGTAACACCCAATTTGGTTAATAATGGAATTTAGTTGTGTTTGGTGTTATCACTTAGAAATGCTAATTTAGCTATGTGTGGATTTTATCTATGATTTGTGTTACCACTTGAAAATATAATAATAGTATAAGATTTCATTCAAGCCTTTTTCTTTGGCTCTCGGGGTAAGTGTCGGAAGTTAGTGAGGTGAGTCGCCTTGTGGTTATATTTTCACTCATTACCTATTTCCTTCTCTATCAGGCTATGGTTAGTAGGAGCATAAGTGCATATCTTTGAGTTATAGGATTATAATGTGGTAGGCCATCATGGCATTGGTGTTTAGTACGAGTGGGTGAGACATCCCAGTACAATCCCTCTGTCACTTTGTATTATCCATTGCTTAGACAAGTGTGATATCCCAACATTTTTAGCTCTCATAGAGAAGTCATTTAAGGTATGGTGGGTGAGGTATCCTAGTACAATCCTCCTTGGTGTACTTTGACTACGTGTGGTGGGTGTGCTATCCCAATTTGTGTGAACCCTCGCAGTAGGTGCACTCAATGCGTGGTGGGTGTGGTATCCCCAAAAAAATCCCCATTGAAGTATCCTAACACCGTGTGGTGGGTGTGGTATCCCATTGTAATTATTTATGCTTCCATGACTTTTGTTCTTGGTGGAGAACTGGGTGTAGCAGAAAGTACTGTCTTATTAACTAGAATTTGTGTGGTAACTAAACGAAGAATTTTAATATGGTTTATATTGTATGGATCTCGACGTATTTACTGTGTCTTTATACTACTATGATTTTTATGCAAGCATATCTTGTTTCACTACTACTTGAGATTAAGTGTTGAAATTGTATTGGTATGATATCACCATGCTATTATGTGACTTCACTGTATTGCATGAGTTATACCATGTTTTAGGTAATATGTTTTACTAGTACTTCACCATACTAATATTGCACTTGTGTGGTCACTATGATGATCTATCTTCTGGTTTGGAGAGTAGAGGATGATTTGCAAAGTTATGACTCTCAGTTATAGTATGCTGAAGGTGATGGGTGGGCCATTAGTGGGTCATTACTTGGGGTTGGAAGTTTATGTCTATGCCTAAGAGTTAGGCTAACCGGTTAGAGGTGTTTTGCCCATTATGTTGGAAATTTTTTATAGTTATGGTTATTTAAACTCTTGGCTCGATTTTCTATATTTGGTTTTGTACACTATCATAATCATTCTATTTATAATATTGTTCTCACTCTTATTATCTTATATTATCACATGAATGTTATAATCATGCATCTTTTTGTTTATTGTTTCATTTTGCCTTGCATCAGGCATGAGTTAGGTGATGATCACACTTCTCTCATGGTTGATGTAGTGGTAACATTCTCAGGTTTTATTTTTCAAATGCTTCTGTATTATCTTAAAAAAGATTTTTTTTTGTTTCAAGCATTAGGGGTGTTACAAATATCGTCTTATACCGAGTTTAGGGGCGGAGAGCTATGTTATCCTATTGTTGTTTTAAACCGGTTTTCCTTCCTTGTCATTTTCATCTAAAATGTTTGCTTATGTATTTCAGTTCCATTTTTGAAATGAACATATAAACTCTTACTTATGTTATGGAATATCCTTGTTCTGTATTTATCGTGTCTCACATCTTGATTTACCTTTGCCTTATAATTGGTATGATGATGGTTCATAGCCATACTTATATCAATTATAGCGGTAACACCCATTCATATTTAAATAACATTTTTGGCTTTAATGAAATTTTTCAGCAATGAATTTTGGAGGTATTACAAATTGGTATCCGAGCTTATGTTCTGACTACCGTGACTTATTTTCAAAGAATTTGGTTTCAAACGATTCTCCATGTAATTTTCTAATATCGTTTTCGCATTTTAAAAATAGCAATTTTGCAAAAACTTAGATTAACTTGCGAGGAATAAAAATTGAGTAACCCGGGTGGCCTGTAAATATGATATGTGTGATAGGTGTTAGTAAACTAGAAAGGTTTGGCCTCACATGTCTTTTGTTTTACAGCTAGCTGACCTCAACAATGAACAAACGGGTAGGTAGCTTAGAGGAGGCCTTTGAGGCCTTCATAGAATTCATGCAATGCCAGCCTCAGCCTCATTGCCACCCACCTCCACATCAACCTTAGAAGGTAATTGGGGAGGATTGGCTTTGGAGGGTCACTAGACACTACCTCCCCCTCGATATAGGCAAGGAGGACCCTATCACTCTGGAAGGATGGATTCGGGATATAGACTGTAACTTCGAGGCATTTAATTATCCACCATCTCGAAAGACGAGTATAGTAGTGTTCTTTCTCTATGGGATCATCGATACCTAGTGGGTAGGTTGTCATACTCAGGAAGGGTCACTGATGTAGTGGGAGGATTTCAAGATGGCTATCTATACCAAGTTCTACCCAAAGAGACTTAAGAGGGACAAGATAAAGGAATTCATGCAGCTAACATAGGAAGGCATGATGGTGAGGTAGTACTATACCCGGTTTACAGAGCTATTGAGGTTTTTACCTGGCATAGCGGCCAGCAACCCAACAGTGGTATACTAGTTCGAGCAAGGGATCCATTTCAGCATCCGTAAGATGATGAGTGAGGTGGCCTTCCATAATCTGGCCACCTTGAACGAGCGTGCGTGCATTGCAGCCACTATAGTTAAGGGGCATCCATCATAGGAAAGAGGAAACCAGAGATGCAAGGTTTTGGAGGCAGGACCTAGCCTAAAGGGGTAGACCTTAGGATTCCAATGCAAGGGTTTCGTTAGGTACCAGGAGCTGCCAAGACGCTTTTCCTGTAGATGGTGTGGCAGAGACCATCTAGGACATTACTGTGGGGACATACCTATGCGTTTCTGACTCTATGGTAAGCTAGACCACCGACCTTTTGAGTGCCATTATTAGAGGGGTTTTTACCAGCGTCAAGGAGGTCATTTCTAGAAGAGGGGACCTTTAGTGCCTCAACAGCAGGCTTACCAGCAACAAGCCTACCAACCACCACCTTGATAGTTTTAGTAGAGGGTGTTTGCCCCAGCTAGTACACAGTATAGAGAGGCTAAGGGGAGACTACAAGGGTCTCACCCATTTCCTTAGAGGGGGGACAATCCTAGGGTACCGAGGGATATCGAGGAGGATATTAAGTAGGACAGTCATGCAGATGCCTGAACGTCATCAACCAAGTAGAGGCTGATGGGTAGTTGGATGTAGTTACATGTATGCTTGCCATTCTTTCCCTACCAGTGCATGTGTTGTTTGATTTGGGTGCTTCTTTATCATTCATATCTACTAACTTTATTGATAGAGGTGCCCTATCAACATATACTAATGTAGCTATATTTATGATGTTGCCCTTGAGGGATAGATTGGATTGCACTAGACTCTGCTTGGAGGAGGCCTTAATGATAGACATGGTAGACTTCCTTATGGACTTGGTTAAGATAGACCTGTAGGACTTTGATATTATACTAGGGATTGACACGTTAGAAAGGTACTGAGCAATGATAGATTGTGTGTAGGAATGCGTGGTGTTGCATGGACCATAGGGTTTTAGGGTTTTTTGTAGGAAATGAAAACCTAAGCTGACAACCAAGGTTGATTCTACCCATAAGCTACACACATTGATGTGAAAAGGGTACCCCATATACTTGTATAGTATTCAGGAGTTTAATAAGGATTTGATAGCCTTAGAGGACATTCTAGTTTCCTAAGATTTCCCCGATGTGTTATCGAAGGAGATACCTAGTATGTCGCAAGTGCACATGATTGAATTTACCATCTATCTAGTATCAAGGACATAACTTATGTCAAGGGCACCTTATTAGATGAAACTGGTTGAATTACACAAATTGAATACTTAATTAGAGGATCTATTGACTCATGATTACATTCTCCAAAGTGTGTCTCCAAGGGGAGCACCAGTCCTGTTCATTAAAAAAGAAGGATGAGAGCCTCCATTTGTGTATTGACTACTAGGCCTTGAATCAGTTGGCAGTAAAAAATCGGTATCCGTTCCCAAGGATTGATGACCTTTTTTACTAGCTTCGGGGCACTGTTGTTTTCTGAAATATTAACATGAGGTTAGGCTACCACCAATTACATATCGCAAATGTTGACATCATGAAGATGACTTTTAGGAAATGGTATGGACATTATGAATTTACAATGATGCCTTTCAGGCACACTAACGTACCTACTATTTTTATGAATTTGATGATGAAGATCTTTAGGCCATTCCTCAACCAATTTGTGGTTGTGTTCATCGATGACATGTTAGTATATTCTTCGGGTAAGGATGAGAATGAGTAACACCTATGCACCATCTTATCCCTCCTTAGGGAACATAGATTATATGCTAAACTCTCCAAGTGTGGATTCTTGATTCAGGAGGTTACCTTTTAAGGACATGTAGTGTCGGTAGGAGGATGAGTCATGGATCCTGTGAAAATTATGGCAGTTAACATTTATGAGGTTCATAGTTTCCTGAGTTGACCTACCATAAGGGTAAAGCTAATGTTGTTGTATATGCTTTGATTAGGAAGACATTACACTACGTGAATTCTTGTGTGGTGCCTAATCGCTTGCGTGGAGAACTCAATGAGATAGGATGTGACATCTCCATGGATTTTGTGAGTGGACTATTGATGACTCAGGTGTGACACGATATGGATCATTGTGGATAGATTAAATAAATTAGTGGTTTTTATACTGATAAAGTTGACCTGAAGTATGGATTAGCTGGTCAATACTTATATGAGGTTTGTGGTGAGCTGGCATGGTATATCTACAGACATCATCTCCAACAGGGGCTCGAGATTCCTTTCACACTTCTAGGAGAAGTTACAAGAGGCTCCAAGAATGAAACTGAAAGTGAGTATCACCTTTCATTGAGCTATAGACGGGCAGATCGAGAGGATAATCTAAATGCTCGAGGACATGTTACGAGCTTGCACTATGGATTTCTAAGGTAGTTGGGAGGATCGTCTACATTTGGTGGAGTTATCGTACAACAACAATTATCACGCTAGGCGCTAGCATAGGGATGATAACCTTTGAGGCACTGTATGGTCGCAAGTGCAAGATACCCTTGCTTTGGAGTGGCAGCAGTGAGACTGTTGTACTTAGGCCAGAGATGATTAAGGAGATGAACCGCAAGTTTGGTTGATCTAAGACAGAATGAGAGTGGCTCAGAGCCATCAGAAGATTTACGCATATCAGAGATGCTATAGTGACAAACTGACGATTTTGAGCCTAGGGACAGAGTTCTGTTGAAGGTTTTTCCCACCAAGGGAGTACGGAGATTTGATAGGAAGGGCAAGATGAGATTGATGTATGTTGGTTCCTACGAGATTCTTGACAGCATTAGCGAGTTTGCTTGTTGTTTGGTACTCCCATTAGATTTAGCCAAATTCCATAACATTTTACATATCTCGCAACTACGGAAGTACATTGCAAATCCCTCCCATGTGATCCGACTTGATGAGATCGAGCTCAACAACTCTCTAACCTATGAGGAGAAGCCTTTGCAAATTCATGACATCAAGGTATACTGAACCAAGACAAGTTCGATTCCACTTGTGAAAATCCTTTGGAGTCGCCATAGAGAAGAATAAACAACTTGGGAGACCAAAAGGGACATGCATGAGACACACCCGAGCTCTTCATTACATATTTGTTAGATTCCAGGTTGGTATTTGGTATCATGATACCCTCTATATTAGGGTTAACCTTGGCCCAAAGTCGTGTAGCCAACCGCAACTGCAGGTGTAAGAAAAGAAAGAGGAGAAGATGAGTGGAGAAGGGTGGCACTGTAGGGTGTTGGTGTGGTCCCCACTCATGTGTCCTCCCTATGGCTACCAATCCCTTACTATGTGAGTCTTCAGAAGTACTGCTACTAGTCAACTAACTATCAATCAATTCCCATTTTAGCATAACATATTTTACATCATTAATAACTAATTTGCCCTTTCCACACAACACAGTCTCCCCAAAAATGCTTAAAACTAGTAGGCAAATAACATAATAGCATAATACCCAAATCGTCATCATCTAATTTGACTTCTATGTTATGTAAATCCATCACAATATAATTAAATTCATCAAGATAAGATTTCAAGGACTAACCTTTACCTATTCAGGTCATGAAGCTGACTCTTTAATGGTAATCGATTTGCTACAGACTTTGTCATGTACAAGGACTCAAACTTCAACCACAAGGCAACTACCATTGATTATTTTACCACTTCCCACAATACATTGTTCGACAAGGACAATTATATGGTCAAGAGGGCCTTTAGATATACATCTTCAAATCTCTCATCAGTTATCAAATTTGTCTTGATTAAATAATTGGATAATGCCTTTTCTAACCGATTCTGAATTAGGATTACCTGCATCTTCAATTTATATAATCTAAAATTAACATATCGATTGAACTTCTTAATATCAAATCTTTTACCCATCTTGATTACTAGATCTCTTCATCAACTACTTCTTTGATACCAAATTGTTGCGGAATTATGTTGATTGAATGGATCCACACCAAAATCAAAATTAACAAGACGATGAATAATTGATGATTTAATCACAGAACAAAAAATTGAGGAAAATACACAGACATTTGTTTGTGCTATTGTGTAATTATAAGATGATTAAATAAATTAATCAATCAGTTACACAAATCTATAATTCTCTTTCAGTGGAGAAGAAGAAAAAGTTAGGTCAGACGACTTTATGGCTAAGGTTCTCTCATATCTCTTTTATACTAGAAAAACCCTAAGGTAAAATAACGAGTTTCAAAAATAAAGCAAAAACATAATTCATGTTTAGGAAACACGAGACTCCGGTGTTAATTTCCTTACTCTCACCTTTTTGTCCAAAACTCACATCAACATATTATAAGAATAAACATGGCCCACATCAATAAACACGAGCCCCACGTGTTTATTCCAGAATTCACAAATCTACACATAACTTCTCACATACCTGCATAAATCAGCACAATATTGTTTTTGCATCAAATATCTAGTCAAAGCTCAATGGACGTGACCTAGTTCTACAATAGTAGTTACTTGAAGTATATCATGCATCTTCTTTGGGAAAGTGATCTGAGGTTTAGGCCACCTATAAGAGGTTAATAGGATCATTTTGATGGAAATGAAGGAATAAGGCAGTCAAGTAGTTCATAAAGGGGTGTGAAACTTTCCAAAGGTATAAGTATAAGTGTACAACACAACTATATACCCATGTAATACCTCAAAAATTTATTACTAAAAATTTTAGTTTTAAAGGAAGCATAATATCAAAATAGATAGGTGTTATCGACAAAATGGACATAAGTCTAGTTTATCATACCATCCTTACATCGAATACAAGGAAAAATAGTTAAAACTTAAAGCATAATAAATAGAAAATAAGATAACTTCTATAAACATTATATAAGAGTTTAGAAATTAAATCTGAGTACAATATCCAAAAATACATAAAAGGAATACATCAGAAGCTAAGAGTCCTAAAATGTATTCAAACAAAAAATGATAACCAAATAACATAACTCTATGCCCAACCTAGATACATAATATCACTCTTCCATAAATAAGGTATCATATGTAGGAAAATCATCTAAAGGCCCTCGTCAACTTGCACAAAAATATCTAGGTTGTCTACTCATGGGAATGACCAACACCCATGAAAAGAATAATTAATACGCTACATATTGAGTAAGATAATAATACAACAAATTAAGGATACAAAAGAGAATAAGCATACATGCGAGTTAACAATAAGCAATTCAAGGTAAAAATTAATTTATAACTCATTATTAAACGTAAACAAGATCCATGCTTTTACTTACACTGACTTCAGGTACCCCACTAATCTTAATTTGGTGGAGCAAACTAAAGCACCTCTTAGGACAGAACAAATTCGAGCAACTATTATCGTCTGGTGGAACAAAGCCAACATATACAAGGGCCACACACTCCTGAACTCTATGCTTAAAATGATGAAACGTTATGAAGCACCTCTTAGGAAAAAAAACATACCTGAGCTATTATTATCGTTTGATGGAATGGACACATCACCTCATTCCTAACTCACTTAATCTTTCACTTTAAGTGATTTATGTATTATCCATTAGTAATTATCTCAAAATCATATTCTCATTCATGTTGATTTTAGGGTCCCACTATTATTAATTAAGGGGAAAAAATTGATGCACCTATCAAAGCCACTATTACCGTCCGATGGAGTGGACGCATAATAAACTTAACCTAACTTACATAATATTCTATTTTAAGTGATTAATGTTTTATTTATAGTTTCTTTTATCAATATTATCATGTAGGGATTTTATATATATGCATAACACATACTTGAAAGCACGTAAAGTACATCCACGTATTTATGGGAGCATTCCCCAAGGAAAAGGTTTATAAGTCCCCTAAGAAACCCTAATTTCACAAGATGAACATAAATTCTCATTTTATTTTACTTATGCTACTCATCATTATTCTGAGTATTGTACTTAACTTATTTAAAGTCTATTTCCATTTCAAATTACCAAAATTCCATTTTTAACCCTTATTGACCAAAATGACATTTTCTTATTGAAAACCATAAAACCTCATATTAGGTAACTTATGTCTTACTCAACCATCATTTAATCACATTAATTATAAAATAATTGATAACTCCCTAAAAACTTATCATGCCATGACTATTTTCAAATGACCATAATGCCCTTACGATAGCCAAAATACTCATACTTTCACAAATACCTTAAGAGTACCAATATTAGCGAATTTCAACCTCCAATATTTATATGAAATACAAAAACCCATATATATATATATGTGTGTGCGTGTGTGTGTGTGTGTGTGTGTGTGTGTAGATTCATGCCAATTGATAAATTACAATAATGATACTTTCACATTTTTCTCATTTACCATATATCATATGATAGCATTTTATAATCAAAATTATGCATAGAACATTATCAACGTGATATTACATACAAAAATACACATTGCACATAAAATCTCTAACTATGATGTGTATTCTTACCAAAAACGACACTGGTCTCTAAGTACGTAAGCCTAAACCATCTCCTCTAATATCACAAGAAAATTACCTACAAAAATGAGAATACAAAAAAAAAATAGAATATAAGAATACAAATGAGGAAAACTTTATGGTAAAATAGGGTGAAAATAAGGATAATTGAAACAAGTGAAGAAGCTCAGCCTATGTGGGGAGTATGGTGGAATGCATGATGGTCCTAGAGTGGAGCATGGGGGTGCTAGAAGGGAAGCATGGATGTGCTAAGGGAATGTTGAAGTGGCACAGGTGTAGCATGCAACACATGCATGGGTCGAGAGCATGGAATACACACAAATGGGGTGTGCATTTTAATACCCTGAATTTCTATCTAATATTAATCCCAAGTACTTAATATTTTAACCAATTCTAACCTTGATAAATCAATGTTTTTGTATTACCCTAATTATTTAATCCAAAATCTTAACTAATCCTAATATTTATTCCAAGTAGATTATATTTTTAACCTAACCTTAAATATTAGATAATTAATATCCTAATCTTACCTAATTTAGCTAATTATAAAAATTTTAGCTAATCTTAAATATAAACACACTCACCCTTTTCCCTCCTTTTTTCCTTTTATTTTCTTTTTTTTACCCACTTGCCCTAGCTCCTTTTCCTTTCTTCCCCTTTCCTTGCATAAATCTCTCCCCTAACTATACCCTTTGCCATGTTTCTATGCCTACCTCCCTTACCCTCATCATCATCAACTATCAACTCTCACCTCTCATGGGATATGTCCTGTTGACTTTTTTTTAAAACCCATCCCTGATTGTGCACCCCTCCTCTACCATTTCTCTTTTTGTGCATGTCTCTTCTCTATCTTTCATATGCACACCACCATACATATATATACACCCTTCCAATCTCTCTCTACCTCATTTAATGCACAATCAACTCCACACCCTCCATTTTTGTTGAGTAAAACCACACCCCAATCACCTCCTTCTTTCTTCTTCTTCCTCTTGCTTTGTTTGACATAGAACTAATCATCACAACCCCACATGCCACCGCCACCCACCACCATTTCACTCTAAAACAAACCACCATTACCAACCCCTCATCATCGTTGACCATCGCCACTCCACACCACTTATTTTTCCTTCTCCTCATCATGCTTTATTTTTTTTAGGCACACGACCATGCGGACCTCACAAGGCCCATTTTTGACCTCTTATAAAGTTTTCATGCACATCTATGCACCATCGTATGCCCCAACCATAAGCATCATGCACGGTTCCGCTCATTCTTGCTCATGCACTTCACGCATGACCAGGCAAATCTTGCACACCCATTTCGTGTGTGTTTCCATCTCTCAACCTGTGCATGCATTGCATACCATGGTTATGCCTTTCCTTTAGAATAAGAGTGCTCCCTTCTAGCACACCCATAGTCTATCCAAACACCACCCTAACACCAACATAACTTCCACCACACTTACATGCAACCCAAGATTTCTACTTATTTTGGTTATTACCATTTTCATCCTTTTTTCCCTCAATTATTATTCTTAAGTTCTAATTATGAATTATCCTTGTTTTCATAGGTAATCTTTCGGGGATTTCAGAGGAGGTGATTTAGGATTTTGTGCTTAGAACCTAGTGTCCTTTTTGGTAATGATACATGTCATAGTTAGGCTTGTGTGTATAACATGTATTTGCATGTATATATTTTTTTTATAATGTTATGTAGATAATATTGATTATAAGCATGTTATTTTATGATATATTAAAAGTGAGGAAAATGTGAAAGGATGTATTTGGGTAAAATGCTAGATACGTGGTATTTATGTTTGTACATTTGAAGTTATATATCTCATATCGGGGATTGAAATGTATTAATTTTGGGATTCATAAGGCCTTTGAGAAAATATGAGTATTGTGAGGTCACTATGGTCATTTAATGGTAATATGGAAAATAATATTGGCCTGATAAGTTTTGAGGGTGTCACCTAATATTCCATAAGTAATGTGATTAAATGAATGATTGAGTAAAATATAAGTTATCTAATATGATATTATGAGGTTTTGGTAAGAAACGGGAATTTTGGTCAATTAGAGTTAAAAATGGAAATGTGGTGGTTTTTAGAGGGGAAATAGAATGTAAATGTCCTAAGAATTATATTTAGCATATTCTGGCAATTATTGACTCATTTACTTGAGGATGGCATTGATACCGATGCGGTTGTGTTTATGTGTTCCCAATTATATGTTAACATATCTATATGAGACCTACATGATAACCTTGAATATAATAAACACTAAATAAGATACTAATCGTTCAAAGTGAAAGATCAAGTGAGTTAGGTAAAGGTGTTTATATGGGTATATTCTACTAGACTATAATAGTGCCTTATGTATATTTTCCCTTAAGAGGTACATCAGTCTATTTCACCGGATTAAAAATAGTGGGGCTCTATACTCAATGTGAATGAGAATATAATTTAGATATAATTATCGATGTATAATCCATTGATCATTTAAAGTAAAAGATTACGTGACTTAGGACCAATGTATTATGTCCATTCCACCAAACAATAGTAGTGGCTCAAGAGTGTTGTCCTTGAGAAGTGCTTTAGACCACTCCACCAGTTTAAGAATAGTATTCAGGTACATTTTACCCTAAAAGGTGTTAGGTCTATTCCACTAGATGATAATAGTGATCCATCTGTGTTTTTCCTTGAAAGGTTCTTTAGATCGTTCTATCAGTTTAAGAATAGTGGGGTCCCTAAACTTAACATAAATAAAAGAATAAAATGTGATATATTTGTTAATGAAATTTTGAGTCAATATTTACCTTATATTATTTTACATTAACACACACATATATGCTTATTTTCTTTATATCCCCTTACTCTACTGTATTATCACTTTGCTCTGTATATAGTATACTAGCCATCCTTTTTATGAGTGTTGCTCATTCCAACTAATAGATGACCTGGATGTCTATGTACACCCACCAAATGATTTTGAAGCCTATGATTCTTTGTGTGGGTGGAGTGAGTTTCTATATTAGGGATTTTGGATATAGAATCATGCTTTTTGAATGATATGTTTTACCCAAATACTTTTTTTGACTATTAGATCCATGGTATCCCTTTTACCTGTATTTTGGATATTATAGTTAGATTTAATCTCACACTTATATTCATATTTATGAAGTTTCTCTAGTTTATATTGTTTCATGTTTTACCTTCTAATTTTTTTTACCTTGTGATTGGCATAATGATGGTTTGGTAAGCTAAACTTGTATCGATTATGGCGGTAACACTAGCTATTTGGGTATTATGTTTCCATTGTAATTGAAACTTTTTAGCAGTAAAAATTGGAGTGTTACATACATGACTATACACAAAGAGTAAGGGTAAAGGAAAAAGGGAACACACTAGTTGTGTGCAAACCATGTGTAGGTTATGGGAGAGGGGCATAACTAAGATTTGTGAGGGTGCATGACCATTTGCTTCAACAAAAATGAATAGAGCACGATGGGGAGAGGGAAAAATGAAATGTCATGGAGGTAGTGATGGTTGGGAAACGATGAGGGGGAATGATGGGGTGGTAGTGGTGGTTGGTTTTCTATGGAAATGGTGGTATTTGGTGGTTGTAGTGGTGAGTGGTGTTGATGGTGGATGATGATGATGATAGAGCAAGAAAGAAAAGAGTAGAAGAAAGGTGCTGCAGTTAGTTTTGCTCTTTGGTAAATGAGGGAGTAAGGGAGTTAGTTGGGTATTAAATGATGCAAACCTTGGGAGAGGTATATATATATATATATACACACACACATTTGCATGCATGGTGAGGAATACCAGAGAGGGAAGGCAAGGGCCCACATAGCCGAGGTGAGGCATGGCTAGGGGAAAGATTTGGCAAAATTTTCAATGGAAATATCCCATGGATTGTGGGATATGATTGGTGGGATGGTCAGACATTGAGGAATCTGGAAAAGGGGAGTTTGGTGGGGCAGAGAAAGAAGCATACGCTAGGAAGCAAAAGGCGAACAAAAATCTGGCAGAAGGAGAATAAAAGGAGAAAGAAAAAAGGGGAAAGGGGAAAAGAAGGAAAATGAGATAAGTGTGGTATTATGGTTAGAATTAGGTTAAACATTTTGATTTTCTAAATTAAGTAAGCTTAAATTATTAATCATATAGGATTAGTTTTAGGTTAAAATATAAATTACCTGAACTAAATATTATGATTAGGGTCAGATTTAGGATTAAGGAATTAGGGTAAGGTAGAAATATTAATTTTTCAATATTAGAATTAGGTTAAGTTGTTAATTGCTAGGCATTAGAGTTAACTAAAATTTAAGGTATTATAACCCAGGGAATATAAAGTCGTTGCTTAGAAGCAACAGGGACATACATTGACATGGATTTCATTGAAGACTTGCCTTAAGTCTTAAGGCAAATATATCATTACTGTGGTTATTTATAGACGTACTAATTATGCTAATTTTTTACAATCAACCACCCTTATATAGCCTCAAGGGTAGCAGGAAGATTAACCGAACACATCTATAAGCTCTATAGGATGCCACAAACCATCATAAGAGATCAAGACCCCATATTTCTAAGCAAATTTTGGTAGGAATTTTTTCAACAATAGGGATTTAAGCTGCAAGTATCCTTTACTTACCACCCACAAATGGATTGTCAATTTAAAGTTCTAAATAGATGTCGTGATTCATATATTAGATTACATTCATGATTGGGGATGTACCTATCACTCTACCACCAACACTACCCCTTATGAATCTCTGTGTGGTTAGCCTCCTCTGATACATTTGTCTTACTTCCTAGGTGACTCTTTGGTGGAATTTGAGGATAGAACTTTGTCAGAAAGGGAAAATGCACTTATGTTGCTTAAGCCTCACCTTGTAAGGGCGTATGCAAGGATGGAAAAGTAGGTCGATATGCATCAAAGTAATAGGGTATGTGACATTGGATATTAGGTCTATGTCAAGTTTCATCCATATAGGCAAGTTTCATTGACTCATAGAGTAATACACAAGCTAGCCCCAAAGTATTATGGGCCTTACAAGTGCTTAACAAGATTAGATTCATTGCTTACAAACCGGACATTCCTACTTTCACCCCAATACACCCTGCCTTTCATGTGCATTGCTAAAGAAAATCCATGGCAGACACAACATGAGTCCTATACCCCCTTATACCACACCTCGATTGAATTCCTTTACATCCCAAAAGTCATCTTGGGTAGAAGGTTTGTGGAGCGTGACAACTAAGGTGCCACATAGGTACATATCTAGTGGTTAAATAGTAGCAAGGAGGATATAACATGGGGGTATTATTATAACATCATCCACAGGTTTCCTAACTTTGACCCTTATGGACGAGGATCTTCTAGGGGAGGGGAGTGTTGATACACCCCTTATCTAGACACTGCTTGTTGATCCAACTGCCTACAATCCAAATAGAGCTAGCAGTAACTATGTGTTTTATTTTAGTTGTATGTTTTATTATTTTGGTTGTGGTCCACCATGATTTTATGGTAATGCCCCACTCTGTCATTTCCCTTTAATTACTTTGCTCGAGTTATTAAGCGTAGGATGTGGATTAAGCTAAAAATAAAATACCTAATGTAAAATATATCTAGTGTGATTGATATTATCTCCTTCCTTCCTTCATTTTATTCTCTCTATCATTATTTTTATATTCTTTTTTATATTGAGCTTACCTTCAAAATCCATTATTCTCCTCTGGATTTCTTGGGAAGCTAACAATGTGCTTAAGTAAGAGTAGTTATTTTTCAAGGTTTTAGAGGCAGGTGTCAAGCACCCATTTTTCCTTTGAATTTTTGGTGAATTCAAAATGAAGTGATTGAGGGCCAACTCATTCATGACTAAATCTTCTCTACCTTCCATGACATGTCCATGGTATTAAGTAGAGCCTTAGTGTTGAAGGTTCGCTTAATTAGGAGTTCCCCCACTACCACTAGTGATCTTTTCAATCAATCATTCCATGAATTATCACATACCACTAGAATTGGTTGTTTTGTTGCTTTCTCTAAAGATATGCATTCACACTCCACCACATTAGTTGCCATAGTCTTGGATATAAAGTAAACTACCGCTATGGGCATTCTAGACAGTCACAATCAACTTGTAGGACTACTAAGGATGACGTTCTTAGATTCAACCAAGAGAGAAAAATGATAAAAAAATGGAAAAATAGTAGTGTAAAAACCCTAGGAAAATAGTAGTGTTGATATATATATATTACATATATGTATATGTGTGTGTGTGTATATATGTATGTGTGTGTGTATCATCCTATCTTTTATCATTTGCAATTATGATGATGTCAAAAATAATAAGTCAGGCACAAACTTTTATAGTTTTTTCTAATTTAGATATAAAGTTATACAATTTTCTATGTGAAGAATAAACTTAAGTAAATTGTTCAATCAAGGCATAGTGACCAGATTTTGTCAATTTCTATGACTTATACAAACACTAATCAATTGAATTTTTCCAAAATCAATTATATTATTTAAATAACGACATAAAAGTCACTTAAAGTATTAAATAAATTTTATTTACACCTTATTTACTACTATTTCCATGTCCACAATAATATATAACCTTATTAAAATACTAAAATTTAATTAAAAAAATTAAATATTTATTTAGAAAATCAAACAAAGTGTAAATATATGATCAATGCTTGAATTTTAAACATTCTATATTTATGAATATTTTATAATTTTTTTAAAAAAATAATTGGAATTATTATAAATGGATTTTTCAAGGAAAAAAAAATGAAAGATTTAAAAATGTTGGGGATTTTATGCAAAATCAATAATTTTTGAAAAATATATTTTATGAAAAATCTATATTTCTATAAATTATTGAGTTTAATAAAAATGTGAAAATTTAGATTATTTTAAAATAATTTAGTATGTTTAAAGAAAATCTTACATTATTAGTACAACATTTAAATATAACTATTTTAAAAAAATAATTAATTATAAAAAATTAGACGAAAAATAGTTATGTATGTCACCAGTAAAATTCAGTCCCATGCCTAAATTAAATAATTTATACAAATTTATATTTTTAATAATCTTTTTTATAACATCATAGCTCGATTAGAATAGTAGATCCTAACTTATTTTCATAATCTTTTCTTTTCCTGGCCTTGCGACCTTTCCCTAGTTTTTCTGTTTCCCTGCTCGCGTCGCTTTCTCCCCGCTACTCTGATCTTCTGTTCTTCATTATTCTGTTCGCAGTCGCGGCTCGCACCTGAAAGTCTGAAACCAAACCATTCGCCGCCGGCCCGCTCCTCTTGTCTCTCCATTGCCAACACTGTCCGCTGCTGGATTCTTCGTTCAGTTCGGCTTCCGCCTTCAGCAATTCCTCATCCCCAGCGAGACTTCTACTTCTCTATCCCCTTTCTCTTTCGTTGCCAACTCTCCGACAAGATTGCAACTTCTGGTTAGCGTCACCTTCTCCCTCTATTGACCTGTCTCATTATTTTCTTGATTCCCTTGCTTCTTCGTTAGTTCGTAGCTCTGATTTGTTTTCCAGCGTTTGATACTGTTTATCACTTGACAAGCTCATTCAAATTATTTTTTAGTTGAGTAAATTTGAAAGCTTTCTGTTGATTGATTAGATATCTGGATTTGTAGGAGGCCGACTTCCTCAATGAGTGTTCTATTAGACGTCGATTCTATTTATTTTGTCAATTAATTTGATTTTTAAGAGCTTTGATCTTTATTTTTATTTTTTATTATCTAACAGCAAGTGCAAGTATTGAATGCGCCTTCTCCTTGGTAAATTTTTGGAAAGATAAGTTGTAAAATCAAATATATAGTAAGTGGACGCGTTACTTATTAGTAAATTATGATACTGATAGTAATGAGTTAGCTGATTTCAGGAGGACGCGACGACCTCAGATATAATTATACTAGAAGGACGAATTTTGACGAAAGTATCATATATTGTTAGGTATTTTTGTTGCGAATTATCTAAATACTGCTAATTTCAATCTTGAATGAATGGGGACCCGTATACCATGGGAGTCAAAATTCTGGGTGTTTGGCTTCTAGGTTCTGCCTCTCGTTATTTCTTCCATTTGATTAGACATCATAGGGTCTGCAATCAACCGTCATCAAGCCTTATATTCACCCTGACTTGGTGTCAGTCAGACCTGTAAATACCTAGAGGCTGTAAGCTAACTAAAGCATGGAATATGATCATATCTTTTTGGAGAATTTTGACTTGAAAGTAATATGAATAATGCTGGAGCAGATTTCGAACATTGTTAATTTAAGAATTTCACCTTTTATTTGCTTTCTTCTTCTCCTTTTAGTTTCCTACTGCTGCTTATCCACGTGAGAAAAAAATGGAGTTATAGTAAGTTCTTTTATGCAGATATTGAGAATGCAGAGGACATGTTCGCCATTGTTTTGGTCTCTTTTGACACGACGAGGCTATTGTACTTCCAAGAGCAGCGGCTGCGATGATAAACTAGTAGCTTCGGTGCTATTTGAAAGACTTCCAGTTGTTATCCCAAAAATTAATCCTGTTGTTTTTGCATTCCAAGAGTTCTCGTAAGATTCTACCTTACCATGGCTCTTCAATGTTTTGCGAATTAATTTTGGTTTTTGGGGCTTGGTGATGGCTAGAGAGCTCAAGTGTCTATAGTCCATATTTGGGTGCTTCAGAAATGAGAGAGGAAAAATCCCCCCTCCATTTAGAATATTTCAAAAGGCCTTGTACTATTTTTTCATGACAATATATATATATATATATATATTGCATATCATTTGGAGTTTCTAAATAATTTCCTTTACATTATCATTTGGCTTTCTAAATAGTGTTTGATGAGTTATCTGATGCCCCCAATATCAAGAATTTATTTTTGTGCTTTCTGAATCTTTCTAAATAATTTCCTGCCCTTTTTTTGTTGTCCAATTAATGTTATAATGCCTTACATTCACTTTATCCATTGCTGTGTACAGGTTTCGGTGGCAACAGCAATATCGGCGCATATATCCTGATGAATTTTACAGGAAACATGAATCTCGGTAAAAATCTGACCAGTAATTATTTTTTCATCTACTTGTCACCAAAAATGTGAAATATGAAAATATAGCAAGTGTTTTGAGTCTAATAGTTTTCCTGTTTTGTCCATCTGTAACCTTCTTGTGGCTAAATATCTGAATATGTAATCATTACACAGAAGTTATATTCTTTGATTGGCTCTTTCTTCTGACTTCTTTTGATCTTCTTTCTTAGATCTTAACTAAAAAGAGTTCGTAAGCATACGCAGGAGACTTGGCTCTTTGTATAATAATTCTCAATTTTTGTAGCTAGAGATGCAGCAGCAGTACTTAGGTGCTAATTGAATCAGCCATACTTATGTTGGGACTACTCAGAACTGGACTCTTAATTTTTGACCTTAACATAGCTTGACAACTGTGGCCAGTATAACAAGCTGCCTAGTATATATTATGTGGAGAAAATTACCTTGTATATTGATGGCATCTTTGTCAATACTGCTGTCTTATGGAGAGATCAATGAATTTACCTTCTATTATGCAAAAGGGTTTTTTCCCTCGGTATCAATAGTGGTGCTGTTATCATGATCTTACTTGCTTATAATTGGATACACTATGCAGCCCCTTTTTTTCTCTCTCCTGGTCAAAATCCCATATGGGATGTTGCTTTGTATAAAGTATGGTTGTCATGGGTGAACCCAAGCAATGCTGTTGGGGACTATTAGCTTGTACTCTAATAAGAACAGCACCAAGTAGTGTGCTTTGACCCCATGGAACATTTTCTGGTAGATGCTAGGCTCATTCAGACAAAGTACTTTATGATTTGCGTTTGAACTGATTTCAGGGCATCCTGTTTCTCTTATATTAGTGTTAATTAATCTTTAAACCAAAGAGAGTGGGGAGGAAATGATTATTAATGTATATATTCCCACTTCATGGACTGTATGGAAGTAAGAAAGGTTTTTGTTATTAAAGGCGCAGCTTTTGATCTGGTGTATCTTCATTGCTACTGGTTCTTTAGAAACACAATGTGTTACCATGCAATAATAGCTGAAATAGTATTTGGATGGCTGTATTTAGCTGCATGAACAAAAGCTCTTCCCTTAAATAAAGTGCCTTGGATCCCAGATGGCAAGTAGTCCATTTGAAATGTCACTTTTCCACTGTGGACTTGCATCCTGTGCATCCTACAATTTAGTAATAAGTATTCTTTTGTCTTGGCTTCTGGGAGCATATCAATTTCCTCATTACAATGAATTTACAGAACCCGTCTTCTATTACAAGATCAAAGCAAGTCCCCTTCTGAATTTGGATATAGCTGCACTGGCTTGTGATTTCTTAAACTGGTGGAGGTTAAAGAGTTTGCTCAGAGTATAATTCTCATATTATGAGCTGATATGTCTTTCCTTGTAAATAGAAATGATGATGTAGTCCTCGAACCCTTACTTTCATGGAAAAGGTTAATGCTGGCAAATTTTTGCTATGCGGCCCATAATGTCAAATCTGCTAGTTTCAGTAGTCTACAAATTAAGTAGTTTATTGGGTTTTGTAGTGGCATGCTATTTTTATGTATAAATATAAATTTTAGTATGACAGCCACATGTCACTTTGTCTTTCCTGGGTGAAGACAAAATGGTTAAAATAGCTGTCTGCTCTGTGGTTAGAGTTTCTAATCTAGGTTGATACAATTATAGTACAATGGATGTACTAGAATCCTCTGCCTGCCAGTTCCAGATTCTAGAGGCAGTTTTCTCTTTCTTTGTTTTAATAGAAATAATTTTTCATATATGGATTATGTATGCAATAGGGTTCCTCTATTTCCTTGCCATCAATTCTGCTCACAATGCAACAAAATTCATGTTGATTTTGGTAAATGTCTTCCGTAATGCACTCTTTTTCCTGTATTCTTCTCCTGTTTTCCTGGAGATGGGGCTAGGAGTGAAGGGATGCATATAATGAGAGAATTACATGCCATGACACTTCTGCAGTTTGCATTTGGAAGACTGTTGCTATAGTATTTGGAATTTCATCAACCAAATAATATTCCTATGTCAATGTATGTGTGTAATGGTTGATATTGATCTTAAGCTTGTTAGTTTCAACAACATGGCTTATGTGTCTGTCATTTTCACACGCAATCAGGGGGAAAGGTGATTACCAAATTGATTATGTACCAGCTCCACGCATCACAGAAGCTGATAAAACTAATGATAGAAGGTATTATAATATTATGCTGTCTGTAACAAGCTGTTTCATTTGCATATTGTTCCCTAATCTATTTTTTATCATTGGGTATGATCATATGAAAAGGCAATGTCATTTGCGCAAAATGGATGTGAACCCTATTGTCTTAAGGTTGATTTTATACTAGTTGGAATGTGGGGTTAAAGAACATTGACTTGGGGGTAAATTGCTAATTGTTTCAACATGTCTTAGACCTGTGCTAGGAAATGCTGGCAAATATTTTAATGATTTAAAGAAAAGAAAACAACTGCAGCCTGAATCCTGATGAGGCATTTGTAATGGAAGAGTTGCCTGGAAATGGCAGCTACCCTGATCTCATAAGTGGTGCAGCACTGTATCATTGATGGAGTTGAAATATGAGGCAATGTAGATACCCACATTGTAAAGTTACCTCATAACATGTTATTGATATTGCTCTTTTGATACACTTGCATGTTAGAATTTGGAATTGGATGGGACTTGCTCGGTTTGATAATTGGATTATTTGCAGATTATTACTTCATTTTAGCTAATGTGACCCATTATTATTATTATTATTAAATTCAAAGCTTCCCCCATTATCATAACCTATAATTAAAGTATTATCTAACAAATCAAAAATGGAAAAAAAGAAAAGAAAGAAAGCATATGTCTATAAAAGTGACACATCACCAAACAGAGAATAAATAGTTGTCTATTAACATGGCTCTGTACTCTAAGATGCATTATCTGATAAGAGCTTCAGTCCTCCAAAGCTGTTCCAGTTTTGATCTATAATATTTTTTCCTTGCTCCCTAGTATTGTGCACATTTTTCCTGTGTTTTTTGCTACATCTTTAACACAATCCTACAAATTGACAGATCTTTTTAGAACTCTTGACATCTTCAAATGTTTAGTAACAAAATTTTAAAATTTCCCTTGCTTCTACAAGGTCTTTGCAGAGAGCTCTTGATAGAAGGCTCTATCTTCTGATATATGGGCAAACTTATGGTGCTCCAACTGAAAAGCCTGTTTGGCATTTTCCTGAAAAAGTCTATGAAAGTGAAGAGACAATGCGCAAGGTAACATTGGAAGAAAGCCGCTATAAATTGTTGTTTATGGTGTTGTTAATTGTTCTTCTCAAAACTTATTCTTCATTGTTGCAGTGTGCGGAATCTGCACTAAAATCTGTAATTGGTGACCTGTCTCACACATACTTTGTTGGGAACGCTCCCATGGGCCATATGGTTATACAGCCAACTGTGGGAGCGCCTGATGCCTCATTTAAGGTATACGACTCTTTTAGTCCTGCCTTATTCATATTCAGCCCTTGTTCTCTGTTGCTTCCAGAACTAGATTCAAAAAGACAAATTCTGTATTAGATTTGCAGATTCTTCTTCCTATACATAGATATACCCTCCCCTTCAAGCAATACATATGTATACCTTGCTTTCTCTCATTTCTATCCTTTTTTTTTTTTTTTTTTTTTTTTTTAACTTTTGGTGGACAGAGATTCTTTTTTAAGTCGCAAGTGATTGCAACCAACAAGTTCGAGTTTGGAAATTGTGAGGACCATGTTTGGGTGACGAAGGATGAATTGATGGAGTATTTTCCTGAACAAGCTGAATTCTTCAATAAAATGATCATTAGTTGAACATCGGTGGCTCATCTGCATCCTTGTCATCCCTGAGGCTTCCCAGTGGTTTCCTTTTGCACAATGGCGATGGTCAACACAAAATCCAACTATTTGCACGACGGAAAGCAGATGATAGTCGGAAGTAGTCCTTAGAACTTGGTGAAATTTCGTGACTTGAAATATAAACGATTAGGCCATAAATTTTTTTTTTCAATTTTGTCGTAGCATAACTCGATATTTGTTGGTATGCTTATGTATCTTGCTAGCTGCTGATAAGTTGGTGAATAAATCGAAAATTGAAATTTCTTATAAATTTGGTGGGGAGCGTTTCCCAGACTTCCTGATTTATATAAAGGAAGTAAAAAAGGAAGTAAAAAGGTCAAAAGTGAATAGCGTTTTCAGTTCAATATAGCTGGGGTATTCTTCTGGGAGCTTCATTAAATATCACTTCCTGATTTCGAAGTTCCAATTCATCGTCGATTGAGGGCTAGTTTTTGTCGTTTTATTTTTAGATTAGATTGAAAAAGTTTTAATAATAATAAAAATGACATTAATAGTTATAATAATGATAATAATAATCATAGTAGTAATAAAAATAAATATTAATTATGACAATAATAATGATTAAATGATATAATATCATATTACAGATTTGTTAATCAAATAAAATTGGATGAAGATGATAGGGCTTAAACAATACGCGTACATATCATTTGATTTCAACAAAATGCTTAGCATGCCTTATTTATTTATTTTACCAAATTTGTTATCACTCATTAGGAATGCAAATGAGTTAAATCTGTTCAGTATTTAGCTCGGCTCGGCTCGGTTTGGTTCACCTTATTCTTTTAGTTAAAAAAGTTAAGTTTGAGCCTAATTTTTAGGCTTGTTTATTAAACAAATCGAATCCGAGCTCAAAATAGTGAGGTTCAGTTTATTTTATAACTTTCGCTCACGAACTCAATTCTACTTTCATTTAGTTAAACGAGTTTAGCCCGAACTTTATTTTAGGCTCATTTAGTTAAATGAGCCGA
The DNA here is from genome assembly GCA_039764185.1 of Tamarix austromongolica. Taxonomy (NCBI): domain Eukaryota; kingdom Viridiplantae; phylum Streptophyta; class Magnoliopsida; order Caryophyllales; family Tamaricaceae; genus Tamarix; species Tamarix austromongolica. Next base: position 11,044,645 of record CM077818.1, read on the forward strand.
GCCCAAACTTAGAAGTATTTGGCTCGGCTCGACTCATTTATAACCATATCACTCATCTGTCTGCTTAGTTATTTCTTTGATCATTCTATAGATATGTGTCACACATTTGTTCTCAAGGCACCTTTTACATGGTATTAATTAAATTATTGATCCCTATGAGGTTAATAGTAAACAGTACACATCACTTTTGATTGTGACTAAAAAAATATAGTATTCATGTTCTTGTGGTTAACTTATAAAGTCACACTAAAAAAAATCAAGTCACACCTTTATGATCTATTTTTTTTTTTCAAATTTGCTCTCTTCATTTCCTTCCTTTACTATTTCCACTTCTCTCTAATTTTTTTTATATCTTATTTCTCCATCTAATCAAATCATTTTATTTAAAAAATCTAAAAATCATGTACGTATAAATTACTTTTGGAAGTTAACCCCATATTTTTATTTTGGAAAAATGACACAATATAACCCTACCCCATTTTGCACTACACTATATGACCCCATGTTTAGAATAAATTACACCATATAACCATGTTGTTAGTATGGTTGTTAACTAAGATGAAATAGAGGTTAATGTTTGGACAATGTGACAAAAATACCATCATTATAACTACCAACAATTTAACTTGTTTTTCTATACATTTGACCCCTACTAAGACTAAAATACCCTCCCCCCCCCCAAATTAATTTTTGGCCGATTGTCTCCCTCCATTAATTCACGTTCATTTTGAAATGATAGAAAGATCCTTTTTTACCAAATAACCTTCTGAGATAAAAATAAATCCAAATTAGCTAACCTACTTGCACGTAATGGCTATGATGAAACTAGAACAACAAATTATCCCTCACAACAAATGACCCTATCATTTTAAGTACCAAGAATTCATAAATGAATGAAAATGCTCAAAGTATCGTTTGCACCAAATAACCTTTCGAGATAAAGTAAATACACAAACAGGTTTTTTCCTATCCTTCCAATGGTTAATGTGTTCTTTAAATGACAAAAATGCTTTTTTGCACCAGATAATCATGTGATAACCAAAATAAATCTAGTGTATCTCTTTTTATTTTCTTCTTTTCCATACACCAAATAACTCTCTAAGACACCAAAAAAAAATTCAAAATGTTCCAATGACTATTTTTTGACTCATATTTGTACTAGATGGCCTTAAGGTGGCCAAAATGAAGCCAACATCTATTTTATGTACTAGTTAACATTGTATACCAAAAATATGCCATAATGTGTCTTTTTTAACCCTCTACACCAAATACCCCATTACCTATAAATACTCATTGTATTCTACATCTTCAAATTCCTTTTCGTACAACTAATTTTATTTCTTCTTCATTAAGCAAAACACCCCCATTTTTTTACCTTTTTTTTCATTTTAAAAGATAATGTAGAAGCTTAAAATCAAAGAGCTGGAAAAACTTATTGTCACATATAACGTGAAGAGATGTATGATCGTTCACTTAACTTATATCATATATAAAACTAAAATTACAACTAAAAACTTTATAATATCCATACCAAAATAATTAATTCTCATACAAAGATATCACATGGTAGATAAAACATGAATGATTTTTAAAAACTAGATTTTAAATTTTCAACAAGGCTATAGAACAATAAAATTTGAATACATAACCAATAAACTATAATGCAATTGCTTAAACGTTTCAAATATCTAAGGACATATATAAAGGTCCCCATGGGATATGTGATTCGGATAATGCTACTCTCAAGCCCATGACTTCAACTTGACAATAAAACATTCAAATATCAAAACCTACAAGAGTCATCTATTCCTCACTATTAATGGATTATCATAGGACCCATTCAACCATAATATTATCAGTATGGATCAAAGTAAATTAAAACTAACTCATAGAGGGCATATGATACACATAAAATCATGGTAAGCTTTGGCATATATGCAATTATATACCATATGACCCAATGGTGCAGCACATACAACAATACATACAATACACCTCAACAATGCACCACATACAATATAACTCATATAATATAAATATCATGATTTTCTTATAATATTGTTCACGTGATGGCCCATGGTACACGTAGATGCATATGATAAAATGAAAGTATGAGATCATGGAACACAATAAAAAACTCATGCCATCTTTCATGATACACATAATATGAGAAACATGGGATATAATCATCATGAGAGCAAACACAAGATAACAGAAATACAAGCTAAATAATCCAATGTTAAGACTACAATGCAAGCTAAGGATCAAAACCAATTATTTTATTCCATTAAAGATGACCAAATAAATCCATTTATTTAATTTTTTGAATAGCCAGCTACATTGTCACCCCAAGGTCTCTCTATAGCCATAGAATTCATCCAAGTGACCAATATGTCATAACCAAATGGCATGAAGTCCAACTGAAGCTAACTACCACTAACAACCAAATTCCTTAAGTGTATAAACTCACTAGAACATAATTCCAACTATTGAATAAATTCACAATAATCAATAAGAACTATGCATAATAGATTCAATAATTAAATTGCAAAACTTGAATTTTATTATGATCCCCAAAAGTAGTACAAATTCAATAGCACTCTCTTAGTGTTTTTCTCTCCAATATTATCAAGAACAACCCTCATGAGTAATCCACTCAATTATAGAACTCCATTTCTATTTGAGATTTTCCTAGATTAATCTCTAGACCTAAACTCGTAATAATTTGCCTTGAATTCTTATCTCCTATACCTCATATGAGTTATATATCAACTATATACAAATAAAGCTTTTATATAGGCTTATAAAAGACCTAAAATTAAAAAAATATAGTAACCAACATAACAAATAGATGCCAAAAAGATCAAATGAAAAAAAAACATGCAAAGCAAAAATAGCTCTCATCGACATGCCTATGTCTACCGACACGACCTGGTCGTATGTGCCTCTATTTTTCCCTTTTTGCTCATCTTCATTCCTCTTTGATTGTATTCCATTATAGGAAATTCTTAACCTTTGATACATTGTGTAACACACCAATTTTTAGGACTAAAAAATTTTGTTTTAAAGAATTGATCGTAGAAGCTAAAACAATAAAAACAAATGGTATTACTACCGCACTTGGTACATGTCCGGTTTTTCCCTACCATTCTCATACCAAGTGCTGAGGTTAAAATTATTACTTTGCTTTAGTTAATAACATGATTACAAGAAATAGAATAGAAAGGACAAACAGATAAATATCATGCTAAATAAAAGCAACATCAACAATAACAAAACTCAAAAGAATGAAAGAACAGGAGGACACAAGTGTCCAAATACAACCAAAATAAAATATACCAAAAAGACACCGGATAGTTCTGGCTCTCAATTCAAACTTTTAGCTTTCAATTGAACTCAGAAGCTAACCTATAAAGTCCACTTTCCATTAAATAGGCAGGGGGCCATGAAAGGAACCCTTTAATAGAACAGTACTAAGCAACCCTTCATACTAAAATAAAATAAAAACTAGCATGAAACATATATAAGACATACAACAAAATATGGTACAAGACATTTAAATATACATAGGATGATTCGAATATAATGATCATTCATATAACCACATACCACCAAAGCTATATGCTATTCATAATCGTTCATTTAGAATAAAATGAAACTTACCAATCAACCATCCAAGAGATGCTCTTTAAAGTATAATTAGGAACATCATCAACCCAAATCAAGATAACAACAACATATCACATATCTCTCTATCAATGCCACTAAATCTCATAACCCAGGTAGGCTTATAGGCACAGAGCAATAACAATCCATAACCTCACAAATAGGCATGAAAGCTACTATCAAAACACGGTTGATACCGAAACACAGGTAGACACAAATGTTGTTATTGAACTACAGGTAGGCGTGAAGGCTACTACTAAATCAAAAGTAGGCATGAAGGCTACTACCATCCAATCCAAATCCAATAATCTAATAATTAAATAATCCATTAATAATTTTTATTTTTATTTACTCAAGGGGAGATCAATCAACCGGAGACACAAAGGTACTTCAATCATATTGGTGCACCAATAGAATACAATATCCTACCAACTATGAATCCAAGGATGCAAAGGTATCCTAGCGATATTGGTACAGAAAGGTAACACAATACCCTACCGGCAATGATACCTAATCCATAAGTATGCATATCCCCTATAAGTCAACAAAATCAAATAGAGTAAGATATAAGGTCTAGTTGGGGCACTAAGACATACTAGTAAAAATCCATAATCAATTGTAGGTTCCATGTATCTATGGTAGTGATCCCTAAAAAGCCATTATTTTCAATCTTGAGGTCTTTCATTTTAAGTATTAGTATTTTATTAAGGTAACCACAAAATTGTATACAAATCACATAGATCCAATTCCCATATTTAATTATTTTTACTAGTTTCCAATTATTTCGAGATAACCATAACCACAATCATTGCCATGATCAATTATAAAAAAAAATACTAAGGTTATCCTAGGCTCAATTATTCAAATTTGGACATATTAGGCCAAAAATGACCAAAATGCCTCTAGGAATAAATTCACCATCTTCACATCTTCTTTAACCACTAAATCCAATTTATTTATAGATTTGTCATGAAAAGGCTTAAAAACATAATAATTAAATTATTTATCACGCAGATTAAATTAAAAGATAAACTAAATGACCATTTTACCTTTAATTATAATTTGACACATAAGCCTTAGCATGCGTATCAAATACATCCAAAACACATAATCTCATACACAACAACATATAATACACATTAGACATGCTTGTGATCAGGATAAATATCATAACTCACATAAAATGACCAAATTGCCCCTAGGACCCACATCTATAATTATATCTAAGCATGCTCAATCTATCATTTTTTCATGTATATGTTATACATAATTATAAAAGATCATTTTTTCCATACTTTGTACCTGGAATATTTTACATATGATAACATGCTATTTTTACCAATTTTCATGATATAATAAATAATACATAAAATTTAACATATTTTAGGCACAAAAATCTTAATGTGATATCATGTGAAGTCTAACATTTTAGAAAAGTATAAAATTTACCATATAACAAACATACTTAACATGGTTTGCACTATAATTAACATGGTTTGCACTATAATTAACATGGTTTGCACTTCAAACTCTAATGTGTTATCATGTGATATTGAAAATTTTTATTAAAGTATAAAAGTTACCATATAACAAACATACTAAACATGGTTTACACTTCAAAACCCTAATGTGCTATCATAAGATATTTAGAATTTTAGTAAAGTATAAAAGTTACAATATAGCAAACATAATCAACATAAATTATACTTCAAAACCTTAACGTGCTATCATGTGATTTATGATATTTTAGGAGAGTATAAAATTTACCTAAATTCCAGCAAAAATATAAATTAATGGTATCATACTAAATACTATAAGGTCTCACTAACCAAACTTTCGTTCCTAAAAATAATACCATAATTATCAAATTAATATTTAGTACATAAAACAATAATTATAATAACAAAATATTTATTTTTCTAAAATTACTAATATACCCTTACATTTAAAATAGGTAAATAAAATTTGAAAGAAAGTTTATCATGCTATATGCGTAGCATGAGCTCATGCACGAAGAAAGGCATTGATTAGAGTGTAGGCATGTTTGTTTTGGTGGAGGACAAAGGGTTAGGTAGGGGTGGTGGAAATGGCAGTGATGGTTGGTGATAGTTTAGACAATGGAAGGTGGTAGTAGTGGCTCGGTTAGAGTTTGGTAGCTATAGGTGGTGTAGTGGGATGAGGGTTGCGAAAAGGGAGGTGATGATGGTGGATGGTGGTGATGGGCTTGACGGGGCAGTATAGGAAGGAAGGACGGAAGGTAGGGAGAAAAGGAGGTGGCTTAATTGGTTGGTAGATGGACGAGGGTGGGCACCGAAGGAAGGGGGAGTAACTTCAATTTCTATCATTGCCTAGGGGAAGGTTAATGAAGAATTAGTCGTAGATTAGGTCGACGATGGTGAAGGTTGTGGTGGTGGTGGTGATGTAGGAAAATAGAGGGGAGAAAGAGATGAGGATCTGGTGATTGTTGGAGGTGGTTGGTGATGGTTTCTGCAAAACCAATGAAGTCGATAGAAAAGAGAGAAGGATATTTGGTTGCAAGGGTTTCTATGGTGGTGAAGCTAAACTAAGTCGAGAGAAGGGACTAAGGGAGGGTTGCGATGTTGGTTATGTGTGTGAAAGAGGAGTTGGAGAGGAAGGAGGTTGGCATGGCTGGAGATGAAGCCAAACAAGGCTGAGAGAGAGAAGGAACAGGGGAAGAAGAAGAAGGGTGGTGGTGAGGGGTAAGTTTTGGGGAATAACTAAACAAAGAGAGGGAAAGGGGTTCATTAGTGTATGCATATATATATATATGCATACATGTAGATGGGTTGGGAGGCCTATGGTTTGAGGGATGGTGTAATGGGTTGGGTTTTGAACAAGAAAAGAGAGAGAAGGTGTAATATTCCATTTTAAAATCTTTTAAAATATGTTTAAAATTATGTTGATATGAAATAAATTAGTTTTGGTATTGGAATGGGCTTAAAATTTTAATAAAAATGTGAATTTTAGGCATACTAATTGACTAATTTGCTTAATCGATTGAATGATACACTCAGAGATTGACAATTTTATTCTTGACAAACCAGTTTATCGGTTTGCCCAAACCGATCGACTAGTTATCCTACAATTTCAAATCCATTTCTTATTTTGATTCAAATCCCTTTCTAATGTTTATGAAAACTTCAAATTAGAGTCTATTTGCGATAATAAGCATATTTTGGTGCTTTAGGCTTATTTTTATATTATTTAGATCATTCTATGATTTTATTTAGTTGGATTTTCCTAAAAAAATACTTTTTGAGACATATGTTACCCTATCTCTTCTCCCTCACATCTCTCTCTCTCTCTCTCTCTCTCTCTCTCTCTCTCTCTCTATATATATATATATATATATATATATATATATATATATATATATATATATATATATATATCTTTGTGATTGACTTCGTGCACCCATTCCCTGACTCACTAACCTACTACCATGTCCCTTCCTAACTACATTCAACCTCCATCACTCCATCATATCCGTCCTTACCTCTTAGTTGCCCACACTCAACCATATTAGCCTTTTCTCTTTGTCTTTCTCTCTCTCTCTCTCCTATGAATTTCGACCAACCCCCACCTCTATATCTTCCATTCCTAATCCATTTTCAATTCTCATATGTTGTTCTTGCTTTCTTCTCCCTTTTCTTAGTGGAAAATTTCCTAAGTGTTGAACATTCATTTTCTCCTTTCTGTTGAGAAAAAGTAGAGGCTTACTCTAGCTTCCTTCCTTATTTGGTCGAGATTTTACCTCCCTTTTTCTTCTTCTAATCTTGGTTTTAGTTCTCCCTTATTTCTCTTAAGAAAGGAAGGGTTAAGGTTGAGAAAGGTTGAAGATTTTAACTTCTTTTCCTTGGCATTCTGTTTATGTAAGAAGGTTAGGTTGTATTTTTTTTCTTCTTTTTCTTCTTCTAATTCTTCCTTATTTTTATGGTTTTGACTTTGATTCTCTTAGGAATCAAGGTTCTACTAGTAGGAGTTTTTTGCTAGAAGAATTGCTTCACGATAAGCTATTCTTATCTTTAATCTGAATGAGGTTTTGTTGCTTATTAAGGTTCCATGTTCTTAGTGTGTTTTGTGTGAGCATGGTCTAAATGTATTCTTTAATTTGCGCATGTGGTATAACTTATTCCCAAAGGTAAGAACTGTTGGGTTTCTTTGATTATATGCATGAATTGGTAGTTTAAGTATGGTTCATTTAAATGCCTACATTATCATATATCAATGAGATTCTATGTGTGTAGTATATATTTTTATGTGTTCTATGATATAGAAGCATGCTAGGTTTAATATGTGTGCAACACAAGGTTGGGTGATGTTTTATCCATACCAGTCGATCAGTTCCTTAAACCCATCGACTAATTGTGCAATTAGTATCACGATTTGAAAATTTTGATCAATTGATTGTGAGGTTTGTCGATTAGTTAAATGAACCAATCAATTGGCTTATATGAATAGTCGATTGGTTCACCAAACCCATCAACTTTTGACCTTGCAACCAAAGTGTTATGGTCTTTGAGTAGACCCATCAACTAGTTTCTTATAAACGGTCGATCGATGAAACCAACCAATCAGTTGGTCTGCTATGTTATATTGGTTCAGGTCTGGTACGGCCAACCTAGTCGACTAGGCCCAAGGACCAATCGATTGGTCTGGTTGTATGCTACTTGATTCGGTTGTTAATTGTTTATACTCTTTTGGGTCTCTTGTTTTAATACCTCCATGTGATTACAACATTTAAATTATGATTTCAATCACGATTTCCCTAGAATTAATAAGAATATTAATGATGATAATTGGGATTGAATTGGTTAATATTGGTGTCATCTCTAAACACTCAATTGGTGGCTTTTATTCCTTGTGATGTGTTTGGTGTTATCACTTGGAACACCCAATTAGTTATTTATGGATTTAATTTGTGATTTGTGATATCACTTGAAAATATATAATAATAGAATAAGATGCCGTTCAAGCTTTCTTCTCTGACTCTCGGGATAGATGACCGGGAGTTAGTGGGCAAGTCACCCTGTGGTTTATAGTTTTCACTGAGTACCTATTTCCTTCTCTACTAGTTGTTGTTGGTAGTGGTATGCACATATCTTTGAGGTATAGGGTTATACTGTTGTAGGCCGATATGGCATTGGTATCTAGTATGGATGGGTGAGGTATCCCATGTATAATCCCTTAGCACTTCATATTGTCCATTGCTTAGGCGGGTGTGGTATCCCAAAACTCTAATTTTAATAATTTAGCTAATTAAGAATTATTTTGGAAATAAATTTAATTAATTATTTTTATTAAAATAAAAGGAAGTTAATTAGGGAAAATTAAGAGGAAAATAATAAATATTTTAATTAAGAAAATTTTGGGTATTTTGCTAATTAAATTGGAATTTATGAAAAATCTCTCAAAAATCCTAATTTAGCCTAAAAAGGGAATTAAATATTATTTTATTTAAATATTATTATTTTTAAATATCCCAAATATCTAAATTAATTTAATCAACCCAACTCACCTATTTTTTTTTCCTTTTCTTTCTTTCTTTTCCTTCCTTTTTCTTTCTTTTTCCTTCTTCTCCTTTTCTTTTTCTCTTCTTCTCCCCCGAATTGGACCTAGCTTTCCATGGCCGAAACCTCTCCTTTCTTCTTTTTCTCCTAGTGCAGCCTAGCCTTGGACGATGCATTTTGGCTCCTTTTTTTTGTCCTTATCGCCCAGCTAGTTTTCCCCTCTTTTCTTTTCTTTCTTTTCTTCCCTAGACCGCCCAGTCCGCGCCCCATCTCCTTTCTCCTTTTTCCTTCTCCCTCGTCGACCTGCAATGGCCCGAAGATCCCGCCGTCGGCCATGCCCATTGATCCGACCAATTTCTCCTCCCTATTCCCTATTGATTCGCCGGCCACTTCGACCCAACCACTCCCCCCCTCTTCTCGCATGATTTTCTTCCTTCCTTGGTAAATTGCAGGCTGCTCCATTTTGAATTTTTCCGGCCAACCATAGCTGCTAGTGAGCCCTAACTGACCTGCCCCAATTCTCCCATCTTCCCTCTGATTTTAGCCCTCCTTTAGCTCTATAAATACCCCCATAACCAGCCTTGGTCGAGCCTTTTTCCCGAAACCCAAAATTTTCCCCCTTTGCGCCGCCGCCCAATCAGACACACATTCTGCTGTCGTCGGCCAACGTTGCTACCCACTCCACCCACCTAAGTACTCCCTGACCTCCCTTCTCCCTCGATTTTCCTTGCACAAGCCACCCCGGTTGTACAAAGTAGCCTTCTTGATCAACCCTTCCTTCCACATCCGCCGCCCTTCGCAACACCTTTATCCACCACTTTTTTTGCTACCACTGCCCCTTAGACCTCTCAAAAACACCTGCAGACCCTCCTCTACCTCCCCCTACTCTTCTTTTTCTCTTCCTCCCTCTCCTCATCTCTTTCTCTCCTTCTTCCACTTTTGGCCACCACTACCGCCGCCGTGCACCACCACATTTGGCTACGCCGCCACCCTCACTCTACTCTTCTCCATCTAGGCAACCATAAATACCCCTACTCCCACCCTCATTCTTCTTCTCCTTTTCCCAACATTCAACTTTTCCTCTTTTCTTCTCTTTTTTCGGCCACCGCCGGTGCCGCCTGTCACCACCAACCCAAGGTGGAACCCTAAACCCTCTCAACTCTTTTTCACTATTTATACGAGCTTTAATTATTTAATTTTAATATTTTTTCCATTAATTCAAATATATTATTATTATTATTACTACTACTACTACTAATGTTATTATTATTATTATTATTGAGGGCCAAAACCCTATTCTATTTTTATTTTGATTTATTATTATTATTATTATTATTTCAAAGTAGGGTCGAAACCCTACTTTACTTTATTTTCGATTTATACTATTATTAGTATTATTATCATCATTATTATTACTATTATTTCATAATTACTATTAATGTTTTATTATAATAATAATAATTATAATTATTATTATTATTATTATTATTATTACTATTATTATTATTAATGATTAATAGTATGATTATTAGTATTATTTTGGTGAAGGGCCAAAGACCTTATTTCACTTTCTTTTCGAATTATGTCCTTTTCATTATTATTATTGTTATTATTATTATGGTTATTATTATTTTTTTTATTAGTATTATTTCTAATATCATTATTATTACTATTAGAATTAAATCTTCAAACCTTATATTATCAACTTTTACAATAGTACTATTATTTCTTATATCCTTAGTAAAATTAGTAATTAGTTAATGTTATTATTATTATTATTATTATTATTATTATTTTATTATTTTATCAAAAACCTAATATTAGAATAAATTAGGAAATAATAGTATTTTTAGTAGGAGGGAATCTAATCTTTAGCTTTTCCCTCATATAAGTGAGACTAGTCAAAGTCCTAAGGAGGCGTAGGAGCATGCTCCAAGACCGGTATCGTATTAGGTAAGGGTGTAGCTAAGGTCGTATGTATATAATGTGTATTATATGCCTTGTATGTTATGTGCCATAGTATGTGATGTACCTTATGTGTATAGTTATAACTATTTTATGTATGGTACGACTTGGAGTTGAGGTACGTTTATGTGTTATCTTATGATATGTGTATCATATGTCTATGTTGTGATTGTGATGTGAAATGATGTGACCCGATAAGACATGCATGCTAGGTTAGGTAATATGATGATATGGAGTGAAATGATGTGGATTTGACCTAAATGTTGCATGATCATAAATTGAAGAATCTAGGGTTTTGCATGGGGGAATCTGGGGTTTTGTATGGCAGAATCTAGGGTTTTGCATGGAGGAATTTAGGGTTTTGTATGAATGGTTCTAGGGTTTGCATGTGGGAATCTAAGTACATAGGGAAGAATTTAGGGTTTGCATGGGTCAATCTAGGGTTTCATGTGGAAGTTCTAGGGTTTGCATGAAAAAGTTCCAAGGTTTACATGAGAAGGTTAGGATCTGCATGGGGGTGAAATTTATGTATGGAAAGTTGATTTGGGGTGTGAGGAAGGTTATGGAAGTGTTGTTTGGGTGTTTGAACACTTTGTATGAAAATTAGTACATGGGACAATTAAGGGTACATAGGAGACCGGGCTAGGGTTTGAAGTAGCCAACTAGGGTTTGGCATGGCTACTTAGGGTTTCGTGGACATACGTGTACTTGGTGGTTAAAGTGTGATGATGCAGGTGGAATCTATGGGATGTGTTGTGTGGAGTGTTAAAATGATTTGGGTTGTGTGAAGTGGAGTAGGATGGGTCACTTAGGCCTAAATTAGGGTTTTGGAGAAAAACACTAAAGTGAGACGAGGAGTGGACTGGAGGTGAAAAGTAGTGGGCCTTGACCCACATATATGGAAGATGGGCTCTAATGTGAGTTAAGGTAAGGAGGAAAGGAGGTAGGGTTGAGTTAGGAGGTGTATGAGTCTAATGATGTAGGATGGGACCTTTGAAGGATAAGCATAGAGGGAGTTAGTCATGCATGTTTAGGGTGAAACTTCTTAATAAGACACTTAAGACATTAATCATTTGAAGTGAAAGATTGTTGAGCCGAGTCCAAACCGATCCATCAGTTAGAAATAGTGGTTAGGGTGTCCCACCCTATAAGTGTCGTATCCACCGAATATAATAGTGGTCAGGAGCTTTATGCTCTGTGTGTTTCCGGCCTACCGGTTATAATAGTGGGTTTTATATGCTATTAATATTATTCCTCTTGGTTTTATATGCTTCTATGTATTGTCCTTAGTGTACAGTTACCTTACTCAGTACGTAGCGTACTAATCACCCTTTTATGGGTGTTGCTCATTCCCACGAACAGAAAGCCCTTATGACTTTGTGCAGGTGGGTGATGCATATTTCAATGCCTTCGATGTCCATGAGGCATCAGGCGGGGCTGAGTGTTGATCATGGGCTTGGTTCGATGATCGGAGTGACGTGGTCGGGTTCTCTCTTTATGTCATTATGTTTCTTTATGTTATTTATTTTCTATATTGGATTTTCCAGAATTAAACATTATTGTTTGTAGAAATTATTCCCTTCAAGGATTTTTGATTTCGTACTTTGAGATATGTAACTTTTTACGCGTAATCTGATTTATATGCTATGACTCTTCTAGTTTTTCTTTTTATGAACTTTTGTTTTGAGTATTAAATTAAGTTTGATGATAATTCCTTTAGCCTTAGCACTTGGTACTGGAACGGTAGGAGTGCACCCATCTGGTACTAAGTGTGGCGGTAACATTCCCAAAATTAACAGGTTCTGATTTAATTTATTTACTTCCGTTTAAAAAAAATAGTAAATTTTGGGGTGTTACATGTAGTATTCCCAGAGAAAATCCCCTTCAATATATTTTGACCCCGTGTGGGGGGTGTGGTATCCCATTATGTTTGTTTGCTACTAGGACTTTTGTTGATGGTGAAGAATTAGGTGTGGTTGAATGAACTATCTTAATAATTGGAAATTATGTGATCACTAAAGGAAGTAGTATAATTTGGTTCACATTGTGTGGATTGTGGTACATTTCTCGCAATAACTATTCTCCCATGATTTCCAAGCAAGCATGCCTTGTTGTATTACTACCTTGAGCCTAAGTGTTAATTTATATTGGTATTCTTATCACCATGCTACTATGTAACTTTGATGTGTTGCATGAGTTTTATTATATTTTAGGTAGTATGTTTTACTAATACGTCACCGTACTGATACTATACTTGTGTGGTCACTGTAATGATCCAACTTCTAGTCCATTGAGTAGAGGAGGATTTAGAGGGATATAACTCTTAGCTAGAGTATGATGAGAGTGATGACGTGGGCCAGTAGTTGGCTATTGCTTGATATTAGAGAATTATGCTTATACTCAAAAGTTAAAGTAATTAGCTAGAGATGTTTTTTCCACTGTGTTGGGAAATTTTGTTCTTCTGGTTATTTAAACTCTTAGCTTTGATTCCTTGTATTTAGATTTGTAAACCCTTATAATCCTTCTATCTATGTTATCATTCTTGATTTTATCATTGTGTAGTGTTGTTTTAATATTTTGAGCATGCATCTTTTCATTTGTTGTTCCATTTTGCCTTGTATGAGGCATGGTGATGATCACAAATCTCTCATGATTGATGTGGCAGTAAAATTCCCTAATTTTTCTTTTCAAACACTTCTACATTGTCTTCAAAATAAAATTTTTTGATTCATAAATTGGGGGTGTTACAGAAGGAGTGTTGTGTTTACGTGTATAATTTCATGAATATAGGAAAAAGGGTAAGGTGATGGAAACAGTTAAGGGGGATGGTTTGATATATAAGGGGTATGGGTGTGTTGTGTAAGGTTAGGAAAAGACAGGGAGAGGGGTTGGGGGAGAAAAATAGGGGTATGTAAGGGGGAAATCAAGGAAAAATGGTAGGGTAGGGTAGGGTAGGGTAGAAACATTTTATTTTAGTTTTAGGTTTAGTTTGGGTAGTTTAAAGTACTGGGTAAAAAATATATTAGGAAAAAATAATTAGGTTTATGATAAGTTTACCAAAAAGGAAAGAGGTAAAATAATTAGAAAAAAATATTTAATAAATTATTTAGGTTACGGGTCAAAGGTTATTAATAAAATAATTAAGCTAAGGCTTAAAGGTTAGTTTTGAATAAAAAGGTCAACACCCAAAAATAAAGGTTATGAAATTTTGGGGGTATTACACATTAGTTTGAACCTCAGATTGAATACCAACAAAGTTATTATTTAAGCCACATGTGCCTATATCCACGATCAATCTATATGATCATGGCATTATTCTCCACCAACAATGCCTCCCCTTGAGTCAAAGTCCCACAACGTTGTTCCCCACAAGCTTGAAGAAATTTCTTTTGAGTTGCGTACTAAGAAAGATCACCTTTCTCCTTTTAGTGACCTTCATCAAGTCGGACTTTTGGTGAATAGAATAACCAAAGACATACAACCTTCCCAAGGATATAAGATTTCGGCCAAGCTTCAAAACATAGATCACATCTACTAGCTTCCTCACCCGCTTTTCATGAGCCTTATTCTCAATCTCTCTAGTTACTTCACCTTTGACCTTCTCTCTGTTGGCCAAAGAAGCTAACATCCCATCACATGACTTCAAGAACTTGAACCAATCTTCCTTACACCACATGTGTTGAGAACCTTCTAAATCAAGAATCCCATCCTCCTTTTGTTCATCTATCCCCTACACTAAGAGAATATCACCCAAATCATCCTTGTCTTTCTTGTAATCTAGACAATTCTTCTTGATATACCTTTCATTATTATAATGAAAGCACATGAAATTTAGGTTAGACTTTTTCTTACCCTTCTTATATATTTATTTTGCTTATATAATAGATTCATCCTGTAAAGTAGACCCCCCTTATCTTACCAATTTGTCTACCTCAAGCAAAACCAACACAGCTTCCTCTAAAGAAAATTTCTTCTTTCCTATCAACATGCTAGTCAACACAAAACAAAACATCTTCAAGAGAGAAGCCAAGAGAAAGACTACATGATCCTCATCCTTTAAGAATGCATCCAAACTTTTCAATTGATTGATCAATCCATTGAATGAACTCAAATGATCTTGTAGGTTACCTTCTTCTAACATCTCAAGTGAAAAGAAATCTTTCTTCAGGAACAACTTCTTTGTTAGCGACTTTGATGGATATGTCTTCACTAGCTTCTCTCATCCTTTTTTTTAGATATATCTCTTCAAGAATGTTGTACTTGATTTTTGGAGTGAGGGCCAACTATATTGTACTTGATGCACACAACATCATATCTTCCCACTTGGCAACATCCAATATCTGTTAGGTTCTTATCATTTAGAGTTGTGCGCAACCCATGTTGAATAAGAACATCCTTTATCATACTTTTCCATAATGTAAAATTATTCTTCCTATCAAACAATTCCATCACAAAATTTTCCTCCTCCCAAGATCTTTTCCATAGTCAATTTATTTCAAACTGACAAATAAATGACTGACACAAACCTTGGCTCAGATACCACTCGTTAGAGAAATTCACAATAAGAAATAATAACTATGCAAAATAAATTTAAGAATTAAATTGTAAAATTTTACTTTTATTATAATCCTC
Source organism: Tamarix austromongolica (assembly GCA_039764185.1). Taxonomy (NCBI): domain Eukaryota; kingdom Viridiplantae; phylum Streptophyta; class Magnoliopsida; order Caryophyllales; family Tamaricaceae; genus Tamarix; species Tamarix austromongolica. The sequence goes on from CM077818.1 coordinate 11,060,439, forward strand.
AAAAATAATATAAATTCAATAACACTTTATTTTTATTTTTCTCTCTAAAAATATCAAGAACAACTATCTTGATTAATCCACTCAATCATAGAACCTTGTTCATTGTTAAAGTTTTCCTAGATATAATCTTTATATCTAAACTTGCAAGATTTTTGCCTCTAATTCCTGTATCCCACATCCCATGCAAATTCTTTATCAACTATATACAAACAGATATTAATATAATATTATAAAATACCTAAAACCAATAAAAGGTAGAAAACTTACCTAAGAAAAAGATATATAAAAAATTAGATTAAAAACATGTTGCATGAAACAAATTTTATTGACATGCCCATGTTGATCTACACGACCTAACCATGTCACTTGACATTGTTACATTAGCCAACACAACTTGACTATATTTGCCTATATTACGCCTTTTGTTGCTCCATATTCACTCCTTTTTGCTCCTATTTGAATTTTTTTTCATTCTAGTCCCTTCTAAATATTAGCTTGAATACCAGATTCTATCCCAACTCCAACATAGTATAAATAGGTTCCTGAAACACTTGGGTCTACTTGAAGGCAACCAACAATATAAAAGTCACTCAAAAGAGTCATGGGAACAAAAAACAACTCTAACCGACCTTTTCTATTTGATTTCTCCATTTTAGGTTTTCTTTCATTACTCTTGAGCCCACCTTCATCTATTGATTTCTTATGTCCCTCCTAAACTTGTCCATCGATTAATTCTAGCATTTAAGGGCATGCGATCTCTCTCTCTTCATTATTTTTATAATGTTATTTCTTTTCTTCATGAATTCATTTTGGTTTAACTATTTTTTAATTGAACATTGGTGAGTGATTCAAAAGTAGGGGCATAACTTTATACTTTATGTTAACAAAGACTAGTTTTATGATATTTTGTGAGCTTCTAAAAATTGGATATGCCTAGTGTTTGAAAAGACACTTTTCAAGGTGAGTGGGGATGGGTGCTTATTTGGTCCTAGGCAAAACAACTTAACTAAGGTGCACCTGAGGCGTGTTGAGGTGCACTAACAGTGCCAAAGCACATAACTTCTATATTTAGGGTATCAGTAATGTTTTAAATTCAGTCAATTTTTTTTACAATTAAATCTTACACTGGGAATATAATATCCCATTTTAGAAATTTTAATTGTAAAATGGTAATCATGTGTAATTATTTATAATAATTATTTTAGTATGTTATGTGTTAAATGTATTAATTGTATGGATATTATTGTAGAATATTATATATATAAATTTAATTAAGTTGAAATCTAGATTGAATTTGGGTTATTAGTTTTAGCCGTAGTTGGGACCCTGACCTATATCTATTTTATCCAGGAACCCTAATTCCATTAAACAATTTTTTTTCCCGAATCAACTTTCTCTATATAGCACCTTACCTTACTTTTTGTAGTATGCCCTATACCCTCCTTCCCCAGCAATAATTTTATCCTTCACGCAGCTCTTCCCCTATTCACCCATGCCTCTACCTTGTATATTACTTGTCTGTGTCATGCTTGACTTTTCCCATTGCACGCCATCACCCATATAAGCTCCTTTCATCCCTTATTTGTGTTTTTATCCATCCAAAACCAAGCCTTGGTTTTTTATTCTTCTTGTTCTTCTTGTTATTCTTGTTCTTGTTCTTGTTCTTGTTCTTGTTCTTGTTCTTGTTCTTCTTCTTGTTCTTCTTCTTCTTCTTCTTCTTCTTCTTCTTCTTCTTCTTCTTCTTCTTCTTCTTCTTCTTCTTCTTCTTCTTCTTCTTCTTCTTCTTCTTCTTCTTCTTCTTCTTCTTCTTCTTCTTCTTCTTCTTCTATGTTTCATTTATACCATCACTGCACCTCACCACCAACAAGAACCAAACCACCACTTTTTCATTTGCAAACAATGAGAACTACCCCCCATCAATGTCCCTTATCGTAGCCAACCATCACCAACCCAAGCCGCTTCTTCTTTCTCTCACTACCGTGCTCTATTTCTTTTTTTCTTTGGAGTGCAAGCCTATGTGCCTTCGCACACCCCAACCATTCCTTTCTCTCACGACACACATATGACCCTCATATACCCATGTGCTTCTCCTATCATTTTTCCTCTCATGCTTGTGTGCTTCACGCATAACCAGCATATGTGTACCCATTTCTCTTAACACATGCATGTGTTGCATGCAACTTTGTGCACCACCCTCTCACAATTGTGCTCAACTTGTTCTGGTCCTTAACCCAACCCTTCATGACAAATCATTCATAATAATAATGTTTAGTATGAAATTGGAAAATAATGGTGAAATTAGGGTTTTAAGGGCATTATGATCATTTCAACCTAACACACCTATCATAAATAAATGAACATAGGATGGCATTAGATTTTGATAGATTGACCTTAGTGTTGACTTTAACTTTGACATAGACCAATAACCTTAAAGTTTACCTTAAAAATTAGAAATAAAGAAAAATGATTAAGTATCGAATGCGAATTGTTATACTATGTGTGGAATCTGTGGCCACCTTACAAAATATTAATACGTATAGTGGAACATCTCGAGTTTAGAAATAGTTGCTCTATAGGGGTAGCAACCCTAGAAACGAGGTAGGAGCTCTCGATTTGTTTGGTTCGTTGGTGTATTGTTGTGCCTTAGTAAGGCCCTAATCTATGTTATAGGTGGCCTATGGGCCCTATTGGAGGTATCGATACTTAAGGATTATGTGCCATAGGTGTGGAGGGTATTGTGTTGTCTTGTACACTAGTATGACCATAGTATTGTTATGCCTCTAGGTTGGTTGGTTGGAAGGAAGGGTACCATGATGTTTTATATGCTAGTATGATCAATGTAGTTTCATATTTCTAAGTTATTAATGTATCCCCCTCGAGTAATTAAAAATGAAAGTAAATATTATGAAAGAATATTAATGGATTGTTCTGGGTTGTTATTTTGGTAATTATCATTGTGCACTACTTTGTTTGGTATTTTCCTTAGTACCCTGCCTTAGTATTTGAAATTGACTTGGGATTCTTGATTTGGTTGTCACCGCAGTGCCCTACCTTGGTATTTGAAATCGACTTGATTAGTCAGATATGGCTATTGTGTACCTTGAGATATTGTGAAGTGGTTTAGTATGATTTATTGTTGAACATGAGACTTGATGTTATATACCTTATCTCATAATTATCGTATGTGTTTATGACATGTACTTCGAGCATGGTTTTTAAATTATTGTATGATTATGTGAAATGTGTTCATGATGCCTCTTGTAAGGTATTGTGATTTACTCAGTACGAGAAATTCGTACTGATATTATATTTGCAAATGACTATGTGAAGGGTATGGAATGGTTTAAGGTGTATTATAGTGGTAAGGTTAAGTAGAGCCTTTAGGAAGAGGCCCCATTCTTGGAATGAGCTTATGGCTCTAAGGGTTAGGATAACTAGTGTTCTACCTTCGTGTACTAGTATTTGTTATAATTGGTTTTCCTTTAGACTCTTATGTCCCTTGTATTTTGATTACCGTTGTTGTATGAAGATTATTATCTATAAATCTTATCTATGTATTGCCTTATATTTCCGCTACTAATTTTTGATATGACTTGTTTGAGCCTTAACACTTGGCATAAGAAAGGTGAGGGAATCAAACTTATGCTATGTATGGTAGTAACACCCATTATTTTTTATAATTGACATTTCAGAAAAATAAAATTTTTAAGTAATAAATTGGGGGTGTTACAAGGAAGGAAAATGATGAGGCAAAAGGATTATGGGAAGGCCAATAGATATTTTTTTTAGAATGAAAAATGTTTGATAGGAAATAAAATATCACATTTATTGGGAGATCAAAAATCTTCACAAAAAGGAGAAAGAAGGGAAAGAATTTAAATGTGACAACAATCGGCAATAGTGACATGGCATACCAAGAAAATCCTTTGTTATTCACCTACTCACTAAAAATAGATAACGATGATTTTAAAGTAACTTGATAGGATTTGTAGTAATTAACTCATAGGATTTCTATTTCTTAAGTATTTCATTATTATGGTATATTTTTTATTTTTGAAAACTTAAGCCATTTTTTTAGCTTTTTAAAGTAATTTGGTGGAGCCTTACTTTGCCCAGGAGCACCTTCGCCTTTCTCTTAGCGCCTAATTTTTAGGATTTTTATCGCTAGTTTGTATTTGGCCTTTTCAAATACCAGGTATGCCTCTACTAAATTGCTTGTAAATTGAATGATATGATTTATAGAAATGGAGGCCAAGTGGTGTTCTAAACATGAACCATGTTTTTTTTCCTATTGAACTTAGGTGTTGATTGAATTATTTGGTGGATTTGATAGGAATTTCATAATCAATAGGAAGGTATGTGGATATATATTTGGAAAAATTATGTTGTTAAAGAAAGCTAGAATTTATATTTTTTTTATTTACTCTCTCCTAGTGATTATGAAATTATAGATTTAGCTTTTCTTCTATCTCTTACTATATTCAACAAGTGTTATGTTCATCTTTGCTTGGCTTGGCCTTTCTAAATAGACCTTTCTCTAGCTCTTGCAAGTAGTTTGATTGCAAGATATGACATATATATCTCAAAACCTTCTAAAACAATTAAGTACCATTTTTTAAAGTATAAATCTATATTGTTTTGTGCTTGGTTACATGATGTTGACATGATAGAAATAGAGAAGTTTACTTTTAGGGATAATCTAAAAAGCTAGGATGTGGGACATGAATCCTAGTGGATATCAATACAAGATACAATCTTGGATAAAGGGATCATCTCACATGTATGGGAGATGGAGCTTGAGTTGCAAATCAACTTCACTTACAAAAGATAACATGGGTAGAGAAAGAAGGTTACAAGAAATTATAATTTAATCTAGATGAAGAATAATTGAAATTTTTTTTGTCATTGATTAATAAAATCACAGAGAAATAAACTCCACACACAAAAAAAACCAATGAACTTTTAAAGTAACTATTTTGGTTTAAGACTTTGAGTTCCATTGAGTGATAAATAAATGTTTTACTCCTCAATCACTACATGTTTTATCCGAATTGATATTAGATACACTCACACATCTTATGTAAATTTATCTTAAACCTCAAATCCTAGGTGCCTATCCCTTAAATATACAAAAAAAAAAATGATCAATGGAACTCTAACATTAATGTTGGGATTTGAGAGAATGGAAGAAACAACTTTGAAAAAATTGTGTTTTTTGGTAATTAACTTTATTTTCCTTGTCTTTGCCTCTATTTTTTTTTATAGTCACTCTAACATTCATATTGGGGTGTATACCACATAATACATATACAAGATATTTATATACATGTTGCTTGAGCCATTAGTTATGAGTTGGCTTGTTATGCCTCATTTCATGTTATTTAGTACATGAAATTTTTTTTTTGTTATTTATGATTATGACTATCATTTTCATTGATATATATATATATAAACATTTTTTTGTTTAATTGTTTGTTTTCATTGTTGTCTTGTAGTTCAAGTGTATCACTTGGGGGCGGCCTTTTAACTAATTCCATTGAATTATGTCTCGTCCAATAGCAATTTCTAATATAATACTTAACAAGCACATGTAATATCCCAAAATCCTAATTTCCAAAATTATGGCCAAATAAGGAATTATTAGGAAAATTAATTATATAAACTCATTTATTAAGATGTAGAGAGTTAATTAAGGTATATTAAGAGGAAAATAATAAATAATTTAATTGGAAGAAAATTTGGGTATTTTTCCTAATTAGCATGGAGGTTAAGGAAATTTATCTAAAATGGTCTAAAATAAGCAAAAAGGAATTTATTTAATATTTTATATATATTAATATTATAAATAAACCAAAAATACCCCAATTTCCCCATAAGTTATTTTATTTATTTTCCCTATCCTATTTATTTCCTATTTTTCTCCTTCTTCCTTTTTTTTCTCCCTCCTCTCCTTTTTTTTTCTTTCTTCTCCCCCCCGGCTGGGCCAGCCCATCGGCCCAAACCCTTCTCCTCTCCCCCGTCTCGCGCGCCCGACCTGCGCAGCCCAGACCCCCTCCCCGCCTCTCCTTCCTTCTTCTCGCCCGCGGCCCAGCGCCGTGCGACGCCAGCCCCCGTGCGCCCGTGCGCTGCGTTTTGCCCTCAGCACCGTCGAAACGCCGCGTCACGCTAAACGACCTTATGACCGTTGCCAGCCTACGACACGACACGACGTTTTCATCCCACAATCCTCAAAACGCCGCGTGTTGTCTTAAAACTTTAGAACGCCGGCCGAACCGCCCCCTCTCTCCTTTCTTTCTTTTCCCTGGACCGACCGGTCCACCCCGCCCTGTTTTCTTCCCCGACCTGCACGCCGACCTGCAACTCAACTTGCAGCCCGAATCTCGCCGGCAGCCACCAGCTCAGCGCCGACCGTCCTTCCCTGCCTCTCTCCCGCCGTTTTCCTTTCTCTTTTTGACCCCGACCAAATCCCTCTCTCCCTTTCCCGCGTGCCCACCTATTTCCCTTTTCCTCTCCCCTTCCCCGACCCAGCCTGCCATGGCAGGACCTGCACCACCTGCCACCGGCCGGCCACCTGCACACCTGCCTCGCACGCATCCTTCTCCCCTTATCGTCTTCCCCTTCCAATTGCCTATAAATACCCCCCATTGGTAGCCCCGATCAGCTCCCTTTTCGTTTTTTTTGCCCCGAAACCTTGCCTCTTCGCCGCCTCAAACAGACGGGCTTTTCGCCGTCACCGGAAACATCCGCCGCCACCTCTGGCCACCGTTACCATCCCTGCACCTCCCTCGACAAAACCAAGCCGCCGCCACCCACCGTCTTGCCCTGCACGTGCCGCCTTCACCGTGCAAAGTTCCTATCCCGAAAACCACCACTTCCAGCCCGTCGCCGCCTTGCGCCACCTTCTGCCGCCTCCTCCGCCGCTACCAGCCACCCTTCCACCCTCCAAAATGCCCAACAGACCTCCCTCTACCTTTCCCTGCCTTCAACTTCCCCTGCCTCCCTCTCCTCCTTCCTCCCTCACCTTCCACCTCTCTCTACCACCCTCGGCCGCCGCCGTCGCCGCCGCCCCTTGCCACGCCACCACCCTCACTCCACTCCCCTTCACCTGCTACTTCTCCCCCCACCTCAAACTTCTCTTTTCCTCTTGCCATCCAGCCCCCACCTCGATCTTTTCCCTTCCCTTCCTCCTCCACCGCCGCCGCCGTCGCCGCCGCCGGACCACCACCAACCCTAGGTGGTTCTCCACCCATCCAAACCCTAACCCCCTTTTTATATAGCTGCTACTATTTTCTACTAATATTAATACTAATATACTTATTATTATTATTATTATCATTATTATTATTACTTTTATTATTGTTATTACTATTATTCTTATTATTATTATTATTATTATTATTATTATTATTATTATTATTATCATTATTACCATTATTATTGTCTTTATTATTAATGTTCTTATTTTCTTACTAATACTAACATCCCTTTTAAACCCTAACCTATATTATACTTAACTTTGGTCTTATTTTTATAATTATTAGTATTAACATTATTATTATTATTATTTCTATTATCCTTACTATGGTTATTATTATTATTGCTTAACCTTACTTGGTTGTACTATTGTTATTATGATTATTATTATTATTATTATTATTATTATTATTATTATTATACTTAACACATTTATCACTATTGTTAATAATAATACTACCTTGTCTTACCCATGTTACTTAACTCAAGCTAGTAAATATCATTTGGTTGTTAACTAAGAAGAGTACTTGAACCTTATTACCATACCATTTAACATTAACCCTAACCTCATTACTATGACACTAGTATTAACTATTACTATTATTACTACTATCACTACCTTATTGTTGTAATCAAAAGCATTTGAACCCTTTTATTATTCAAGGATATACAACTATTATCATTATCACCCTTAGGAATAGTTACTTGTAATATTGTGACCTTATAATAATATTATTTCGAATATGACACCATTAGTAGACTTAGCCTTAAAAATGCTAGGGTTTCTCTCACTATAAACATTAGTGTCACTAGTATTAGTTTTATTATTATTATTATTATTATTATTATCACTATTTTTCTATAGTCAGCATGAACATTATTATTATAAGAATAGGGCTAACGGGTCTAATAATATAAGTGTAACAATAGGTATTAAAAATAAACATATTTTGACTACTAATATTTAGTATACTAATTCTAAGGTAAAAACCCTAGTTTTGTATAAAACCCTTTTTAGTAATAAAAACTCTAACCTTAAACTAGAATGAGGATTGATTATAAGGGAAACTAATACTTAGCATTTTCCCCTTTTATAGGTAATCCCGACCAAAGCCCTAAGGAGTTAGAGGAGCGTGCTCCAAGCCCGGCGTCGCCTTAGGTAAGGACGAAGCTAATGGCCTTGTGCTATGTGTGACGTGGATGTGTTGAATGTTGTGTATTTCAGGCTATGCCATGTATTATATGATTTGTGTATAACTTATCTTATGTGTAGCGCAGCTTGGAGATTGAGGTATGTTGTATGTGCTTCCGTGACATGAGCATGACATTTATATGTATGATGTTTGTGATGTAATATGTTATGGCCCACTAGGACATGCATGTTAGGATAAATAGTAATATGAGTTGGGAATCATCATGGGAGTCTTGAAGTTGTATGGTGGGATTATGGTTTGTATGGTGGCATAATTGTTCGTATGGTGGTACTAATGATTTCATAGTGGTATTAATGGCTTATGGTGGTATTGTGATTTTATGGATACATTAATGTGGTATGGTGGTATTTGTGTTTTTATGGAGGTATTAATGTTGTATGGTGGTATTTGTGATTTTATGGAGGTATTAATGTTGTATGGTGTTATTTGTGATTTTATGGAGGTATTAATGTTGTATGGTGGTATTAGGGTTTGTATGGTGGTATTAGTGATCTTATGGAGGTATTAATCTTGTATGGTGGTACTAGGGTTTGTATGGTGGTATTTGTGATTTTATGGGGGTATTAATGTTGTATGGTGGTATTAGGGTTTGTATGGTGGTATTAGTGATTTTATGGTGGTATTAATGTTCGTATGGTGGTATTAATGATTGCATAGTGGTATTAATGGCTTATGGTGGTATTAGGGTTTGCATAGTGGTGTTATGGTTTGCATGGTGGTATTAATGTTGGTATGGTGGCATTAGGGTTTGCATGGTGGAGTTAGGGTTTTGCATGGGAGTTAGTGATCGTATGGAATCAGGGTTTGGAGTGATTAACTCTGGGGCGTTGTGATTAAGAAGGGATGGAGTAACTAATTGTGACTGTTGAGGATAATTAAGGTTTGGGATGGCTAAGTACGGTGGTTATGGTAAAATAGGGATGAGAGAGGTTAACCACGGGTTGGTGTGGACAATTAGGGTTGGTTATGACTGCTTAGAGTTGTTTGGCGTTATCATGTGTATTATCGATTAAAGGGTAGTTATGAACGCGGAATTTTATTGGTTGCGATGTGTAAAGCATAAAGAGAATGATTTATGCGTATCCTTGGTGAAAACCTTTTGAATAAGATATGTTAAGACATTAACTACTTACAGAGAAAGATGTTGAGCCGGACCCAGACCGGTCCACCGGCAAATAATAGTGGCAGGATATGTTACCCTCGTGACCGGTCCACCGGCTATAATAGTGGCAGGGCATGGCCCTCGTGACCGTTCCATCGGCTATAATAGTGGGGGATTCCGTGCTCAACAAACTAATCAGAATGATGATAAGACCTGGGAAAGATACAAATATTTACAGTGGAACACCTTGTGAGTCGGGGCCAGACCGGTCCACGGGCAAATAATAGTGGCAGGGTACGTTACCCTCGTGACCGGTCCACCGGCTATAATAGTGGCAGGGCATGGCCCTCGTGACCGTTCCACCGGCTATAATAGTGGGGTTCCCGCACTCACACGGACTATTAAAGATTATGGTGTGGAATGAACCTATTATTATTAATGAGAAATAAGAATGAGTCACCGGAAAGTACTCAAGCCTTACCTTGTGTGTTATCGCATGTTGTCTATATGATTGTGCTACGTACGTTATGTTGTATGATTGTATGCTTGGCCTTAGCGCACCAACGCCCTTACTCAGTATTGGACCCGTACTGATACTACCTTGATTGAATGGGTCCTGTGATGATCCACCAATGGTGGGGAGCAAACCTCCTATGCAGGTTTGATCGCTTACAAATTGTGGGGTGGAAGGCTTGGCTTGAGTGAGTAGGCGATCCGGATATTGGTCCCTTGGGATCTGTTTTATTTGGCTATATTTTGTACTACGCTTATTGTTTTGAAACTGTACTCGAAATTGTATTCCTAAACGATATTTTAACTGTTGTTGACTCGTGGTTTTCGTGAATGGTCTATGTTAACTATGGACCTATGTTTTGATGACTCTTACTTAATGATTGTTTAGTTTAGCCTTAGCACTTAGTATCGGAACGGTAGGAGTGAACCGGTCTGGTACTAAGTGTGGCGGTAATACCCCCAAGTTTATGGTTTTAATTCTTTTGCTTCCGCTAAAACCCTTGTCTTAAACGAAATTTTTCAGGAGTGAAATTTGGGGGTGTTACACACATTTATAACTCATAGTTTTTTTGACATAAGTCAAAAAAAGTAGCTGAAATAAAAAGCTAAAGCTTGATTAAATATCTTATGAAAAGTTATTAATATTGTTGTTGTTGTTGTAATAAACTATTTGTTAAACTAAAATTTTTCATTAAGCTAAAAGCTACCTTATAAGTTAGATATATATTTCAAATGCATAATAAATACTCTTTCTTTTTTGAATAGAAAAAATAGGCTCCATGAAAAAAAAATTAATATATATATATATATGGATAAATTTTATTTACACCTAATTTTACTCACATGTCACGATAAGACTAGTTATTTTTTAATAGGATCTTATTTCTATATTTAGTATTTTATTATGAAAATAATGAAACTTTCAATAACATATACTTTTCTAAACTAACATGAAGTGTGTTAGTCATTTAAATATCTTTTTTGTTTTCAAATATTTTAGAATTTATTATTGGTAATTTTTAGATTTTAAATATTTGTATGTTTACTATAATTCTAAAACTTTTAGAAACATAAAATATAATTAATTAAAAACTCAATTTTATTTTAGAGGAAAATATTTGATGATAATTTATCTATAATCTTGGTAATTTAATGATAAAATATTTATTGGATGATACTAAAGTAATGTACTCCCTTCTGTTATATATATGTCATTTTAGAATTTTACACACATATTAACAATGTGTATAAATTTTCAAATATATGTTTATTATATATACTTTATTAAATGATGTTTAAGGAATAAAAAAATTTGTGAGTAAAGGTAATTTGAGAAAAATAAATTATTTCTTGCATTAACGATGTAAAATGATGAATAATTTGGATAATTTTCAAAACAAAAACAAACAAAAAACATACATTTTGAATTAAGGGAGTAACAAACTAGAAATAACATGATACCTACATAAAATTAGGCTACAAATTGAAAGTACCATATTGTTCTATGAGGGGCTGCTTCATAATTTTGGGGATCCTTAGGGATTAAATGTGGGGATCAAGCAAATAGCCTCTCTTTTTTTCCTGGTATTAGGCAAAATTATGGAAAAGGCGCCCCTGCTTCTTGCTGCCATGTAAGTCCGAATGAATGAAGAGAGTAAAAATAGAAAGAAGGGTGATACAATCTTTGAATTGGATAATCTAATCACTACTAATATCAATTCTATATTCTCAAGTTTTCTCAGTTAATTGTTTTCTATGGTATTTTGTTTAGTTCATTATGGCATATTGACTAGGGTTTTGAGTTACATTGAATTTGAAACAAGTTCCATAATTGTTCTTATCAAGAAGAAAAAATGAGATGGAATAACATTGTCTTCTAATTTTTTTTACCATTGATAAATATAGGTTCCATCTGTTTGTTACCGCTGACTTATCTACCAATGAAGAAAGCTTGTATTTATTATTACACATTTTTCCATCTAGAGCTAATTGAAAGCATTTTTTTGATCAATTATATTGTTTCATTTTATGGACTATGTGTTAGGTTGCTTTGTCATGCATTAGATTTTTTTTTTACTAGGTAGAAATCAATTATATGTAAATTATCAGAGGATTCTTGGTGTCTACATTTGATTTGCTATTGACAAGTATACTCACCTTTGAGTTTTTGTTCCTTAATTCATTTCTTTCTATGATCTCTATTTGGTCCATCATTCTTCTCTAAATCTCTCCTTTCGTGAGTGTGTCATATTTTATCATGCACAAGAAGGGATGGTAGTAGAAATTATAGGTTTTTGAGAGCAATTATTTGATATTATCTTATCATATTAAAGGTATGTAGTTTATAAATTACATTGTACATGATTGAAACAACATGGATGGAGAGAGTACAACCACATATAGGGTCAGATACCGAAACAATTGACCAAAAACTATATATATTTGACATGATACAAAAACATCAAAGAATTGCTCTCAAATAACCTACAAATTATACTCCTATCCTTCTCGTATATTATAAAATAAGAAATACTCAGAAAAGAGAAATTTAGAGAGGAATGATGTATCCAATAGAGACGATCGCATCTATTGATCACCAAAAGGCATGATCTAAGAAACAAAAACTCAAAGGTGAATACACGTTACTAGTTAATAGCAAATAAAATGTGGAGAATAAAAATCCTTTTAAAATGTACATATAATATAATGCAAACCAACGAACAAAATAGTATTATATTACACCACAAACGAGCCAATAAATAGTCTACAAATTGAAACAATTAAATAATAAAAAAATGGCTTTCAATTAGCTTTGAATTGAGAAAATATGTAATAATAAACACAAACCTTTCTTCATTGGTGGATAAATCAATGCAATAGAAATATATAACACAAATCTGTAAGAGAAAAAATTAGTATTAGTGAGATTATATTATTCCATCTCGTTTATTCTTTATAACAAAAACACTTGCCATATAGGACTTGTTGCAAATTAAATGGACTTTAAAACCCTCGTAAGAATTCTATACCAAACAAAAATTAATGTAAAACCACAACAATTAATCTATAAAAATCACGTATCTATAAATTGAGGAGATTTGACAATAGTAGTAATTAGAGTGTCCAATTCTTAGATCTTCTCATCTTTGGTGTTATTTTTACTCTCTCTACTTGTTCAAACTTACAACATGAAGCAGGGAGACATTTTCCATAATTTTGGCAAAATACCTTACAACTTATAAAACAATAGGATAATTTCAATTTGCTATCATCACATTTGATAAATTTTATTTTGATATTATATATATAGAATAATTATTCATATATCATCATATTTCTAGTTTTTACTCACCTAATTCAAAATATAAGTTTTTATTTTGAAAATGAGCCACATTATTTATCGTTTTACATTTATAATGCAATAACGAACTTAATTTTCTCAAAAAAAATTTACTCACACTTTTTTTTTATCTCTTAAAAATCATTTAATGAATTATATTTAATAAGCATGTATTTGACAATTTATATGCATTCTTAATGTGTATAAAATTCTAAAATGATATATATATTTAACAGGAGGAGTATATTATTTTAATACCATCTAATTAGTATTTTTACCCTTAAATTACTAATATTATAAAAAAATTATCATCAAATATATTTCTCTAAGATAAAAGTAAGTTTTTAATCATTTATAACCTTTTTGAAAGCTTTGGAATTTTTTTAAATATATATAAATCTTCAAAATCAAAAAATTACCAAATAGATATTCTAAAGTATCCTAAAAGAATTAAAAAATAATAATTGAACGACTAACACGTACTTCATGTTAGCTTAGAAAAATATGTGCTAGTGAAAGTTTTACTATTTTAATAATCTAAGAGTAAATATTGAAATAAGACAATATTAAAAAATATAAACCGGTGATTGCACGTAAGTAAAATTAAGGGTATCATATATATATACTTTTTTTTATCAAGCATGTTTTTCTATTCACCACAAAAAGTATTTATAATGTGTTTGACATATCCATCTAATTTATAATTTAATTTTTAACTTAATGAAAAAAAGCAAAAGTCTGACAAAGAATTTATTATAAAATGAAAAAAAAAATTCATCAAAATTTTAGCTTCTTTTTACAGCTTGATTTTAGATTCTATGTCAAACAATCTATGAGGTATAAACGGATTCGTTAAGTATTCCATTAGAAAGTGCTATTGGAATAGAACACAAATTTCTGGGCCGCTCAATTAAAAGTATGCAGTCAAAACGCGTCATTTTAATTTCTTTGGAACTAAAATTTAAAAATAATTATTTATCTATAAAAAAATTAGTTTAAAATATTTTAAAATAATTAATTAATTTTAAGAAATAACTTCAAACAGTATTAGAACTATTTTTTTTTTCTTCCCTCCTCTCTTTTCCGTTTACTTCCTCGATCTCTCATTCATTTCTTTTCGTGATCTCTCGACAGACATCGGCTCTCCGAGTCCTCCTCCGCTGCTCCGTCTGCCATCACTACTCTGCTCGTTGTCAACGCCGCACCATCGATCATCACCGGTCGCTGCTCGAAGCCGACGTAATTCCATCGATCCAATAAGACCTCACTCCCTCAGGTAATATCTCAATTCCTTTAGTTAATTAACTTAATTTAGTATCGACGATGGATGTATATTTCTCTATTAGGTACATTATGATTAGGAATTGCAAAGAAGCCCAGTCTTGTATTTGGGTTTTCAGTTTTATACTAAACCCTAATTTACAAATTCGTTTGTTAATTGATCGATCGATTGTTTGATTTCTTAGCTAATTGTTTGTTATAAAACTATATTATATTGTTAAATTTTATTATTTAGCTAATTGCGGATAGACATTGATATATTCATATGTGCTAGTTGCTGAAATTGATAATTAGTATTGTTATTGTTGATATGGATTGAAACTTTCTTTTGTATGGGGAGGAGTTGAAACCATAGCTCTGCCACTGCATGTAATATACTGTATATTAACTTCTTTGGATCATTGGATGGTGATTTTGTGCAGAAATGTACAGCAACGTTGGAGCTCAACCTGGCGTGCCTGGGATGTCACATCAAGGGCCTCAACCATTGAATTCCCAGCCTAATCCATTTGGAAACGCCTTTGCTGGTGCTGGCTCAGGATTTATTAGAAGTGGGTTAGGTGCATATGGGGAGAGAATATTGGGATCAAGCTCAGAGTATGTGCAAAGCAACGTGAGTAGCATTTTAATTCCCTTACCTTTCAATTTGGCAAAGCAACGTTAGTAGCATTTTAATTCCCTTACCTTTCAATTTGCTTATAACCTTGCAAACTATTCCATAAAATGAATTATTTTGGCTGGCTGCTTTCTCCCGGTCTTCATCCAACTGGGTTTCCATGTAATCTTTGAACCATCAACAGAAGCAAGCCATTGCTCTCTTTTAGAGTTTGTGAATTAGAACAATTGAATTGCAAGTTATGAAGTCAATAATCTGCTGTTAGCTTTATTCACAAATGCTTTTTTTTTAATGAACTCATGTTATTTCTTCATAAGAGTACTGTTGACTACTTCACTTTAATTACACACGCTTGTGGATTCTGTCAAATATAGCTGTACCATGCATTCATTGGTAGCTGTAGATTGTTCTTCCATTTTTCCTAAACAACAATTCATAAACGCTCTTTTGCAATATGAGGTTATTTTTTTTTCCTCAAAGATTGCTCTTGGTCTATGGCATTTTTGTGTGGTATTCTATTTGCAGGGGAAATATCTAATGGTCTATGGATTGAAGTGACCTATCTAATACATATTTTGTCTCGAACATGACAGATAAGTAGGTACTTTGCTGATCCACAGTATTACTTCCAAGTGAATGATGATTATGTGAGGAACAAGCTGAAGGTTGTTTTGTTTCCATTTCTGCATAGGGTGAGTTGTCGTGTCATTCTTTTTTCTTTTAGACATTGTTGTCTGTGTGTCATTGTCTCTATCTTTTTTACCTCATGCTTCTGAATGTTTTGATTTCTGTTGTCATCAGGGACATTGGACGAGGATAACTGAACCTGTAGGGGGTAGAATCTCCTGGAAGCCACCGATTTATGACATAAATGCACCGGATCTGTACATTCCTTTGATGTCTTTTCTTACCTATGTAGTTCTCTCTGGCATTGTTTTGGGACTGCGTGGAAAGTAAGTTCACCTTGACTATGTGATAATATGTTATTACTGTGGTAATTTCCCTGCTCATGTTTCAAAATCATCCCAAGAAGAATATCCATGTATCCATTAGTTGGTCAATGCTTAAATTTTGAATGGATTGTGTGTTTATAATTTATTTATTTCAAGTTGTGTTAGTCAATTCACAAAATACTCTGAATAGTATGTGCATAGTCTATGGAATTTTGAAATTTAGTGGCTTGCTTTTAGAAACACAGGATGCTTTATGAAAAAGTTTTTTGGGATTTCCAAAAAGTTAGAAAATGTGTTCAAACTTTCTATTTCCTCATTTTTTATTTTTTATTTTTGTTTGCTTTCACAATTTGTGGATTGGAAAATTGTTGGGGTTGAGATGGTGTTTTAATGAGCACTTCAGTAAAATAAATCGGAAGGAGGGCAAGCTTTCTTCCTCTTCATGCTACCGCAAGGTACTTACTGACTATTGGGAAAATAAAATTGCACATATTTATTTATAACTGTGCTGCAAAGGAGCTTATCTTAAACGTTAAGGCTGTAAATATGATGCAGCTTTCAATTAAGGTCTTTCAAAATAACTTCCCAGGGATCCTATTGGTGTGATGTGGCATGCTCTGTTGATTTGGTTGTTTGAGGCACCCTAAAGTGGACTTCAAATGGCTGTATCCTGCTGTCACAAATCACTTGGCTCTGATGAAACTACAGCGGCATCTTAATACATTGTTCAGTGGTAGTTCATTGGAGAAAATTCTGAATAATATTTGTTTGGGTAACTGTCAGTATCTGCTTTGAGCAACATCTTTTTTCATGAGAATCATCATGAAACCTTCATGAACTTTACGATTGACACAAATTTTGTGAAAGCAACTTCTTCTGGAACTTGTGATTTTGTAAAAGCAATTGCTTTTGCCTCAAAGTAATCATCCGCTGTTGGGAGCCTGTTAATCTCTTTGCTTGCCACTTGCATTGATATATTTTATCCACATTTTCTTCCAGGTTTAACCCGGAAGCTATAAACTGGCTCTTTATGAAAGGATTGGTCGGTTGGTTTCTACAGGTGATGCTATTGAAAGCATCCATCTTCTCGTTAAGCAGCGGGGAAGCACCTCTGTTGGATGTTGTGGCATATGCTGGGTATGCCTTCACCGGAATTTCTTTAGCGGTCTTTGGGAAGATATTCTGGAGCTACTCGTACTACTTTGTGATGCCATGGACCTGTTTATGCATGGGAATCTTTTTGGTGAAGACGATGAAGAGAGTTCTTTATGCGGAGGTGAGGAGCTATGATTCAAGTAGGCATCATTACCTGTTGCTCCTTATTGCTTTGGCACAGTTCCCACTCTTCATGTGGCTTGGCAACATTAGCATTCACTGGCTTTTTTAGATTTAAATCATATGATGTGTAGGTATTAATTAATAGTTAAATACTCTCTGAAATCATATTTTTGTTGTTGTTGGGACTAGAAAACATTTTGCTGCTTTTACAACATACAGTCGAGGTGATTTTGGTTTGCCATTTATTCATTTGGCAATGAGGCTACCAATTCTCATTTGTGATCATTTCTCAAGTTTTGTGGGTTAAAAAACGTGCTCATTGGTCACACTTTGTATCCACCGAGATTAGTACCATAAGTTGCGGTAAATATAGGAAGCTTTCTGTTCAATAGCCGGCCTTTGTTGTCTTGATTAACTGTTGTATATTTGATAATTGAGATACGGGTCAGACTGGCCTTAAGTTTGAAGGTTAGACCGTGTTCCCTGAAGCAGTTTAAATATTCTGCAGTTTGATTTGCCTTGTCTTGCAGGAAGTATGGCTCAAATTCGAATCGCTTAAATGGACCGGTTAGAGTATCTCTATCCCCGGGGAGGAAGGGGGGGGGGATAGGGCAGTTTTACATCTAAAATCCTTACAACTAAAATACCATCTTCTAAAAGCAGTGTTTTTGTTGCAAGAGTCTTCTTGCTTTGTGCTTAGTAAAACTAGTACATCTAACTTGAGAGAAATAATTTCGGCTGCTAGGCGGGTCCCATGTGCTTCTCTACACTTTTTCTTTGGCTACAGTGACATCTGGAAATGTCAATGGGTTCTGGATTTAATCTGATGATAGATCCATTTTATTATTTACGGACTTGGGTTCATGATTTTTTGACCCATCGAATATAGATTAAGTCTGGATCTATATATATTTAAATAGGTTTGAATTTGAATCTAGTAGTCTTATATTTAGTTTCGATTCATATTCGATTAGTATATGTATATTTATATATAGACACACACAGCTCTGTGTTCATGTACGCACACGTATATATGAATATATCTTAATATTATATTTATCATATTTTTTGTAATTATATTTGAGATATTTATTTATTTTTTTTAATTTTATTTCTATATATTTATTTTATAGACATTATTTATAATATATTATTCCAAATGTATTAAGATACAATTTTAAAAGTTAAAGTAATTATTTTAAAATATTTATTTCTTTTTAAAAAAATATATATGTTAAGTTATATAAAATATAAATGTATTTATATTTAGATAGATTATTAAAAAAATGGACCAATTTAATATCTATTTAGGATTTGTTTACTCGTTAGATAGTGGGTGTGGATTTAAATCTGAACTTTTGAAATTCGATGGATTTGGATAGGGTTTGAATTTAGGTCATATAAATGGGTCCGGATCTAGATCTGATCGGATTAAACCCAAATCGGACCCATTGTAATCCCAATTTCAAAGTCAAGTTTTACTTTGTTCTTTAATAGTAATTATTTTTTTGTTTTGCTCTTCAATGGCTATAATTTCCTCGATAATAATTTTTCCTATACAGTTTTTTTTTCGTCAAGGTCATTTTTTTCTTCTATAAATTATTTTTGATTATGGAAATAGATATTTCAAAATAAATTGCCATCAATAGCAGTTATTAATAATATAAAGGATTAACTCTAAATATTATGGTAATAGATATTTTAGAATAAATTTCCACTTATTGTAATTATTAATTTTAAAATATTAACTATAAATATTTTATTTTAACAGTGTTTTATGAAATATTTATATATTTATTAGTATTATAATGCCCATATTTTCTCAAGTTGATTTTTTTCTAAAACAAGTTTTCCAAAAGCCAAAAACAAACATGCAGCTTACAAAATGTACTCTTTATACTAAAGATGTCAATAATCTTCATGGGTTTGGGATCCTAATGGGGATTTTCTATTCGGCTTTGAGTTTGGGGGAATTTCGGGGATGAGTATAAGTTTTTAGAATATTTTGGGGAGGGAACCTAGTTCCGAAAGTTGGTGAAACGAACAATATAGAATATATCTAGTGTCACTTTAGTTCCGAAAGAATTAAGAAATAAATATAACTGATATAACTCAATTTTAAAATTACGTGATCTTCTATTTCAATTAGTATCTTATCAAGTGGGATACTACTTATCATTTGTTATATGAAATATGGATCACAAAAAAATTTATTTTAACAATTGTTATTATTTAAAACACTTGGATGATTAATCAAATAAAATATGCTATAATCACATAAAGAAATGGTAAGGCATGAGGAATGACAACAAGCACAATAGGAGACGCTACACTAGTATAACATAATTCCCTCACAAAATCCTAATTTATAATTATGACATGACTCTACCTATAAGATTCACCAACTCACCAAAATTAACACAACATTCCAATATATCATGTTTAACAACATATTTTAAAATTAGGATTTAACCCCAACAATTTACACATAAAATGGCAATATATCTCTAGGATTTCTATGCCCATTTTAAGCCATTTTTACACAATATTAATACTTGTGTTACCATATTAGCCCAAAATAATAACATACCACACTTATCACATTTTGGCCCAAATAACACTTGCACAACCTCAATTTTATAGAGTTAACCGAAAATGACCATAATACCCTTATGTCACCTAAACATCTCAAAGTTTCTTATTAACATAACTTGATTCATACTCCACCAAATATTGTCATATCATGTATCAAATTTTATATAATTATCTCAATGAATATAATAATATACTTAAATTCCACAAAAAAAATGATTTGATCATGATATTCTTTAACTTATTCTAACACACTTTCTCCCAAGTTTTAGCCTTCACTAAACTTTGCCCAAATTTCACACCAAATCCTAAATAATATTGAAAACTTAATTATTTAAGTACCTTAAATTAAATAAACCCTAAAAACTCTTGAAATGGCCATATATCGAGTAATACCCCATTTAATGCGTGTTAATCTATATAATTGGTTGTAGTATAAGTAATTTCAATCATGGTTTAGAGGTGTGTTCAAAGTTTGGTATTGTTTTGGATTTTGGAGGGCAAGTGATTTTCGTGGCAACTAGTCAACTGGTTTGGGATACTAATTGACTCATTTGCTCCTTGAAATGGAGTTTTGAAACCAAGTAAACCGATCAAGTGGTTTGACTAGGTTGTTTGTTCTTTAAGCACAAATTTTACTTCAAATCTTCTTTCAAAAATTTTATAGCTTGTGATTTTGTTTTAGGTGATTTTTTTTTATGATTTTTACAAATCATTTGAGCCTTCCTGATCCATTTGATTGATTTGCAACATATTTGTTGGGGGTGTGAATTTCCAAAATTCACTTTTACAACCTCATCATCATTATCTTCTTCTTCTTCATTTCTCTCTCTATAGTGCGGCACTAGAATAGACAATTTTATCCCTATAATCTTAGGATATATTTTGACCTTGTCTCTCCTCCTTTTTTCCTATTTCCCTTCTCATATTTATGAATGTTGGTGATGTAGAACCCTGGAACTTTTTGGCTAACACCATTCGAATTTAAGGGTAAATACCATTCTTGAACCTTTGAAACCCACACATAGAAGCCTAGAATTGATGTAGGGTTTGGGGTTTTCAATTATAAACCCATTACCCTTCATTTTCCACTGGAAACCTTTAGTATTTTGCAAGCCAAAGCCTCTCTTTTCACCTTTTTTCCTTAAACTCTGAGCCTCCCTATTTTTCTCCATGTTTGCTTTTACCACACACACTCTCTCTACTCTCCATTGCCAACCTTTCTTCCCTTTTCTAATCCTTCATCTAACTCCTTATTTTTCTCTTAATCAAGACAGGGTTAGGAGAAAATTATAAGAGGTTGCCTCTTTTTTCTTTCTTAGTCTCTCTACTTCTCTTGAGGAGTTTGATTCTCTATGATTTTGTCTCTCTAATCTCTCTTTTTATTTCAATTTTTTAAGCTTTCAAAGGATTTACTAAGTTTTAATCTTATATTTTAAGGTATTAAAGGTTTTTGGGGTTTAGATTTTTCAAGTTGAGGAAGACTTTTGCTGTCTTTTATTGGCTTGTGCTAAGTTTTATTAATGTAAACTATTGACTTCCCTATTTCATGGTAACTGGTATAAGTATGTGTATGTTCTATGTTTTTATGAAAGCATGAGTCTTGAAGATGAAAATGTTTTGAGCATGCTATGGATAGAATAAATGAAAGATTGGGTAAAAATCCTAACTTGGAATCTTTTATGCATTAACTTTATGGGTATAAGTTAGATTTATGGCTACCTTTGGCATTTTTAGAATTTCAAAATCATCAACATGTGTAGTATGATGTAAAGATTGTTTTTCATAAATTTATAGCATGAAAGACCATGATATTTGACTCTTTCGCTCATTTTATGATTTAGATAAAGGTGAAATCATGATTTCAATATGCTACTAATATTTTAAGTATAATTTAGGTATTACATATTTTAATCCATGACTATGACTCATTAAGAACTTTGTATGATCTTTGGTTAAAGTTTGAATATAATGAGAAAATTTTGTAGCAATTAATTATATGTGAATGTGTTTGACGAGGGTTGTTTTTTCCCTAACCGATTAGTTGGTCTATGTAACTGATCACTTAGTTTAGGTTATTGATTGGCTAATCACCA
This sequence comes from Tamarix austromongolica, assembly GCA_039764185.1. Classification (NCBI taxonomy): domain Eukaryota; kingdom Viridiplantae; phylum Streptophyta; class Magnoliopsida; order Caryophyllales; family Tamaricaceae; genus Tamarix; species Tamarix austromongolica. The sequence continues at coordinate 11,082,678 of CM077818.1, forward strand.
TGATCCATCGAATGGCCCTTGGGATACATTAACTGATCTAGAAAACTGATCAATCGGTTAACCTATGACCCTAGTGGTCTTAGTCTTTACTTAGACCCATTGACCAGCTCGACCAATTTCATTAACTAGTTCCAAAAATAGTTAATCAGTTGGGTTGACCAATTGACTAGTTTACGATCAATGTGAAGGCTTGGAAGTGCCCATACTCGAGTGACTGGTCCATGTGACCAATCAACCTATTATCATGACTAATCGAATGGTCCTTGGAACCCATCAACTAATCTTGGATAGAATTTCCTTTATTGATTATTTCTCCTCGAATGTGATGTGTTGAGTTTCCTTATGATTGGATGGTGACATAGATGTTAGTATCTGTAAGTTGACCTGTATTAATTGAATCTAAATGGTGGATTAAATTATTAGTAGAATTTGACCTTAGGTTAACCAAGTTTGACCATAACCTAGCACTTGGCCTTTCTTTTGACCATGAAATGATTAGATGAATAGATGGCCAAAAATAGATTTTCCATGGCTAATGCCTAATTAGAAAACCCTAATAGTAGTTAATGAACCTCAAATGACCTATAGCCTGGCTTTAAAATGTGAAATTTTGTAATTTAGATGGTATAGTATGATTAGAAGAAAAAACATGGATATAGATGGTGGCCTTAAGTTGACCCTACTTTAACCTTAGTTATAAACAATATCCTTCACTTAACTATTTAAATAAATGGATGGATAATATAAATTAAGGTTGGACTCTAGTTAACCTCTAGTTAGACCTTTATCCTTAGCTTTAGGGATTGACATGAATGTTTTTTAACGGATGGAAAGAATATGGTTAAGTAATGGAACTATGACTTTGACCCTAATCCTAAAAGACTTGAAGTATGAATGAAAAGGGGATTAAACGAAAATCAAATGGCAACTTGGACATCTATAAATGTTATTAATATGGTAACTTGCCCTTTGTGGCATAAATAATTAATTTATGGAGTTATCACTGTAATATACCCTTAAGGGGAATAATGGATAATGTGAAAACCATATATGGTCATATTTTGATTGAAATGGCATGTTTCTTGGAGTTATATGGTATGTGGACCTTGGTGGGATATGAATCCTCAATCTAATAAGAAACTAATTACTTAAAGTGAAACATGCATTATGATAGATCTAGGTTATCCGATCCTCTATTAGCTATCGGGGTTTAGTATGTTTTTGGGCATATTTATTTGCCTTTGGGTGCCTTCTCATGGGATATTAGTTGACCTTGGCATCTTTCCTACTCTAGACATTGATAATGTAATATGGGTTATCGATAAGAAAGGGTCTGGTTACCATAGAGAGATTATTTAGCTTCAGCTAGACTTATGTCCTCTAGTTTTCTTAGATTCTGCTAAAATTTATGTCCATTCACTTATTTGGTGCAACTTTCATGGGTATTAAGAGACCGTGATGGATAATCCTACCTATTACTCAAGAAATTGCTATAAAAGAATTCTATGATCACGTTAATGAAAGATAATTATCGGTTGGTTCTAAGTGTATTGTGTGACCTTGTTTACTTCCTTAAATTTTCCCTCATGGAAGTGTTTCTTATATTGCATAATGTGGAATTTTAAGATCACTGACACACAGGCACACACACACACAATATGTGTTGCCATGTACTTAATCTTAAGTTCTTCATTCCCATGTGATTCTCATATTCTTTTATGTTTCCATGAAATATTGCACGATCTATGTTAAGTGTAATAATGATCCTCCTATTATAAGAACCCATGGTTGAAGCGTCATATGTGTACCTATATGCTCATTACTCTATGGGATATACTCTAAACACTACTATAGGGATAATCTAAGTGATACATGTCTCCTCATGAAATGATATGCATGTCCAAGTATGTTATAGCTTGTATGTTCATGTATGTTTATACAATTTTGATCAAGCATGTTTTAGTAAATCCAAGTATGTCTATAATAGCCTTATGCATTTGTATGTGAATGACATGATAGAAGCATTGCGTGCATGTCTTGATATATTATATCATGATCATTTTATGTTGTTCTAGCTGCATCATGATCTATATAATAATGGTAGATTGTTTGCTTAATATGTATGCATATTAATGGGGTTGTTGTTGCAATCCTCTCGACAATCTTATGAGCCAAAATGTCTTATGTAGGTTTTTAAGGACGACTAATGAGTGGTGTAACCTCTCTTCATGGATAGTTAAGTTATCTGAGCATTGGCATTTTTAGAGGCATTTCCTTTTAATAGTCCTTGATTGACCAATGAGTCTTCCCTCATATTCATTTTCCTTTAGTCATAACTTCCGTCTAGTGTATTTTTGTACTGCTTTTAGGCTCACATTGTAATCCCTCGAAAATTTGAAAAGCCTATAATTTAATAAATAACTTTTATTTGGTATAAATTAGCTTTTAAATCTATTTAATTTAATTATTTTATGAATTTTTGAGTATATAAAATTGGATATAAATATTTAATAAATTAAAATAAATATTTTGTTATTTTATCATACTCTTTTTATTTAAATAATTTTTCAAACTATTATTTTACTAAAATGATCTTTTTTAAACCCATATATTTAATTATATTAAATAAAATTATTACCCAAAAATATTGTATTTTATTATTTTATAAATTAAATTAAATTATTTTGTCCCATTTTTCCTTTCCTTTTCCTTCTCCTTTTTCTCATTTCTTTCTTTTTCCTTTTTCCTTCCCTTAAGCCGCTGGTACCATAGCTTGCCTCTCCCCCTCGCACTTGGGCCGCAGGCCTGCTCCCTCTCCTCCTTCTCCTTCTCCCGCGTGCGTCGCCCGGCTAGTCCTCCCTTCTTTCTTTTCTTTCCTTTCTTCCTCGACCGGGCTGGCTTTCTTCTTCTTCCTTTCCTCGATGCTCGCCCGACCACCTCTGCCATCTCCGGCCGCCCTACTTATAACCCTCCTCCCCCTACTGCTCCCATTATCTCTCTCTGTCTCTCTCTCGCCATTTTTCCTGCCCTATCTCGACCCCACCACCTCTCTCTCTTCTCACCCATGCCCTACCATTTCCCTCCTTTCCCTTCCCTCTCCCTGCAACTCCCATGCTCCTACCACCCCGCCGCCGCCCTACCGAGCCCCCTATCCCCTCCTTTCTCTTCCTCTTCTTTTTCTTCTTCCCTCCCTGCCTCATTCTGCCATTTTCGATCCTCCCATGCCCTTCCCCGACCTTATTTTCCTTCCTTTCTTCTCCTCCCATCTCCCTCCCTATTTTGCTCCATCAGCCCCATTCCGCCGCTACCACCGCCGCACTAGCCATCTGCACCACCCCCTGCCACCCTCTACCTCACCCTTGCACCACCCCTGCACCCCTCGAGCCACCCTGCAACCTCTTTCTTCCTCCACTCTTATTTTTCTCTCCTTTTCTCCCTTCTCGATAACCACCCTGCACCACCTCTTTTTGTTGCCATTTTGCTGCCTCTGCCGCCACCTGAGCCACCAAACCAATCCCTGTAACCTCCTCTACCACCCCCACACCTCCTTTGGCCGAAACTACCACCTGCAGGCCTTCATTTTCTCCCTCCCTTTTCCTTCCTTCTCAGCCCCATCCACCTAGGCAACTACCTTCGTGGCCTCGCTGTCGCCGCCATCACCACCCTTGGCCATCGTTAACCCATCCCCAACCACCACCTACACCCCCTCTCCACCGCTACAACCTTCCTTTGCCTTAAATCCTCCCCCACATGCCCTCTTTCCTAGCCTCAAAACCCAACCCAAAAATAGCCCATTTTTCCCTTCCTTTCACCCACCTTCGAGCCTTTCTCCTTTTGTTTTGCATGCAACTCATGCTACATGAGAAATATGAGCTGCTACATGCTTTGGTGTGTTTTGTTAATAAATTTTAAGGTATGATAATATTTTAAGTTAAGTATTTTATTAATTAAGTGTTATAAAGTCTTATGTATTAGTTTTTCTTATTTCTAATATAATAAACATTGATATTATTTTCAGGTATTGGTTTTGGCTAATCAAAGCTTGAATCCTTTACCGGAATATTGGTAAGGTTCGTTTTTATGAGAATAAAGGTAATCGTTAAACTCCACTTAAACGCATGGATAAACGTATGTTAGCACATTAAGCTTTTTAATATGTTATTATGCTTGATATATGTTGTTTAATATAATATATGTAGTTTCTTGTGTTAATTGATAAAAAGGAAGCATGTTAGATTATATGCTATGTATGAAAATATTGCTTAAGGTAAGAGTTTGGTTATTAATGAAAATGTTAAGTATTTATCCATGTTGTATTATGCTATTGTGATCTTTAATACATGGTTAATATTATTGAGAGCCCTAGGGGTATTTTAGTAATATATCTTGTGTAAGAATGTGGCCTAATATGTGTGGGTGCTAATGAGTATTATATTAAATATAATAGTTGGGGAATTGGATAATGAGAATGGGTTATTAATACTAATATTTCATGTGGTGATGAGAATTTAATATAAGTGGAGTAATAAGGGGTAAAATGGTAATTTGTGAGTGAATAAGGGTAAAATGGTAATTTTAGAAGTAAGGGGTAAAATGGTAATTTTGGAGGCAGGGGCAAAATGGTAATTTGTAAGTGAAAAGGATAAATTGGTAATTTTGGAGGTAAAAGAGTAAAATGGTAATTTTGTAATTAAAGGGCAAAATGGTAATTTCTTAATTAAAGGGAAAAAATGGTAATTTTGTATGTAAAGGGGTAAAATGGTAATTTTATAAGTGAAAGGGTGTTATGGTAATTTTTGGAAGTTAAGGGGTAAAATGGTAATTTTGAAAGTAAAGGGCAAAATGGTAATTTTGTAAATAAAAGGGTAAAGTGGAAATGGGAAAGGGATAACTTGGTAATTATAATAATGGAGAAGGGTAGTTTGGTAATTATGATAATAGAGAAGGACAATTTGGTAATTTAACCGACTAAAGGGCCATTTGGTAATTTCGATAGTGGAGAAGGGTAAATTGGTAATTTAACCAACTAAAGAGTAATTTGGTGCTTATGATAATAGAGAAGGGTAATTTGGTAATTTAACCAACTAAAGGGTAATTTGGTGATTTTGATAATGGAGAAGGGTAGTTTGGTAATTATAATAATAGAGAAGGGTAATTTGGTAATTTAACCAACAAAAGGGCAATTTGTTAATTATAATAAAGGAAAAGGGCAAATGGGTAATCTAACCAACCAAATGGAAAATATATTAAGTGTAACAATTACGAAGGGTAGTCGGTGACCTAATAAGTATGGGAGATAACTTGGTAACCTAAATCGAGCAATGGGTAATTTGTTATTTATGCAATAAGGAGGGTAATATGGTAATTTTTCAAGTAAGGAAGGGATGAATTAACAATTATAAAAGTAAGGGGTAAATGAGTAATTTGTATCTAACATGTCGTTGTGACTGTGGAATTTCGTAATATGACTCAAATAACGCTAACTAGCAAGATAAGAGTATTTGATATTTAGAAAATATCACAAGAATGAATCCTAAATCGGAATTAGATGAGATTATGATGGCCTTAATGATTCCTCTATGTTACCTTGGACAAACATTTGAATAAAAAATACCTAACGATATCAGAACAATCGAAAGTAAATAAGCATCTAATTGTTGTGCTTTTGTGATCACCTTAATTAAGACACTAATACTTAAAGTGAAAGACCTCAAGATCGGGATGGTGGCTCTTTAGGGGTCGCTACCCTAAAAACGTGGTTTAGCCCACGGTTATTCTGGTATTTGCTGGTGTGCTTTTGTGCCCCAACCAGACCCTATATCTTACTCTATCTAGCTCTACGAACTTATTTAGGGGGGTATGCATACTTATGGATTAGGTGTCCTTGTCGTTAGGGTACTAAGTTAGCTTTATGCACCAGTACGACTAGGGTGCCTTTACGTCCTTGGGTTGATAGTTGAAGGGTATTGTGTAGCTCATATGCACTAGTGCGACCGGTGTACCTTTGTGTCCCGGGATCTTGATCTCCCTATCGAGGCGAATAAATGAAATTGTTGTACTAATTAAAAAGGAAAAACACTAATCATGAAAGTGAAAGATTAATGAGTCGGACCCAGTTGAATTATATTATGAGTACTAATCCACCGGATATGATAGTGGCTTAGGAGGTTTTTCCCTGGATGATGTTTATGAGTACTAATCCACCGGATATAATAGTGGCCTAGGTGTGTGTTGCCTTGGATGATGTATATTTGTATTCTGATCCACCGGATATAATAGTGAGGGTCCCGAGCTCAATAAATTTGATTTGGTTGTGAATAAATTATGGAAAATACTAATCACTTATAGTGGAACACCCTATGAGTCGGGGCCAGATCGGTCCACCGGCGTATAATAGTGGTTAGGAGTGTTCTTCCCTGCAGACTGATCCACGGACAATAATAGTGGTCAGGAGCATTATGTCATGTATGTATTCCGGTCCATCGGCTATAATAGTGGGGGTTTCTAGACTCACACGGATATTTATAATCTGCTATGATTGATAATGATGGACTAATGGCTTAAGGCCCAGAAGTATCAATTGTTCTTTATGGCCTATTAATATCTGATCAATTTGTTAAATATGTGAATGTATGAATGTGGATATTAAATATTTACCTTTCATTATGTATGTATGTAGTATCATGTGTTGCATTGCGGGCCTATTGGTAAGTGTATTTTAAAGGGTTACTCAATACCGTAGTACTAAAGGGTTCCATTCATAGCCCCTGCCTATTCAATGGGCAGTGTCCCTTGTAGGTCCTTTTCAGGTGCTATTCAAGTGGGCCTTCGGGAAAGAGCGTAGGGAAATATCCAGAAAGCCCTAGGGTTGTACTCTTCCTCCTTTAAAATTCATGGTTTCAGTGTATTTGTTGATTTGTAACCATCATTGGTGGATTTTATTATTGTAAAGTGTTGTGTACGATACTCTAATTTAAATATGTTTGAGTTTCTCGTAAATTATACTTTTCTCTTTTAGCCTTAGCACTTGGTACTGGAACGGTAGGAGTGAATTGGTCAGGTACTAAGTGTTGCGGTAATATCCCCAGAATTCACAGTTTTGTTATTTCACCTCCGCTGATTAATTTAATAAAATGAAATTTTTCAGTAGTGAATTTTGGGGGTGTTACACACATAGACTTAGTTTGTAAACTTTGACTCTCTTACCTTTTAAGCAATTTATCTTGCACACTCAAAATTTTCTTATGTTTGGTTGGGTGGATGCTCAGTCTTGTATTTAACATGAAACATACTATGTGACCTCTATCTCTTACTAGATATGGTGATAACATCCTGTTTTTTATTAGTTTGTTTTCATATTTTTGCTTCCTTAAATGTTTTAAAATATTTCTTTTAGCAATGAAAAATTCGGATATTATAGGTTAAGGCACCTTTAAGGCTTGGCATGCTTAAAATTTCAAACACACGGTATTTTTCAATAATACTAATTCATATGAAAGCAAACTTATAAACATGCAAATTAAGAATAGAAAAATGCATTATGATGCTAACATTTTTAATATAATACCTTACATGTCTTAACATGGTAGTTTCATGTAGAACTATAAAAACACATGCTGAATCATAATATAATTACATGAATATAAAGCTTCAAGAATATAATCTTGATTTTACAAAATAATCATACTATCATGGCAATCAAATTAAATAAATTATAGTATCAAAGGCCATAAACTAGAGATATTTATCATTACCAAAGGCTACATCAATCTCTTAGCAAAATTACCATTAACTACTACCTTAGGAGGGAGGAAGAGAAACCCTTAATCTTGAAAATAGGGCTTGAATGAGTTGCGAAAATCTTCATCAATCAAGAATATTAACTCTCTTTTGCTTAAATTAAGCCCCATAGAGTTGAATCCAAGATATCAAAAAAGGAAAAAGAATGAATGAGTAGAGGAAGGGAGAGACTTGATCAACTAGAGAGAAGGTAGAAAAATTGCACAACTTCAAAAATAAAGGCAAGTGTAAGAGGATAGAAGAAGGGTTAAAGTAAAAGATATGGGATTTGGCTACATGTAAAATGAAATCCAAGAGGGCTTATGACCCTCATGGTTATTGACCAAGGGCAATAAGAGAGATGGGGAGTCAGATTTTGTGGTGGTTTGTAAGGTATAGAAGAGGTAGAGTGTGGAAGAATGAAGTAGAGTGTTATAAGAGAGTGATTAGATGTGATTATGGATGAAATCTTTGGTTGAATGAGCAAGTTCAAGCAATATCGGATCAAGTGGGGTAAGGTTGTTAGATTTCATGTGACCATGAAGGATCGACACCAATTAAAAATATATAGGTAAAGTAGAAAGTCTAATAAATAAGTAAAAATCAATAAAATAATCAAATAACTCTCAAAAATTATAAAATATAAGGAAAATGTGTGAAATTAATCTAGAAACCCAAATATATAAAAATATTGGGTGAAAATATAAATTTAGAGTCAAAATAAATTAAAATAAGTTAGGGAAAAAAATGCCATGCTCCTATTGACCGCAAGGGCTATCTTGGTTAATAGCTAGACCCCTTGGGCGAACGGTCTCTCTACCTACAGATCGATCAACTATGAGACAACGCTTATTCTAACATTAGTCAGTTGAAACAAAAGTTAAGGCTTGAAGGGTAAAAGGGTAAAAAGGAATGCTTAGATGTTAGGATGAGATAATTAAGAAATAATTAAAGGTTAAGGGAGGAATTAGGATACTAATCATCTAAAAATTAGGGTTAAGATAATTTAAGGTATTACAGATATAATATCAGAAATAATAATTTATATATACATTTTAGTTAAAATTTAAAATAAAAGAATAACTTAAATGAAAAAAAAAGTTAGTGATAAAATAAATTCCTCAACAATGAAAATATCCCCATTAGAGTGGATGAGATTTTTGTTATAGCAACCCCATTGAAAGAAAAATGGGATATTTTGGACAACTAAAGTTCCTTCGATTAAGGCCTCCCACCAAAAGTAGTACTTTAGTTAGACAGGAAAGGGTTTTGTTGCATAACAAAAACAAGGTATCATCTCTAACTTTAGGGCCTGAAAAACACACAAAAGTTTGAGAAATAGGTGGATCTTGTGATAAAGTTGCATGCATTATTTTTTCTCAGATGTTGACATTACAAACAGAAAGTGGCACACTCTTATATGCTCAATGATGCCAATAGATCCTGGCATTCATGAATGGATGAAAATTGCTTCAGCAATCTTTTTGGTTGTTCTAGGTAAATAGAGGGTAGAAAGTTAGCATCATGCATTATCCTTCATCAATGATGGTTCAAAATTTGAGAAAAAGAATGAATTCTGTACTTTTTTTTTTTTGTACATCAACACCACTATTTTTTTTCCTTTCATCAATGACACGTTTTCTTCATCAATAGTTTTTTAAGGTTATAGTATTTATGTAATTGTTGTCTCCATTTAATAGTTTATGTTGTAATATTTATGCATTTCTACAATTTTATTTAGATATTATAATATTTATGTAATTGTTATGTCATTTTATATTGGACTAATATCTATGCAGCAACAAAATAGTTTAAATTTTATAAAATTATGTAATTTATTTTAATGTAGAAAAAGATTATCTACTAAAAAAATAAATCTAATTATTTTTTTAATGGAGAGATAAGTATTTGAGAATAAATTAAAATTAGTTAAAATTATTAATAATAATTAATCTTAAAATATTCAATTTTATAATTTTTTTAGAAAATATGTGCATTTCATATTATATAATATCTTAATAATAATATTTATGAATTTTAGATTACATTTAAAATAAATAAAAATAAATAAAATAAAATAAAGTTTTAATTAAAACATTAATGATGAAACAAAATATCTTACAACTAAAACCCTCCATTGGAGTATACGATATGTTTGTGTATAATACAAAAATCTATACAACTTAAATTCACTTAATTAAAGTTACACTTCTATAACATTAAAAAAAAGTTTGAGAGATGTGATATATTTATTGGACAAGTTCTTCACACAACCAAATTCTCCCGCACTAGGTACTAAGAGCATCTCTAGTGATAGTTGTGCTAGTACCGAGTACCTACTTCGTTGGTAAAACATGAAGTTTAATTGGTAGTCTAGTACCAGTGTGAAGTACTATACCTCATACTAATGTATTCCTATATGTTGAGGACCTCTGTTCCTATAGATTTAATGTCATAGAGGGACTAATAATAGGCCTAGAAAAGTTTTTATTTTTTAATTCTAAATATCTACTACTTTATTCCCAATTCTAGTCTTACATATTATATATAGAAAATTTTTATTCTAAAATTATTCTAAAGCTACTCCCCTTACATACCAAACAAGGAATATAAATATATTCTTAATTATTTATTTCTAATCTCATCCTTATTCTTTAATTCTCTAACTATATTTTTGTTATATTAAATTTCCATATGAGCTTATGAAAGTATATGGGAGCTTAAATGCATGTGTGGGGGGGGGGGAGGTAAAACACAAAAGAAAGAAAATAAAAGAAAAGAAAGAAGGAATGGCATGTTGAATTTGAAGGTCATAATTTTCTTAAACCTTAGGTGCATATGGCCTCAATTTCGCAACATTTATTTTGCTCCTTGAAGTACATGTGTGGTTGGTTTGTATTGAGGTGTAAAATTTTTATCCTAGGTTAAGAGAAATTAAAAATACTATTTGGATAATATTGATCTAGTTTGGATAAATAATATTTTAATTTTATTGGAGTACTTTAAGTGTTTTAAAATGAGGTTATATTTTACCTAATTTTAAAGATAATAAAAATGTGGTGATTATGAGAAAATTGGAATAAATTATTAATGTTGGTTAAGCTACTGAATATACCTTTGGTGAATTAGGTGGATGAAATCCCAATCTAAAGGGACAAGTAGCATGTGCATAGACTCCGAATCAATTCATAGTCTTAGCTTTGATCTGCACTTTAAGCCAACTTGCTGAGTCAAGGAATCCCATCCATCTAATTTCTTAATCAATTTAATAAAACTCAATTCAATTGGCATCCATGTCTCAAGTAATTGTTTACACCATCGTTTTTTTTCTCTCTAATTTTAATTAGGAGATTGTCTTGTTTCTAGGTTTTTCCTACTCTAGTTTCCGTTTGTCAATTGTTGATTTGGCGATGATTTGGTGATGTGGGTATTCATTTATCAGTTATTTTATGCATTGTTTGACATTTTTTTTTCCTAATTGAGCTTTCAGTAGATTGAGTTTTGGATCTAAATAGCTTTCAGCTCGTTTATCAGTATGATGTTCGATCGAAAATGAAAGTTTGAGCTTCACTCAGTTGTTGGCGATAAAGGCTTCTATTGTCAGGTATTTGAGACTTTTATTATGTTGGGGTCATGTTCTGATATCCTGACCAGCATCTCCTCGTCTTTTCTTTTGTTTTCAAGGCTTCTAAGTATGAGAATTGTAGATTGGCCAATTTCATTAGCATAAGCTTTTGGATGAAGTGGTATTACAACCACTATGATTGAGAGATTGATTATTAATTAATTCCGAATTCTCATTTCAGATACATAATGAAGCATGGATTGAATCCATTAGTTTAAACTTTTGTATAAATTGCTTAATTGATAGTTAAAGTTCTCAGCATCGAAACCACGTATCTAAGGGTTTCCATCAAAATTTTTCGGTTAGTATCCAAGGTTGCCTAAATGGAAATGGGTGCATAATCAAGTGTAGGATTGGGTGTGGCGAGACATTGTAAGCCTATTTGGTTGGTTTTTGTGTAACATAAATTCATAACATTGTTTTTCGATCCCTGCAATAAAACACACTAGCTAAGATCATCACCAACACTAGTGCGTATTTGACTAGAAGATTTGGAAACGTAGTTCATAAATCAATTAGTCTTATCAGATGTTGCATGGTTTTTCTACAATATTTGCATTGGCTTATATGAAGACTGAGGTTTTGCCAATGCCTTATTTTGCACTATATGATGTTAATGGTAAAGAAACCATCTTATTGCACTTGCATTTTTGAATGAGTTAATGTTCTGAATTGTGGAATGTAGATCGTGGTCCTCAAGGTTGGCATGTTATGTAAGGGATATGTTGGAGCGAAGCAGAAAGATTGGGGAAAATGGAAGGTTTGTTGCCCAATCCCAAACCTTTTTTTTATTTGATTCTCATGTGATTTCCTAGATATTGTTTGATATACAGCTTGCAATGGCCCTCACTTACTTTGAGTTTGCCATAGCTCAGTTCAAATCATTCTAAAATTATAGTTGAAAGTAGTGCATACTTGTTCAATGCATGTCCTATTGATCTTTTAAGAACTAACTCTTCTATTTGAACTCAGAAAAACAAAGTAATTTCCTAATGTTCATTAAGAATTTAACTTTTGTATTATATCATGTAACATTTTTTTTTCTTTCCCTTCTACTCACAGATAACACACATTACACCTCCTATTTATAAACTCACTTACCAATGACTAGATTTATTTATTAGACTTAACTAATAGAAGATAAACTCGTCGTTTGACCTTTACAACAATATAAGATACAACTTATCAGTTATACATTTAACACTAAGATGTTGCCAACCCAACAACTCGGCAACATGTCTTACAATTCTCCACCTTTTAGTGCATCTTCAACACAGTTTAACAACTTCAATCTATGAAGAAAGTTGGATGTTTTCAATGGCTTGTTTAGAAGGTCTACACAATTATCATCAGTATGCACTTTCTCTAGCTTAATCTTCCCTCCTAAAATTATTTCCTTTATAAAATGTGGTATAATATCAAGATGTTTGGTTCTTTCATGATAAAAAGGGTTTTTATTGAGAAATATTGCACTTTACTTATCACACCAGATAACCACTAAAGTATTAATCACACTAAATTCCTTTAGTAAGCCCTTTAGCCACAATACCTCTTTCACACCTTAAGTGCATGCAATATATTAGGTTTCTGCGGTTGATAAAGCCACTATTTTCTACAAAGTAGCCTTCCAACTAATAGTGCATCCTGAAAAACATAAGGTGATTGTGATCTTCTTGAATCTAGATCCCTTGCATAATCAGCATCAACATAGCCTTGTAACTTCAACGAATCACAGCTGTCAAAGTTATAAACTAGACCAACATCCTTGGTCCCTTTCTGTAATACCCAAAATTTTTAAAACCAAAGTTTAAATATTTAACCCTTAATTATGATAATCTAATATTAAAATTTCAATATAATTATTTTGGGATGCTTAAGTTACAAAATAGATGGAATTATTCAATAAATTAAATATGATGATTTTTTTTTATCATTTTATCTTACTCTTTTATCTAAATAAATCAAACCTACAATTTTTACCAAAAGTATTATCTTAAATAAATACCTAAATTTGAGATAAATTAATTTAATTTTTTTTTTCAAAAACTAATTTTATCCTAATTCTCAATACTAAAAATATTTTTCCCTTTCCTTTTCCTTTTTTTTCTTTCCCTCTTTTCTTCTTTTGTTCATTCCTTCTTTTTCTCCCTCCCTTCTTCCTTGGTCCAGCCCAGCCCCTCCCATTCTGCTTCCTCCCTTCTCCCGTCGGGCCAACCCACACCCACATTTCTCTCCCCCCTTCTTTCTCCTTTCTTTCCCCTGTCTCCGGTCTTGGGCCAACCCACCTTTCTTCTCCCCTATGTTCTTTCTCCCGCATAGGCCGGCCCGCTCTTCCCCCTCCTTCCCTTTTTCCTCCCGACCCTCTTCTCCCTTTCTTCAACCCCTCCATCCCCCTAAACCAAACACCCCCTTATCTCTCCCCTACCTTCCCCCCTACGCTCTGCACACCTACCTACCCCACCCTGACCCATGCCTACACCACCTTCTCCCCCTGTTGTCCTTCTTTCCGTTTCTAGCCCAACCACCATGGTCCCCTCCTTCCTCCGTAGACCTACCCCCTTTTCGCCCCTGTCACCCTACCATGGTCGCCAAGTGACAACAATCTCCCCCCTCCTGGACCACCTACCCTGCTTCCTCCTCCTTCTTTTCTCTTATTTTCCTTCTTCTTCTTCTTCCCCTCCTCTCTGCCTCACTTCTCCCTCAAGCCCCCCTCTTCCAACCAACCCTCTCTTTCTTTTTCTTTCCTTCTTCCCCCTGCTTTTCCTTTGCCAATCTTGTAGCACCCTTCCATCGCCTCTACCGCCCAACCAACCATCACTCCGCTCTCCTCCTATACCCTATGCCCCTACATTGCCCTAAGTCGCAGACACCAACCACCCTATGACCAACCCCCTTTTTTTCCTCCTTCTCGCATTCGACCCCCCACATCGCCACCTTATCCTCCTCTCCTCCTCCCTTCCTCCATCACCTCGACCTCCCCTCAACCATCGAACACTACCCCAACATCCTTCCCACCACGTGACCTGAGCCACCTGCCCCTCCCTCCTTCCCATATTTTCTTCTTTCCCCTTCCTTCCTCTTCTCCCTCCTTTCACTGCATCCTCTTCCTGTAGCCACCCCTATTGTCTCCATCACCCCTAAGTCGCCGCACTCCAACCTACAACCACCCCTACACCCTGCCTCACACCTGTAACCAACAACCAACCCCCAACGCCTCTCCCTCAACCTACCCGAGTCCCCCTCCTTCCCTTTTCCTCTCCTTTTCGCTCAATTTCATGACTCATGCTGCATGGCTGTAACACCTCCAAATTTCGAGGCTTAAAAATTTTTGTTTTAAAGAGTTAATAGTGGAAGCTAAAATACAAAATGTAGGGGTGTCACGCCGCATCCAACATAGAAGAAGCACTCCCTATGCCTAGTCTATGTCGGGTGCAAGGCAAAAGTAAATTTATGCCTAGGAATCAGGTGTGGGAATCACTTGATTCCACCGCAATACAGGATACAAAATAGAGAGAAAGGAATAAGTAGTAAAAACAAAGGACTAAGAGTCTAAGTAGAGATAGAGATATCCAGATAACCATACCCTTTACCAATTCATTTAGCGTTCACCCAAGGCAAGAACATTAAGCTAATAATCATCAATTGCCTACAAAATAGGACAAATTTGCTCGTGGGAATGAGCAACACCCATAAAAAGGATGATCAGTATGCTACGTACTGAGTAAGGTAACAATACAGTTAAAACCAAAAAAACATATAATTACCTACATTCACAGCGGAAAGTAGTATACATATGAGATACAAGAATCAACACAAAGTAATTACTAGTCCAAATTCGTATTATTAGAATATATCAAGATCTATTCTTTTATTTACGTTGAGTTTAGGAACCCCCACTATTCTAAACCAATGGAACGGTTATCCCACCCCGGGGCAAAACGCTCATGGGCACTATTCTTGCCTGTGGAACAATTAATAACATACAACCCCAGGAAATACATCCGACCACTATTCTTGCTGGTGGAATGATTAATAATATACATTCTCATGATAGAATGCTCCCGGATAATGTTTTCATCTAGTGGAACAGACATATACAACCGGTCCTGACTCAAGGCATGAAGGCAGCTACCAAATAACCCAATAATCTGATAATAATTATTTCAATCTAATCATATAATTTTCATTTACTTTCTCGAGGGGAGATCAATCAACCTGGAGACACAAAGGTACTCCAGTCATACCGGTGCACCAAAGCAATATAGTATCCTACCAACTATCAACCCAAGGACGCAAAGGTACCTCGATCGCACTGGTATACAAAGGTAACATAGTATCCTATCAACAAGGACACCTAATCCATAAGTATGCATACCCCCTATTATTTCGCAGAATAGAATAGAGTAAGATGTAGGGCCTGACTGAGGCACACTGACAAAAATCCATAATATCAACCATGGGCTAAACCAAATCCTTAAGGTAGCGACCCCTAAGGAAACACCATTCCCGATCTCAAGGTCTTTTATTTTAAGCATTAGTATTTTATTAAGGTGACCACGACATTACATACAATATAGATAAATCCAATTTTCATACTTAACCATTTTTGTTTGTTTTCAATCATCTGAGACAACCATAGTCAAGGTCAATATTGAATCCAACATTAAAATATATTAAGGTCATCTTAGGCGCAATTATTCACATCTGGACACTTTAGGTGGAAAATGACCAAAATATCCCCGAGACTAAAATTCCCAGATCATCGTCTATTAAAATACTAATTCCATTTTATTTATTAACTTATCATGAAAAGACTAAACACCATAAATAAATTATTTATTACACAATTTAAATTATCAAATATGTCAAATGAACATTTTGTCCTTATACATAATTTTTCACATAAAATCCTTTTTTGCACCTTTAATCTATCCAAAACACATATTCACATACTCAACAACAGCTAATACATATTAATATACAACAATGACTAAATTGCCCCTAAGGTACACTTTTAAAATAATTATTTTATAATTATATCTAAGCATACTCAATCTATTATTTTATACATAATTATCATACAAATTATATTTCTATCATTAGAATCATTTTAATCATACTTTTATACCCGACATAATTTACATAAGATAATATGCTCATTTTACCCATTTTTATGATAGTAATAATTAACACATAATTATAACGTAACAAATCATATTTAACATATTTAATACACCAAAACCCTAATGTGCTATCACACAATATTTATAATTTTCATAGGGTATAACGGTTACCTAAATTCTAGCAAAAATGTAAAATGTTTATACGTATACACCATCCCCTCTTTAAATGATTAGTATATTATTCATGATTGGTTTATGAGTACGATATATTATTAAGGCAAGCGAGACATCAACATATAGATAACCATACCATTCTCAAAGGTTAAGATACTTACTATCCTCGAAAACCCTAAATTCACAATTTAAGTATAACTTTCCCCATATTGATCATTTATCCACCAATTTAAGTATATGTTCCTCAAATAATATTATCATTAACATACCTAAAATTTGAGATCTAACTCTCATGTCTTACACATTCAATAATAGCCCTATCTTAAAAGTTACTATTCATAAGGCTCCCAAAACCCTAATTTCATAGGTAAGTCATAAATTTTTCCATAGGACTCATATAATTACAAAATTAACTATACATCCTTAAAATACCCATATTAATAATATATCCAAAATTCGTGGCCTAACTCTAACATTTTACATATATGATAATAATATTACCGTTTTAAGGTTATTATTACCAAATTAGGTTATTTTCTCATCTGAACAACTTATGACCTTCATAATCACTCCCAAGCACTTCACATGATATTATTAGCATATATTAATCCATATAACATGTTAAAATACCAAAATTTCCATATTAGCCTATATTGACAAAATGCCTTTACAAATAGTCGATATTCCTTATTTTACGAAAATCTCATATCCTCAATATCCTTTCTTTTCCCAAATCCTCCTTTTATCAAAAAAAATATTAAATATAATTTTTTTTACCAATTATAATAATCCATTAGGGTCATACTACTCTCCCACAATTAATACACATCCACAAAAATATGACTTAGCGTAATATTATCATATCAGCATATCCTTCGATATTCTCACTTCCTTTCTATCATATAATTCATATTAATATATCATATCATCATCAACATGTATTTTATTAATATAATAACAATAAAATAATAACACTCATAATCATACAAGAATTTAACACAAAGCCCAAAGCATTAACTAGTATCCTTACAAATAAGGCTCTGGTCTCTAAGCAAGCTTATCCTAATCCACTTCTTCTGAAACTTTCATAACATCACCTAATAATAATTTAAAAATATAATTATAATTAAGAACATAATTAATTAATGTTTAAGGTAATTGAAAGGAAAAATAATGGGAAAAACTAAACTAGGTTTGAAAGAGGTGTCAGCCAAAAATTATGTAACAAAGGGGGGATCGGTTGGGGTTTACCGACCATAGGATTCTAGCAACAGCATAACCTACTATTGCTAGGGAGGTTTCAGCATCAAGGGAGGCCAAAAGGTGGGGGTAGGATTGGTGGAATTGGCCGAAGGGAGGTGAGCAACGGTGGAAAATGGTGCAACACACAAGTGAGTGTCGATTGTTATGGTCGATGTTTGGTGGTTGGGCTTTGGTGGATTTTGATGCAGGTTGAGGAGGGGTTACAACAGCTCTTTCTGCAGCTAAGGGGTAGGAATATAAGATCTTGCTGCAGAAAATGTATAGAATAAAAGAAATAAAATGGTGTGGTAGTTGTAGTGGGTGTTTTGGTGGATTTTACTGAAGGGTAGGGGAGGTTTTGGTGGATTTTGCCGAAGCTTAGGGGGTAGGAATGGGGGGTTTTTCTACAGCTTGGGGGTCTTTTGGAGGATTTTGTTGCAGCTAAGGGTGAGGGAATGGAAGGTTTTTCCGGCGGTGGATGATGAGGTGCAGCAATGGTTTTCAAAGGTGGGTTCTTGGGGATGTTTTTGGGCGGTTTTGGCAATGGTAAGGAGGGGTGTTTGGGGTGACTTTTTGATAGGAAATTTGAGGAATAATGAGATATTTTTTTGGTGCATTAATGAGGTATATGTATATATATATTTACACAAGAGAGAGGAAGAGGAGAGGGCTACGATCGGGCAAAATTTTCAAACCCCAACCCAAAACTGCAGGAGCTAGGAATTAATAGGGTAGGGGTATGGTATGAGGATGGCACGAGGGTGGTGTGTCGGGGTAGAGTGAGAGTAGGGTGAGGTAAAAAAATAGGGTAGGAATAATTTATTTAGGTACAAAATTGGGTAAAGTATCCGGGTAAAAATTGTCTGGTTATCGGAATAGGTTTATTTGATGAAATGGATATCGGTTACGACCCAAACCTAGATTTGAATGTTAATATGCACCCTCTAGCATATTTTAGCCTAATTAAATTTTATAACTAATAAGTTGTAATAATATTACACATATTAATAATATTTTTAGTACAAACACCCTATAATAATTATTATAACTAATACACATAATTACCGATTATAATTATTAGGGTTTTCTAAAAATGGAGTATTACAATGGCACCGTGAGATAAGCCACTTAAATTGTGGGCATACTTAGACCCTATTAAGGTATTAAATAGTTAATAATGTTGTATACATTTTATTAATAATTTTTAGCAAAAATCAATCCTTTAGTTGCCTAATATTAATATTACACTTGTGACATTATCTTAGGTGTAGAATATCATTAATCGGGGCTTAAGCATCTTAAAATAGGGTACCAGTTAAGGTTGATTTTGTTGAGAATAAGGTAACTGTTATATTCACTAAAATGTGTGGATTATCACATGGTAGCACATTAGAATTTTGGGTACGTGATTTATGTAAATATGTGGTGTTACCTTCCATTTCCATGATTATTATGTTACCTTATATATGGTGTGATATGTGTGAAAGGGGTAACTAAGAAAATGGGGTTGATATTGATGATGAGTATTATGTGCATATATATGCCAAGCTAAGATAATATGAACACTTATAGTGGAATAGAACTAATAGGAGCCCTAGGGGTAATTTGGTCATTTGGACACCTCCGGGATTTAAACCTAAGTGGGGTGCCTAATGTGTTAGGAATGTTGTTAAGAGTGGAGAAAGGGGTTTGGTGGGTTATAAATATATGTGATAGTGGTAATTTTAATATTTTAGGGTCTAGAGGTATTTTTAGTAAATTTCAAGCTATGATGGCAATAATTACAATAAATGTGGTAGTTAAGAAAAAAGTGGTGCCAGAAATAACAATAAGGGTTTTATAGCGTTGATAGTGGATATGGAGCACGCCTATTAATATTTTGGGTTCTAGGGGCATTTTGGTGATCTCACATGCATGGTGTAGTACAAATAAATAAACACACATAATAGGTGAAAATTAGTGCTAAGACTAATACCAAGGGTTTTGTGAGTTGGTAGTAAATAGTTGGGTACGATTATTAGTATTTTATAGCCTAAGGGAATTTTAGTGAATTGGCATATGCAATGGAAGTCAGCTTAATAAGTGTGCATGATAAGTGGTAGTGGGTGCTATGAATGGAAATAGGGGTTTTGAGGTGTTAACAATATGTGTTGGGTATAAAGGGTGATTATGGGTGGAGATAAGGTTTAGTGGTACTAATAATTCATGTTTGGATATAAATGATGATAAATATGGAGTAGGGGTATTTTGGTAATTTTAGAGGTATAAGGGAAAATGTACTAATAAATGTAATTTCTAAGAATTGAAGGGTGATTATGTGTGGAGATAAGGTTTGGTGGTACTAATAAGTCATGCTTTGGTATAAAAGGTGATAATATATAGAATAGGGTTATTTTGGTAATTTTAGAGCTATAAGGGAAAATGCACTAATAAATGTAATTTCTAAGAATTGAAGGGTGATTATGTGTGGAGATAAGGTTTGGTGGTTCTAATAATTTATGTTTGGGTATAAATGGTGATAATATATGAAATAGGGCATTTTGGTAATTTTGGAGGTACAAGGGAGAATATACTAATAAATGTAAATGCTAAGTGTTAAAGGTTGATTATGTGTGGAGGTAAGTTTTGGTGGTGCTAATAAGTTATGTTTGGGTATAAATGGTGATAATATATGGAATAGGGGTATTTTGATAATTTTGAAGGTGTCAAGGCGAATGCACTAATAAATGTACATGCAAAATGTTAAAGGGTGATTATGTGTGGAGATGAGGTTTGGTGGTACTAGTATTTTATGTTTGGGCATAAATGGTGATAATATATAGAATAGGGGTATTTTGGTAACTTTTGAGGTGCAAAGGTGATTATATTAGTAAATGTACATGCTAAGTGTTAAAAGGTGATTATGTGTGGAAGTAAGGATATAGTTAATGCTTTAGGTTATGTATGAATTATATGTTTATGGGTTTATTGGTATGTAATGTGTACTTATATATGAATGTGAACTAAGTATGTGTGTAGTGCATCTTGGCTTGCCAGGAGTTAAGGTATGTTGATTATGATCTATATTATGTGTAAAATATGTGATATGACTTGTTATGGATGACATGCTCTTATGTATGGTTGAGATGGTATGTCATGCATGCGTAGATGCCTTAGGAGGGTTTGATTGGCTGAAGGGTACTAAAAGAAATAAAGAGGGTGGAGTGAGTAAGGAGAAGTGGTGGAAAAGTCCTAAGTGTATTGTGAAATATAGATGAGAAAATAAAGGAAGAAAATGATAAAATAAAAGGTTAGTCAAAAATCTTGCATGGGAAATGTGAGTCTTACATGGAGTATATGGTATTTACATCAGGGAAAAGCTTACGTGGGAAAAGTTGGTTTGAGGGTTGACCATAGGGAGGAAAGTGTATTTTGGGCGATTAGAGTGCTTGAGGAAGAGTTAGTACGTGGGTTGA
The DNA here is from genome assembly GCA_039764185.1 of Tamarix austromongolica. Classification (NCBI taxonomy): domain Eukaryota; kingdom Viridiplantae; phylum Streptophyta; class Magnoliopsida; order Caryophyllales; family Tamaricaceae; genus Tamarix; species Tamarix austromongolica. The sequence goes on from CM077818.1 coordinate 11,104,076, forward strand.
TTGAAGCATGCATGGGAGCCTAACTAGGGTTTTTGAAAGAAAAAAAACTAAGTATATGGGTATTGTGAGAGAGGTTAAGCAGGTTGGTTGGACTTTGGCTTGTGATGAGGAGTGTGTCACATGGAGGGTGGAGTTTTGTATGAGGGGAAGGTGTAAAAGAAAAATGGTTTATTAGGGTTTTTAGCGGTGACCGACTAGGGTATCCTTATCACACGTGGGAGTTGAGAAGTTAGGTTGTGTGGTTTAGAGTGGGTTGATTAGAGTGATGGAGTCAGAATCAAGGGAGAATGTGGGCTATATAAGAAGAGGAGAGGCTAAGGCCATATAGACCAGATTAGGATTTTAAGTAAAAACTCTAGTAGGTGATGGTGAGCCCAGGTAGAGGAATAGTAGGTGAGCCTTGAGCCACATGTGTGGGGGGTTTTGGATTCATGGTAGAAGGTGAAAAAGGGGTCTTGGAGTCTTGGGGAGTATGGAGGTCCCAAGTTATGGGATGGGATTATTCAAGAAGTCTGGGATAGATGAGTGATAATGAGTCAGGGAAGCCCATTGGGGTCTGAATGTCCAGATAGGGGATTACTTGTGGAATACGATATGAATAAAATATTAATCACTTAAAGTAGAAGATTATTGAGCCAGGACTAGGTTTAGGATGATTTCTATTCTACCGGCAATAATAGTGGCCAAGAGCATTCTTGCCCTGGAGTCTATTCCACCGGCAAATAATAGTGGCTAGGTGTGTTCTACCCTAGAGTAGTTTTTCTGTTCCATTGGATATAATAGTGGGGGTTCCGAGCTCAATAAACAAAACCATGGATAAAAATAAATCAAGGAAAAGACACTAATCACTTATAGTGGAATACCATGTGGGTTAGGGCCAGGCTTAGGATGATTTTTGTTCCACTAGCTATAATAGTGGCCAAGAGCGTTTTGCCCTAGAGACCGTTCCACCAACTATAATAGTAGCTAGTTACGTTTTACCCTAGAGTAACTAGTTCTGTTTCACCTGCCATAATATTGGGATTCCTGTATTTACATGGATATAACTCGAGAGATGGCTAATTAAGACATTAATGGCTTGAATACAATAACAATGAATGAACCAATATGTTCTACAGATGGTTGTAGCTATTCAAATGATTATTGCATTTCAGATGATGTATGTACCCTCCTATGACTACATGTTTAATGTATTGCATCTGATCTGTTGTATGCAAGCTTTACATGTTAGTCTCGTATAAAGGGTTACTCGGTAGTATAGTACTGAAGGGATTCCTTTCTTAGGCCCCTACATATTCAATGGGCAGTGTCCTTTGCAGGTTAGACTACATGCTCCCTTCTGGATTCATCTTTGGGATTGAAAGCATAAGTTTATCCAAGGGCGCTGACTTGTGTTTCAAATTGGAAAGTACTTCTGTGTCTTTCATGAAACTCTTTGTATTTCTTTTCTATTAATGGGTTTTCCTTAGAAGAGAGTTAACCTTCCTAACTATTGCACTACTTTGATTTGTAAATGTGCTCTTGGAATTTAATTAAAGTGTGTTTTCTAGCCTTAGCACTTAGTAGCATATCAGGAAAAGAAACCATTTTGGTACTAAATGTGGCGGTAACACTCCAAAATTTACTACACTTGATTCTGCATAAACTTTTAAAAATGAAAATTTTCAGTAATTAATTTTGAAGGTGTTATACTTTCAATTATTTGAATATCTTGAATATCCACCTTACTGTCTTTTAGTGATCATAACCTAGGTTTTCCATGTACCTACCAAGCTTACTACATAACACAAATTAGGTCTAGTGCACAACATTAAGTACATTAAACTTTCTACAACACTAGCATAAGCAACTTCAACACCTACTTCTTTTCTTCATTGGCTATTGGAGCTTGTTCTCTGGATAATTTGAAATGAGCTACTATTAGTGTTGAAACAAACTTTACACCTTCAGCACCAAACTTCTCAATTACTTTACTAACATAAGAACCTTGAGACAGTACATGGCTTCTTTCCTTTTTGTTTCTTTCAATAGGGATTCCTAGGATATTTCTTACACTTCCTAGATCCTTTATGTCAAATTATCGTTGCAACGGTTGATTTACTTCATTAATCCCACCTCTATCACTACTTGCTATAAACATACCATCCACATAAAGAAGGTGGTATAACAAGTACTTCCTAACATACACACAAGAATCAAACTTACTTATTTTGGACCCTATATTCAAAACAACTTGATCAAACTTATGATTCCACTCTTTAGGAGACTACTTTAGCCAATGTAGTGGTCTTCTCAAGAGATATACCCAATCCTCCTTTTCTTTTTCCAAGAAACCAAGAGGTTGTATCACGTAAACACTCTCCTTCATTTCACCATTGAGAAAAGCTATTTTCACATCCATTTAGTCAAGCTCTAGGTCATTAGTAGTAACCATAGACAACAAATTTCTAATTGAAGTATGTTTGACCACATGAGATAAAATCTCCTTATAGTCTATCCCTTCATTTTGAGTAAAACATTTTGCTACCAACATTACTTTCTACTTTGGTGATTATCTAGATTAACGCCCTCTTTTACCTTGTAAACCCATTTACATCCCACTAACTTGTAATTTTTAGGTTTAGGAACCAATTCCCAATTTTTGTTAACCGTGAGTAAATGTATTTCATGATTCATTGCCTCCAACCACATCTATTTTGCTCCTCCAGAAGTAGCTTGTTTATAGTTCAATGGTTCTCCTCCCATAGTTATAACTGCAAGTAATGCAAAAGCTAATGTCTTTGCATAACCAAACTTATTTGGTGGTCTTATTTGCCTCCTTAATCAATCCCTAGCAAGTTGATAATCTACAAATTGATCATGTTGGATCCCAACTTCATCTCCCACTTCATCTTCAGAATTTAGATACTCACTCTTCTCTTTTCCAAGCTTCACCTAAAGCTTAATTACATCTTGATCAAAGGTTGGTTTTACTCCAGCAAAGTGATCTTTGTAAAAATCACTTTCTCTTAATTTGACATCCCTTGAGATGAACGTATTGCCAACATTGGAGCCTAAACTCATTACCTTGTATCCTTTAACTCCATTTGGATACCCTAAGAAAAAACACTTCATTGCTCTAGCCCCCAGCTTTCCATCCTTCACATGAGTATAACAAATTAACTCAAAAGCCCTCAGGTCTTGACAGTTGCCTACACTACCATACCATGTAACACCCCCAAATTTCACTCCTGAAAAAAATTTTTTTTTGAAAGATTAAAGCGGAAGCTAGGAGCGAATTTGGAAAATGTTACCGCCACATCTAACACAAGATAAATGTCAACCATCTATCTCATGTTAGATGCAAGGCTAAAACCTGTCGACCAAATAAATCCGAATAGTAAACACTTAACAGAGTACGAGAAATTTAAAGTCAATTACAAAACCTTTAGAAATCTAAATACAATACTTGCAACTTCCAAATGTGAAAACAATTAAACAAAATAAATCCCGAAGGGTAAATATCCGGATTGCCTACTCTCTCAAGTCAAGTCTTCCACCCCGAAATAGTATCCGATCTTAAACCTGCACAAGAGGTCTGCTCCCCACCATCAGTGGATCATCACAGGACCCATTCAACCAAGGTAGTATCAGTACGGGTCCAATACTGAGTAAATCCCACTACCCTATCTTATGGGAGAGACGTAAACTATAAAATCAAGTGCATATTGAATCATGGCACATTTACGTTGATATAATATTATGCATACTCAAAACCCACATCATAAGTCCTACCATACATATATAATAACATGCAAAACATATATAACATTTATTTAAACATGTAAGTGTGGCAGCAAACATCTTAAACCAGTAAGACATTCAGATAAACTAACCGAGCATTCATGGACAATATTAAACCAACCAATCGGGCATTTTCGGACAACGCCAAACCAACCAAGCCGAATCGAGTCCTCTGCTCGTGGAAATGAGCAGCATGTAGTAATACAGATAATAAAAGCCGGCTATGGTCCGGTTAGACTCATTCAGTCATTCTCTAGATCTCTGGTAAATATAATCAATTCACATCATAGTCTTTATCAATTCATGTGAGTGCGAGGACCCCACTATTATAGCCGGTGGACCGGGAATCATGCAGGGCAAAACGCGCCTGGCCACTATTATAGCCGGTGGACCGGTCATGCAGGGCAGAACGCTCCTGGCCACTATTATTCGCCGGTGGACCGGTCTGGCCCCGACTCACATGATGTTTCGCTGTAATTACTTTGTGTCTTTCCCATGTCTTATCGTTATTACGTTCGGTTTGTTGAGCACGGAATCCCCCACTATTATAGCCGGTGGACCGGAAATCATGCAGGGCAAAACGCGCCTGGCCACTATTATAGCCGGTGGACCGGTCATGTAGGGCACCCCGGCCCTAACCACTATTATTCGCCGGTGGACCGGTCTGGGTCCGGCTCAACATCTTCCTCTTTAAGTAATTAGTGTCTTAACATATCTTATTTGAAAGTATTTTACCCTTGACATGCATGACTAACTTTATCCACACTTGTCCTCCCAGGAGGGCCCGTCCCATATCTTGGGACACTTGCGCCCCTTATCACACCTCATTATCCACTCCCCTTTTTCTCTTACACATAATAAAGACCAACCCTTAATGGCGTGGGTTAAGGCCCAACACCTCATGACATCCACTCCACATGCTATCTCCCTCTAAGGTTTCCCCTTGGAAACCCTAATTGGACCTATGTGGCCCAACTTTCTCTCACTTACACTACCATTACTCCATCTATCGTCCTACTCCTCATCTCATTTAGATCCAATCCCAAATCATATCGCTTTACCCCTCGATTCCACACGTGACCGAAAACCCTAGTTGGCCACTTCAACCCTAGCACCTTTCTTCTCCCACAAGTAACCCCTCTCTTTTTCACCCAATATATCTTCTCTCCCATGACACCCATAATCACCCCTTATACAACAATTCCCACTCTTAACCCATACTCCACTCTCCCTTAATCATTTTTACTTCTACATTTCCCAGATTACTACTTTCTCCCAAACCCTAATCGGGTCCCTTATACACCCTCGCAGCAACCTACGTATTATTTTTCATCCCAAGTCTCCAAACACTCCACAACTCTCCCTTTAGCTTATTTACACCTTAATACAACTTTTCTCACGTAACGATTATCCCCATGCAAGCTTTATCCAACCCATGCAAACTCTCGAAGTTCCCATGCAAACCCTAGAATTCCCATGCATGGTTCTCATCTCTTTTTCCTTTCGGTCAACCTCATACCCCTTTAGCAGTTCGCTTCCCATTTATTTCTTTTATCATTTCATCTCCATGCCGTAATAATAATTACCCTAACATGCATGTCCTAGAGGGTTAATTCATGCCACAGCACATCATAATCACCACGTATGGATATCACATTCATGTCATGAGAAAACACATACCACGTACCTTAACTCCAAGCTGCGCTACGCATAAAACACGTTAAGGAAAATCATGTGATACACAACAGGACATGATACATATACAAGGCACCCAAGGCATACAAGTCACGTAACACGTAAGAACCTTAGCCACATCCTTACGAAACACCCATAAGTGGAGGTAAGTAGAAACTTACCTGGATCCGAAGCTAGCTAAGCGAGATAAGAGGGAGAGAGGTCACTAGCTCGTGGATCCACGAGAAAGCTGTCCTAGATCCGATAGAAATCGAAAACTAAATTAGAACTATTCTATCAATCAATAATTCACATATTCTAATTAAATAAACACAAACAACACAAATGATCTTTCTTAGAAAATTTGTCCAAAACTTAGGACTTAAAAGCATAGCTATATTAAGATTTGAAATTAAAAATAAATCCAAATGGATTAATACAAATACCACTTAGGACATTGCAAATTAATTTGGAAAGCTCAAGAAAGAATAATCGATTATAAATTAATTTATCGAAAATGACTTATTCATTAGGTTTTATAACTAAATAGGTAAACCGACAATTTATATAGAACTAGATCCAAACCGATTAGATTAAAACATAATTTAAATGATTTAAAACCCAAAGACAGAAATCGATTAAATAAAAGACGCACAACAAAAATCAATTTATAAAACACTCCCCGAAGATTAGGGTTTTAGGCCCGAAAATACAATTCAGTTGAATTCTATTAATTTAATCAAATTGAATATTTAGATATGCAATTAAACATATTTTATAACATATTAGATAATCAATTTATCAAAACCAATAAAAGGAATACCCAATTCAGCATAATTAGGATTTTTGGACCCGGAACGCAAATCCGATCAATTCTTGCTAAAATATATAAATTGACGGTTCGGAAATGTAATTAAATATATCCTAATATAAATTGTATAGTCAATTGAATAAAACGACCTGGTTACATAACCCAATTTAGACCCGCAAGAGTTTTGACCTAAAAATCCAATTCCGATTAATTACGCACAATTTTCCCAAATCAACACTTCCGATATGAAATTAAATACATTTCAAATGGTATGGTAAAATCAATTGAGCGAAACGACTCAATTACGCAACCCAATTTCATTACACAAGAATTTTGACCTAGAAATCAAATTCCGATTGATTCCGCATAAATTTCTCAAATTGACGGTTCCGACATGAAATTAACCACATTTAAAAACATATTGTATAATCAAATTATCCAAAATCGCCAAATTGGACGGATCCGAAAAATTTGGGCATAACCCGGCCTAAAATTCAATTTCCCAAATTTTCAACACAAACCATACAAATAATATATCCAAATAAATCTTACAGCACATATATACATAATACAACAATCAATTTAGCTTTTCATAAGCTAAATCACATTCAATTAATCAAATCCGTATTAGGGTTTTTCAGAAAATTATACCAAACGAAAATCAACGAATCGGGACAAGGAAGGGCCGGAGGAGCTTCGTCGGAGGCCGAGGGTTGCTCGCCGGTGGTCAGCGAGGCTCGCCGGTGACCGGGCGGTGGCGCGAGTTGCGTGGCTCGTCGCTGCTGCCGCTGCTGTTCCTGCGCGCTTCGGTGGGCTGCTGCGCTGCTTCGCTGGTGGCAGTCGCTCGTGGTGGTGTGTGGCAGCAGGTTGGAGGCCAGGGGTCGACGAAGGAGGAGCAGGGAGGAGGAGCTGGGGAGAGGTGGCGGCTAGCTAGGGTTTGGGAGTAGAGGGCTGCGAACAGGGCAGGGCGCAGGAGAGGGGTCGGGGTGGGGAAGAGAGAAAGAAAAAGAAGAGGGGGGGGGTCGGTCGGGCCGGTTGGTGCGGGGTTTTTTTTTTTTTTTTTTTTTTTAATAACAAATACCCATAAAATAAAATACTAAAAATATAAAAATATTATTAGAAGATTTTATATAAAATTTATTTAACAAAAATTTATTTCATAAGGTTCCGAAAGCTTAAAATTAATAAAAAGGCTATATAAAGAATTCCGAAAACATTTTCGGAAAAAATTTACCAACGAACGTAAAAATTTGTGTTATTTACGGAAATATATTATAAGGTCTCGAAAAATCATTTAGAAGCATATAATAAAACATTTAAGTCAAATTTGAATAAATCGAGACTAATTTAAATAATTTCCGAAATTGATTTTCCGTAAATCAAAAAGCATAAAACAGACGAAAATTAATTCCGAAAAGAAATTTATAAATAATTTCCGAAAATCTTTTTAAATTAAAACTTCCCGAAAATATTAAAGATTACTGAAATGAATAAATTTAAAGTCGGAAATATTTTCCTACGGATAAAATTATTAAAATAAATTTAACTATTTAAACAGAAATTCCATAATTTAAATGATACATTTCGTCAACAAAATATAACTTCAAAATAACGTCATAATCATATGACAAAGTTATAATCGAAAATAAATCTAAAATATTAAAAATAAAATACGAGAAAGAACTGGAATATATATTTTTAACCGAGACTCGAACTCATAGGAATATAATAAAATCATTGTCGTTAACGAATTTATCTAGAATGGTTCGCAACGACAACGATTAATTAAATTCAAATATGAACTCGAAATCGTCGATAAATCCATAAAATGAATCAAAATTAAGATAATTAAACATTTACATCAAATTACGCTAATAAAATCATTAAACTTAGTAAATATAGATTTTAAAAATACGGGGTATTACATACCATCTCTCAACTGGTGCTTTAAAATTTATTGCTAAGGAAGGATACCTGTTAATTAAATAACAGGTTGTTTTGGCAGCTTTTGCCCGATAAATCTTTGGTAATCAACATGTAAACATCATGCACCTTACTATTTAAAGCAAATTCCTATTCATCCTCTTTACTATACCATTTTATTGAGGGGTTCCAGGGATTGTTAAGTTCCTTACTATACCATAGTTTTTATAGTAATTGTTAAACAATTCATTGTAGAATTCCATCCCATTGTATGTTCTTAGTTTCTTAACTTTCCTTTCTTTTTGAGTTTCTACTATCAACTTACAATATTTAAAACAATTGAAAGCATCATATTAATTCTTTAGAAGGTATATCCAGACAAATCTAGAGTAATTATTTATTAAGGTTAAAAAGTACCTTACACCACCTTATGTAGGTGTCCTCGATAGCCCCCATAGATCTACATATATATAGTCAAACAAATCCCTTGTTCTCTATATACTAGGTTGAAATCTCAATCTATGAGACTTTCCTAAGGTACATTATCACAAAAGTCTAATTCCCCTAGTTTGTCTTTCCCAAACACCCCTTTATCGGACAGGATCTACAGTCCTTTCTCACTAACATGCCTCATTTTAAGATGCCGTAATTTTCTAATACTCAGTTCAGCTTTCCCTCCTAACTAAGTAACATTTACCACTTTAGGTTCATGTAATACATACAATCCATTTTAGAGATTCCCTCTAAGCACCACCATGGAACCTCAAACCACCTTCGATGCTCCTTGTTCCACCTTAATAGAACACCCTTCCGTATCTAGTATCCTAAGGGAAATTAAGTTTCTCCTTATTTTAGTAACATGCCTAATTGAGTTCCACCTATAATCTACCCCATCATAGGACTTTATCATAACATCACCAATATCCATCACTACACATGGTTTGTTATTTCCCAGCAGTACATGACTTCCATATGATTTCAGATAATTCATAAACCTTGTCTTGTCAAGAAAAATGTGAAACATACATACTGAATCTAACACCCATCCCTGACCAATATTATCACCAACAAACAATGAAACCTCTGCACTATCATATCCATCTGAGATAACATCAATTTCACCATTATCTTCCCTCTTGGAATGTTCTTTCTATTTTTTTCCCAGCCCCTTTCAACATTTCTGAACAATCCCTTTTGAAGTGGCCTTTTTGGTGACAAAAAAAAACACTTTCTTGGCTAAGAATAGGAGAAATGTCTTTTTAACCTTTTATCTCTCTTCTTAGTTCTTCCTCAAATGTTCAAACACTTGGCATTTCCATTCTCTTTCTGATGTTTTTGCCTCTTTAACTCTTTTGAAGTTAAAATAGTTACCAAATCATCCAATGTTAGATCTTTATGGCTATACATGAAAATATCAACAAAGTTTTCATACCTCTAAAAAGGTAGAGAGTTAAGTAGGAGTATTGCTTGATCCTCATCTTCCACTTTCACATCTATATTTTCTAAATTCAAGAGAATCTTGTTGAAATCATCTAGGTGACCTTCAAGCATTTTTCCTGCCACTATTTTGAACAAATAAAGTTTCTGCTTGAGGATCACTCATCTGGTAAGTGACTTGCTTATGTATATTGATTCAAGTTTTGTCCAAACAGTAGTAGCCAGGATTTCCTTTGATACTTTGCTTAACACCTTGTCTTCAAGACAAAGAATCAGAGTGCTGTGGGATTTTTCTAGGAGTTCTTCTTTCTCCTTCTTCTCTATAGAGCTAGGAAATTTTGATTCACCCTATAGTGCTGCTATAGTCCCTTTTGTATAAGCAGAGCCCTCATTTTTACATGCTAAAGCCTCAAATCACCTTTCTCATTAAATTTATCAACATCAAATCTTGTTGAACCCATGTTCTTGAAGATAACAGAAGCTCTGATACCAATTGTTGATCTTTCAAGAACCAACTCTTCTCTTTAAACTCAAAAAAGTAGAGATATATATGTGGATTTAAGATTGAAAAAGAAAAACTAGAATGTAATTCAAAAGAAAACAATATAAGCAATTATATCAGGAAAAAAACAAAGCACTTTCTTGGTGTTCATAAAGAATTCAACTTTTTTTTATCATATCAAGTAGCATTCTTTTCTCTTATTTAATGACTCGATACACCCTATAAGTTCTATATTCTCCTTTGTACTTCTTTTTCCTTCTACTTATAGCTAACACACATTGCACCTCCTATTTATAGACTCAAGCACCAACAACAATAATTATTTATTAAACTTAACTAAAAAAAGCTAAACTCATCATTTGACCTTTAAAATAATATAAGATACAATTTATCAGCTATACATTTAACATTAAAATGTTGTTAACCCATCAACTCAACAACATGTCTTACATGTCCTTTACAAACTTTAAATTACCAACGAGCATCATCATTCTTTACCTTAATTTGTATAAATTTTTTAGGAGTGGAGTCATTTGATATTGATTTGAAGGGGAAGAAAATGACCATGAAAGGCAACATATAACTCGATGCAATCTTGCAGATAATTTCTGAAACAGGAAATCTGACTTCCTTCTGGGAAGAAGTTGTTCCACCAATAGAGTTTGAATACAAGTCCATAGAAGCCTCTATTACTTCTGCTTAATGACTAAGCTTCATGAATTAAAACATGCTTATGTGTTATAGTGGACTCTTTTGCACTATATATAAAAAAGGAAGTTGTTCGATAGAAGCTAATAGTTTCATGCTACGAAATTTCATAATTATAATGTGGTTGTTTCAACTATGTTTTGATAAATGCAATATTTACTAGTATTTTAGATTTTTATCCAACTTATTTGAGTTTCTTGCTTTAGCATGGTCTCATGTAATTAAAAATTATGAGGAAAAATTATGTCTCACTTGATTTAGAAAAGGTACAAAGTTCTCCTTTTAAAGAGAACAATTACAACATGAATGAGAGAGCTAATCATACTTGTTAAACTCTTACAATTCTATGATTTTATGATCTAAAAATCACTAAAGGATTATTTTAGGTAGAATATTAAAGTAGTATATTTTTGTTATACTTAGTAGAATGTTGAGATCCTATATAGATCTTACAATCATATATATTGACTATAACATTTTTTTATCTATTTACCTTAAAATCTAGTTTTTCTTTTATTTCCTTTATATTTCTTTTATAACCCTAAACCTCAACTCCCATTATTTTCCACATACTTGATATTGAACACTATCCAATGCAAAGGAAACACATGTGAGATATTAATATGCTAATGAAGTATTTATCATAGTAAAAAAAATGCTTATAAAAATTTTCAAACTCTATATGTAGTGTAAAAATATATATAATTAATTTCATGATTTTATTTGTTAATTAAATTCTATTAAATTTATAATTATTCTCTTTATTAGCTTTAATGGCATTTTTAGCCTTATTTTTCCATGCATAATCAATATACTGACTTTATTTATGTGCATATAATTTGACAATATAAACAATACCGGCGCTCCCCACGGTGATACGCTTGGTCGGATATACCCATGCTCCAATAGTTCCTCCAACTGAACCTTCAATTCTTTCAATTCCACCGGTGCCATTCTGTAAGGTGCCTTGGAAACAGGCTCAGCTCTCGGCACTAGCTCAATCTTGAAGTCAATTTCCCGGACTGGAGGCATGCCTGGTATTTCTTCTGGGAAAACGTCCGAAAATTCTTTAACTACCGGGATATTGTCCAAAGAGGTTAGATCCTTATTCAACTCCTTCACACTGCATAAATATAGAGGACACCCCTTCTGGATCAAAGCATTCAATGCAACCGCTGATACAACCTTAGTGGTCGGCTCGGGCTGAGTCTTCCGATATGAAACCGTGGTACCCTTCGGCCCTCGCAGAACTACCCGCTCTTGGGCACAATCAATAATCGCTTTGTACTTTCCCAACATATCCATGCCTAGAATTACGTCGAATTCTTTTAGATCCATCCCGACCAGATCCACTAGGAATTCTACCCCTCCTATATCTAAGGCCACGTCGGAAAACCTCCGACTACACTCCATCCTGTCACCCGACGGAAGCATAACAGATAGTTCTATTCTAGCAGATGGTGACAATCCAGCCTTATTAGCAAAAGCAGAGGAAATGAAAGATGACGTGGCACCCGAATCAAATAGCACATGAGCTGGCAAAGAGTAAATGGTAAACATACCGGTAATGACATCCAACTGTCGATCTGCCTCGGTCTGACTGATAACATTCAAGTGCCCTCCTGATTGGCCTCCTTTCTGAGGATGAGGCTTAGGTCCCTGTGGTCTCCCCCCTGTCTCTCGAACTAGGGCATTAGATGGAGCAGGTGCTCTCTGATAATACTGCTGTGACGAGTTCTGTCTGTGCTGCTGATAAGCATGTTGCTGAGGCATTAGCGCTCCTCCCTGCTGATATGATCGATTCTGATTCTGTTGAGGTTTGGGTGGCCTCCAACACTCTACTGCTCGATGACCCATCTTCCCACAATTTAGGCATGTAATTAACTTGCCTGCGCAAGTTCTGCCTGAGTGGGTCCGACCACACTTCCGACAAATTAGGCCCCTCGGGGGCCCTTGGCTCCCGCTGCTCTCTCTCGGTGGCGGCCTCCTGAACTCTCCAACCCTGGGCTGGGTCTTGCTCCCAGAACTCTGGACTTCGGGCTTTCTCTTCCCAAGGATGGTGGCCTGCTCATGGACCAGCGTGTCTGCGATGCAAGCACGCTCATACAAGGATGGTAAATCAGTGAATGGTACCGCACCCATCATCCGGCGGATGCTGAAATTTAGTCCTTGCTCGAATTGGAAGACCACTGTGGACTCGTTGGCAGCAATCCCTGGAGCAAACCGGAGCAACTCAATAAACTGGGCATAATACTGACGAACAGTCTTCGGCCCCTGAGTCAACTGCATAAACTCCCGGAGTTTGTCCCTCCTAAGGCTCTCGGGATAGAACCTGGTGCGTAAGGCGGTCTTAAACTCCTCCCACGAGGTTAGAAAACCATTCCGGTCTCGATGCTCCTCCCACCAAGCATCTGCTACACCCCGTAGGAAGAAGGCTGCGATGCTGGGCCGTCGATCATCAGGACAATTCACGGCCTCAAAAGTGCGATCCATATCACGGATCCACCCCTCTAGGATCACCGGGTCTTCCTCCCCGGAGTAAGTCGGAGGGTGATGTCTCGTAACCCTCTGAAGCCAGTCCTCCCCAGCACCATGGGTTTGGTGGGCGAACTCAAGAAAGGCGGTGACTGCCTCCTCTAAACGGCTAATTCTCCCGTTGTTTACCATCTTGCTGCATCAAATAAACACTTAGTAAGAAACCCACGGATTCCAAATTTTTAACGAGGCTTTCTACCTCCTAGGGAAACCCTAATCTACCCTTGTACTCCTCACCGTGGCCGGGATCCAAAAATTTAGAAAATAAAATGGTTTTCCTTCAAGGTGGAAAATTCTTTTCGAAGTTCAATAGCAACTTCCAAAATTAACTTTATTTCCAAAAATGAGCGTGGTCAAGAAGATCGACCGCTCTGATACCAACTTGTAACACCCCAAAATTCACTATATTTTTTTTTAAACGGAAGCAATTAAATTAATAACACTGAAAACCTGTGAATTCTGGAAATGTTACCGCCACACTCAATACTAGACCGGTTCACTCCTACCGTTCCAGCATTAAGTGCTAAGGCTAAGAAAAATGACTTGAAACATTAATAAATAATCCAAATTTATGATTACGAAAATCAATTACGTACTGTTCCTTACACAATCCAAAGTACGAGAATTAGTTCATCGAGAAAGGAGATAACTGCAATAATAAAACTGTTTCCTGATTATTCTCTTAAAAATTAAAGGAAATGGAAATAAAAATCTCAAGGAGAGCCGGCCACGTCACTATGGAAACAGGTCCCGCCCCATCATCACTCGACTCATCCTGATGTCCCATATACATCGATATCATCGTAAAAGACATCTCCTACCTGCAGTAAATCAGATGGGCCTTCTACTCGTTGGAATGAGCAGCACCCATGAAACGGGTGATCAGTACGCTACGTACTGAGTAAGGTAACCAAGCACTGAAGCCAACACATAAGCATAGAGATTCATATATAGAACATAATAGAGGCATAATCACGGTAACATAATATCGTACGAACAATCGGGTAGATACCTAAAGTCCCAAAAAAAAATCCAGATTAATTACTTAATTGATCTTTTATCGGAAATCGATACACATCATGCCTTTTATCAAATCCATGCGAATACGGGAGCCCCCACTATTATTGCCGGTGGATCGGAGGCACATAGGGTATCATACCCTAACCACTATTATAGCCGGTGGATCGGACACACATAGGACTACGCGTCCTAACCACTATTCCTGACCGGTGGATCGGTTGGCCCCGGTTCGCATGGTGTTCCACTGTAAGTAATTAGTATCTTTTAGGTACCTTGCAAACTATGGTTTATTTTTATTGAGCTCGGGAACCCCCACTATTATAACCGGTGGATCGGTTTCGCATAGGACATCATGTCCTAACCACTATTATAGCCGGTGGATCGGTCACACATAGGGTAACACCCTAACCACTATTCCGAACCGGTGGATCGGTTGGTCCCGTCTCAATGATCTTTCACTTTAAATGATTAGTATCTTAAGTATCTTATTCAACAACTTCATCCTAGATAATACCCTAGATATGCATGATCAACACTATACAACCCTAGCTCCACGTAAAATACTCTTCCAATCAAACCCTAATCCCCACACAAACCATACTCACATGCGAACCCTAACTCCACGTAAAACATAGTTCCATGCAAACCTTATCTCCCATGCGAACCCTAATTCCACGTAAAACATATTTCCATGCAAGCCCTAACTCCTATGCAAAACCCTAACTCCACGTACAATCATATTTCCATGCAAATCCTAACTCCCATGCAAAACCCTAACTCCACGTACAACATATTTCCATGCAAATCCTAGCTCCCATGCAAAACCCTAACTCCACGTACAACATATTTCCATGCAAATCCTAGCTCCCATGCAACCCATTTTCCATGCAATCCCCACTTTTAGGCAAAACCCTAATCCTCATACAAAACCCTAATCACCAGACAACCTCATGCGAAACCCTAATCCATGCAACTCCCTATCAATATTTTATAACTCCATCATGCATATCTTGAGGCCACATTATACAACAATAATAACATAAATGTACACATGATTCTCATGTCATCCTTTATCCACACCAACATACTTCAATTTCATACTCATGCTGTATAAACAACAACTATACAATATTCACACAAGAGACACTATAATTAACACCATATGACATGCATAGCGTAAAATCACATAATTTAAGTATGGCCTTAGCACCCCTTACCTGAAATGTCACCGGTCTTGGAGCAAGCTCCTATACCTCTTGAGAGTTTTGAAAAGGCTCGCCTACTTTGGGAGAAATACTAGGATTAGGCTTTTCCTAAGAATGCTATTATTTCTAAATTATCCCAAGACCTTATTATTATTATTTTTTTTTTAAAAAAAATATTATATTAGAATTTACTCTACAACATACTAGTAGAAAATAAAACTAATGCAATTCAAAATACAAAGGGTGATATAAGGGTTGCTACCCTTCACCAAAATAATATTATAAAGATAAAATAATACTAATACTAATAATAATAATAATGATAACGACTAAATGTTATAAATAAAGATAATATTACTAATGGTTAATAAAAGTAGACTTAAAAATTCTGAAATACCAAAGTGCGAATATTAATATAACAATAGGCCTTATACTTTCCGGAATAAATAATAACATAATAATAATAATTATTCTAATAATTATAATATTAATAATAATAATAAGAACGATAATAATCATATAATAATTCAATTAATAACTTAAGATTCAAAACTAACCATAATATTATTTTATTGCTACTTCCTACCCTGCAAGTAAAATTTAGTATAACTATTATATTAAATAATAATATTATTGTTAGCAAAGAAATAATTATTATAATCAACTAAATACAAATAACTAAAATAAAAACAGAATAATTTACAATAAATAGGAAATAAGGGTTAAGATGGTCTAGGGTTTCACCTTGAGTTGGCAGGAAGTGGCGGCACGGGCGGTGGTGCACGGCGGTGGCCGGAAAATGGGTCTAAGAGGGAAAAGATGAATCACAAGAGAGGAATAGCAAGGGAAAAATTAGAATAAGGTTATGGTTCGGTAGAGGAGGATTATATGGAGTTTTTGGGAGGTTCAGATGGCAGTGGAAGTGGTGGAAACGGCGGCGGACGGCGACTTAAGGGTTTCGGGATAAAAAATTCAGGCGAGACAGGCAGTCAATTTGACACGGCTATGGAGGTTCGTGCAAGAAGAATCGAGAGGTGAAAATGGTTTAGTTAATTAGAGTGACTTTCAGGGAAGAAAATGAAATGTTTCGGTGGCACTGAGGTTGGCTAACGGTGGAGAAATCAGCGTCTAAAGTCTCGGTGGTGGCAGCCTTCGTCGAGGGTTTTCGGGGAAGAAAATCTTCCACAACTCCTACTACGAGGCTATATATAGATTGAAGATGGTATAATAGGGTTTTGGGGGTTGGCAGGAAGCTAGAGGGTGCGAGAATTTGGGCAGCCGGCGGCGGAAAACGATCGGGTATCGTTTGGTATATTTCGAAATTTCGCGAGGCTGGGGAGAGGAAACGGGCGAGATTTAACGCCGAATAATTATGCAAATTTATTTCTGGAGTTAAGAGGAAGACAATGAGGCAAGAAACGGCCGGTATTAATCACCGTATCCGGAGATGCCATTGACGGGGTCCAAAGGTGCAGCAGCGTCGACGGAGGAGGAAGGAGGAAGAAGGAAGAAGGAAAGGAGGCGGACCAGTCGGCCGGGGAAAAGAAAAGAAAAGGGGAGAACCGGGCGGTTCGCGCGCCGGTTAGGCCCTCACTTATCGACAAGCAGCATCTCGACATTAAATCGTCCAAAACGACGCGTCTGGGAGCACGCAGGAAGAAGGCCAGCGACGCTGGGCCGCGGGAGAAGAAGAAGGAGAAAAAGAAGAGGATTAGGCCGCGCCAGGCCCAATCGGCGGAAGAAGGAGGAAGAAAGAAAAGAAAGAAAAGGAGAAAGGAAAAAGAAAGAGGAAAAAAAGGAAAAAGGAAGAAAATAAGGAATTGGGTTTAAATAAATTAATTAGAATATTTTGGGTATTTAATATACAATATTTGAATAAAATAATATTTAAATCCCTTTTTAGGCTAAATTAGGATTTTTAAAAGATTTTCCATAAATTCCATTTTAATTAGCAAAACCCCCCTAATTTTATTCCATTAAATTTTAATTAAACTAATATTAATTTGGAACTATTTTATCCTCCTTATTTTAAATAAAATAATTTATTTTGTTAATTTCTAAAATAAAATCCATAACTAGCTAAAATACCCAAATTACTCCTAATTAAAAATAGTAATAATTTTCTTCTTAATTTGTCCTATTTAATTTCCTTTTATTTTAATCAAATAATTTATATTTAATTAACTATCATAGTAAATTTCATTTAAATATACTATTTAAAATTAGAACTTTTCGGGGCATTTCAAGTCAACTCTCCCTCTCTTCCTCCTTCATCATTTCCTTCTAATAATAAGTATAATAGAATGGGTTGTATATTTTGGAGGCATGAGCATGTGTTTTAGCCATGTTGATCTTATTGTGATTTTTAGTAAATCAAGCGAGAGATTATGTTGTGATTTGAATTGACAAGCATGAATTCTGTTTTAATGGTGTAAGTATTCTTTTATTCATGTTTTAATAGTAGAAACATGTTAAGATTATGAGGGTAAATTATAATTATTTTATATCAAGTTTATGTTGTGTTTAGTGTTTAGTGTAATTAAACTAGTCAAATAGTAAAGGTAAAACTAGTTAATTGGTTCGCTGATTAAATGGTTTTGGCCTACCAATCAAATGGTTAAACTGGACTTTCATTACAATCAAATAAGTGGTGTTTCTTCTTTGTTTTCAAAATATTCAACTAGTGAAGGCAAGTGGTCCACTAGTACACCATTTGAGCAGCCACCTTTATTAAAAATCAGACCAAAAATTAGCCTTATGGATCTCTTTATATAAATTCTAATAAATCTAGCTATGGTTTGATTGAAAATTACTTTGATTCAAAAACTTATCTGGTATGACCCTAATATGACCCATTCTGATTCTAGTTCAATTGGTCTAGCATGTTCGTTTACCCTTGAATTTTCTCCCTTTTAACTGAAGTGACGGTATTTAGAGCGTATTGAGTTAAAATGGCTCAATTGAGTCAACCGATCCAACCTCTTTTCTGGGTCTAATCCAATTTTTATTTTCCCGGTTAGTATGCTTATTTCAAACCCATATAGTTTTATGCTAGTAGACATCGTAGCACCCAGTCAGACCAGTAGAATTAGTTGGTCCAATCCAATTTTTAAATCACCACCATTACACTAGTTTATTGATTTCCTATTATTATGATTTTAATTTTCTATTTAGCCCTAAATTAGTTAGCTAGTTACGTGGGTGATTATGTGATATTCTAGGGTTATGACCTTGTAGTTTTGACTTAACCTTTGACATTTAATTTATGATCCTAGCCGTTAATACTTTAATATAAGAAAATGTTTAAATGGTTAATTATTGGTTATGGCTTGGAAGTCTTGATTGATGAGTTCAATTTTATCTCTGAAACACCAAATTTTGTGGCTTTGATGCCTTAGTTTGTCTTTGGTGTCAACACTTGGAAGCAACCAATTCAATTTATATATGAAATTGAGTTACGGTTTGTGATATTGCCTAACAACTATATGTAACGGGAATTAAGATATCATTCGAGCTTTTTTCTTTAACTATTGGGGTAGCTAATCATGAGCTAGTGGATGGGCCATCCTTGGGTTTATTACATTTCACTCAATACATATCTCTTTCTATATCGGGTTGCAGTCTGTAGGGGTATGCACATATTAATAAGGTGTAAGATTAATATTATGGCCAATCGGTATGGCATTGATGTCTTGTTTAGGTGTATGTGGTGTCCCTATAAAAGCCTCATAGTACTTTGCATGTCCATTACTTAGGTAGGTGTGGATTCCCATTTGTGTTAACCCTTTTAGAATATACATTCAAGGTGTGGTGGGTTTGGTATCCCATTGGTACGTGTTGTGCTCCCATGATTTTTTTTTCATGGTGGTGAAATAGGAGCATTCGCTCAAATATCTTAATAACTAGAAAGTATGTGATCACTAAAGGGAGGAATGAGATCGATTTAGATAGTTTTGTCCAATGTGTTAGAAAGTTTTTAGTTCTTTTAGATTACTTAGCTTTCAGTCTTATATTTAGATTTTGTTCTTATCTCCCTTCTACCATATCATGTCTTTATCAATATTATTAACATTAGTTGTTAGTGCATTCCCATGTTTGCCTCATCTCGTTTTGCTTGTATTGAGCATGTGCTAGGTACCTCTTCCATGTTCGATATGGAGGCGAAATCCTCCAATTTTATTTTCAAATACTTTTGTATTATCTTTAAAATGAAATTTGTCAGTGCTAAATTTAGGGGTGTTATAAAGACAGATATACATAATGTAGCATTCTAAATTTTACTACTAAAAAAATTTATTTTACAATGGAAGCTTATAACCAAAATATCGGGTGTTAACATCATAATTGATGTAAGTTGAGCTTATCATACCAATATTACATCAATCACAAGGAAAAAAACATTAAAATGTAAACTAAGATAAATATAAAATGAGAGAAGCTTTATAGGCATAAATATGAATTTGGAGATTAACTCCAGGTATAATAACAAAATAAGACAAAAGGGATACCATAGATCTAAGAGTTGAAAAAGGTATCCAGGTAAAACTTTCATTCAGATAACATGACTCTTTGCCCAAACTCTAGTGTAGAAAGTCACTCTAGCCCATACAATACATCATAGGTGACAAAATCATCTGGCGGGTCCTCAAAAACTTGCATAAAAGCAACAAGATCGTTTACTCGTGAGAATGAGCAGCATACATGTAAAGGATGGTCAATACGCTACATATTGAGCAAGGTGATAATACTATCGAGTCAGGGATACAGTTAAATACATACATTCACAGTAGAGAATAAGTATACTATTCATTATTTTATTTATATTGAGTTCAGAACCCCATTATTCTTATATCGATGGAACGGTCTGAAGCACCTCTCAAGGATAACATATCTGAGCCACTATTATCTTCTAGTGGAATGGACCCAACACCTCTTAGGGTAAAATGCTTCTAAGATACTATTCTTAAACTGGTGGAATGGTCGGAAATATCTCTCAAGGACAATGCATCTAAGCTACTATTATCGTCAGTGAAGCAGATCCAACACCTCGATCCTAATTCACATACTCTCCACTTTAAATCATTAATAACTTATCCATTAGGTTACTTATCTAATCATATTGTTATTCATGCTGATTTTAGGGCTCTACTATTATTAATTCGATAGAATGGACTGATGCACCTCTTAGGATAAAATGATCATGAGCCACTATTTTCGTCTGGTGGAATGAATCCATAAAGTACCTCGGCCCGAATCACATGATTTTTCCCTTTAAGTGATTAATTTCTTATTCATGACTGATTTGAAAATCACATAACATATTTAAAGTAGGTAAAGCACATCACAAAGATCCTAAAGTTGTTCTCTAGGGTTAAGACTCTTATATTCCCTAGAAATCCTAATTTCACATTTTAGTCATAGCTCCTCTTCTATTACTCTTTTATCCACCATACTTAGTACCTCAACCTCAAATATTATTATTATAAGTATAATCGAATTTTAAAGTCTAACTTTGAGGTATTACATATGCGATAATAACCATATCTCAAGAGTCACTATTTTCGGAGCCTATAAACCCTAATTTCACAAGGTCTAATGCAATTTTGCCTAAAACAACAATGCCCCAAATAAAGTGATACTTGATGTTAATGTGATTCGTTTGACGATGGAAAGAATTATGATTCTTTACTAAACAGATAATACTCTAGCTATCACCACAAACAACTAGAGCACCATGACCAAACCCCAACTCTCGTACTAAAACACCAAGCCACAATGATTCTTGAAAAGCCTCTATCATAACCAAACGCGCAACCTTAGAACCTCAAAGGTTGAACACTAGCAAACTAGTGTGTCTCTAATCATCAAGACCACAATCAAGGTCAGAGTAATCCATCAACAAAATAGTCAACAACACATACTCAATATAAGGTGATACTGTACGCACTATGTACCCAAGAATCTACATTACACCTAACTAAGGTGTGTTCAAGAGACTCACCACACATGCTCACAACATGAGTAATACAATTATCGGTATTAATCATATTGTACATCAAGCTTCTCACAACTACAGAGTATGAGCCAGTAATTAAGTAAGCCACCACAACTTCTTTGTATTTTGGCACATGCAAAGTCTTCATCCTGTTCTCCTCAGACCTTTCTTTTGTTGCGATAAGCAAAACATAAACACACAACAAAAGAATAACGAGTGAAAAATTTTATACTAATGTTTGAGTTTGCTAAAGAGACCACATCTCTTCAACAACACCGATAGAATACCATAAGGAAGAATCAACACCCAAAATAGCCTCTAAGTCTAACACTAGCTCCTGCACACTAATACTACTTGTAGTATACAATGCATAACCAGATCTCCTAAAGCAATGCCCACTTGCTCCACTTACTTCCCAAATTCCTCTTCACTAGAAGAATCTATCCTATTTAGATCAACAACAACCTCCACCTTGTCTAAAACACTTAGCAGACTCTCATGATCCATCTTCTTGTCAAGAAGGAATTCAGACTCATAAAAGATAATAGATCTAGATGTAATCGGGTCACAACATAAGGACCCCTAAGTGGTGCTAATGACACTATTATGCCTTAGTCGCATCACATCAAGGCTAGAAACATTTGAGTTAGATACTCTCAATATTGCCCTAACTGCACCTTCAACAGTTGTACTAATAAGCTCATACAATGTCCTAGCCATCTTACTAACAATCGCCACCACAACCCCCACTTGCCAACAATTACTACCACAACCCCATTACCAACCTTCAATGCTCTATTCTCAATGACAAACCTATAACCTTTGCTATCTAAGGAACATAGCGATATCAAGCTCTTGGTCATGTTGGGAACATGACGAATATTAAATAGTATCCTGACTACACCATCATACATCCTTACCCTCACAATCCTAATCCCAATCCCAGCAACTTTATACGAAGTATTGTTTCCCAAGACAACAACTTCACCTTAAATAATGTCATATGTCTGAAACTGGCTTCTATTGGGACATACACGGTAAGAGCACCCAGAATCCAGAATACCCTTATCGGCTAATATAGTTTATCCATCTATGATAGTCGATACATTACCATCATCATCGCCCCCAGTTATGGCAGCATCACACTCATCTGATACATCATTAGCAATATTTGTTGATTTCTATTGGGACAGTTGTAATCCCCCAAAATTTTAGAAAACCTATAATTTAATAAATAGCTTTTATTTGAAATAAATTAGCTTTTAAAATTATTTAATTCAATTAATTTATGGATTTTTGAGTATATAAATTTGGACGGGAATATTTAGTAAATTAAAATAGATATTTTGTTATTTTATCATGCTATTTTCATTTAAATAATTTTCCAAACTAATATTTACTAAAAGTATCAATTTCAAACGAATATATTAAATTATATTAAATTAAATTATTTATTAAAAACATTACATTTTATTATTTTCTAAATTAAATTAAATTATCCTCCCCTATTTTCTCATTTTTCTTTTTTCTTTTCCTTCTCCTTTTTCTCCTTTTTCTTCTCTTTTTCTTTTTTCTCCTCCTTAGGCTGCCCTCACCGACCCGTTCTTCCCCTCCTTGCGCGTTGGACCACAGGCCCGTTCCTTCCCCCTTCTCCTTCTCCCACGCCCGACGCAGCACAACCCAACCCGTCCCTCTTTTTTTTCTCCCAGACTGGACCGGCCAACTCCCCTTCTTTCCTGTGCCGGTCCAACCACCCGTTCGCACCCCTCCCCATTCCTTTCTCTCTTCTCCCACGCCCGACCACCATTTCTGCCATTATCGAGCATGCCGGCCGCCTGCAGCTGCCATGACCGGCCACCACCTACCTCCCTACTACTCCTCCTCTCTCCCCTGTCATTTTCTTTCTAATTTTGAACCAAACTAACCCCTGGACCACAGCTCGCATGCCTGACTTCTTTCCTTCTTCTTCCCTCCCTTTCCCCTACCAACCGACATCCCTGCCACCCTCCGTCCTCTCGCCGACCAGCCACTTGCCCCCTCTCTTCTCCCTCTTCTTTTTCTTCATCTCTCCAGCCTCCTTTCTGCCCCATTTTTGAGCCCTCTTCTCCTTCCCCGAGCTCCCTCTTCTCTCCTTTCTTCTCTTACCATCTTTCCCTATTTTTTTCCATGCCACCGCCAACCGCCGTTCTAACTACCGCACTCAGCCCCTGCGCCACCTTATGCCACCACCTACTACTACCCTACGCCACCACGAGACCCCCCAAGCCACCCTCGAGCCCCTGCAACTCCTCCTTTCTCCCCCTCTTCTTTTTCTCCCCACTTTTCTCCCTTATCACTAAGCCACCTGCAATCGCCCCGTTCGCCGCCGTCCGACCACCTTTTTCGCCACCCAAACCACCAATCCACACCCTACAACCTCCTCTACCACCCCCATACATTACTTTCCCGAAAACAGCCCCCTTAACCCTTCATTTTTCCCTCCTCTTTTCCTTCCTTCTCAGCCTCTCCACCTCGACCCACCTCGGCAGCCATCTTCGCCGCCTTGCTGCCGCTGCCTCCGCCGCCCTCTGCCGCCGTGAAACCATCCTTAGCCTCCACCTACACCCCCTCTTCACTTCTGCACCATTCCCTTGCCTTGAAACCTCCCCCATCTACCTCCTTTTCTAGCCTAAAGTCCCTAAAACGAGCCATCTCTCCTCCCTTCTATCTCACCCATTTCGAACC
The DNA here is from genome assembly GCA_039764185.1 of Tamarix austromongolica. Classification (NCBI taxonomy): domain Eukaryota; kingdom Viridiplantae; phylum Streptophyta; class Magnoliopsida; order Caryophyllales; family Tamaricaceae; genus Tamarix; species Tamarix austromongolica. The sequence goes on from CM077818.1 coordinate 11,128,393, forward strand.
ATTTCTCCCCCTTGATCTGCATGTGACTCACGCTATTCATGCAGCGTGAGCTCCCCTTTTGATTTGGAAATTTAATTATCTAAATTTTGAGGTATATTAATAGTTAATTAAAGTGTTTTATTATTAAATAAATTTTTATAAAGTTTTATCTTTTTTAATTTCTTATTTCTAACATGATAATGATTGATATTATTTTTAGGTGTTGAGTTGCTAATTAAGTCTTGAATCCTTAACCGGGATACCGGTAAGGTTTAATTTTTGTGGGATTAAGGTAATCGTTAAACCTCCCTTAAATGCATGGAAAAACGTATGCTAGCACATTAGGTATTTTAGTATGATTTTATGCATGTTTTGTGTGCCTAGTATAATATATATATGGTTGCTTATATTGATTGATAAAAAGAAAAGTATGATAACTTTTGTGCCATGTGTAGAGATGATACTTAAGGGAGGAGTTTGATTATTGATGGAAATTTTAAATGCTTGTCTATGATGTATTATGTCATTAATTCATGAATAATGTTATTATGAGCCTAATGATATTTTAGTAATATGCCTATGTAAGTATATGATCTAATATATGTAGTTGCTAATAAGTATTATGTTGAATAATGACAAGTTGGTGGAGTTAAATGATTAGAATGAAGTGCTAATATTAGTATTTTATGTAGTGGTGGTAAATTCATCAAAGTGGTGTAATAAAGGGGTTAAGTGGGAATTTTATAAGTGAAAAGGGTATTTTGGAAAGTTAGTAGAAAATGGGTATTTTGGTAATTTTAAAAGAAAGGGGTAAAACAGTAATTTTGTAAGCAAAAGGGTATTTTGGTAATTTCAAAAGAAAGGGGGTGAAATGATAATTTTATAAGTAAAAGGATAGAATTGTAAGTTGTGAGAAAGAAGTGTATTATGATAATTTTCGAGGCAAAAGGACAATATGGTAATTTTATGATTAAATGACAAAATGATAATTTTATAAGTAAAGGGGTATTATGTTAATTTTTGGAGAAAAGGGTAAATTGGTAATTTTGGAGTCAAAGGGCAATATAGTAATTTTATAAGTAAGTGGTAAGAATGGTAATTTTGAAAGTAAGGGGTAAAATAGTAATTTTGGATGAAGGAGGGTATTATGGTAATTTGCAAGCAAAAGGGTAATATGGTAAAATTGGATGTAAGGGGTGTTATCCATCGCTGGTGCCACCCATCTCCGCCGACCCAGAGTGAAATCCTAGACCCTCTCAGCCCTTCTCCCCTATTTGTTTAAGCTTACCCTATTTTATTTCAATTTTTAACCTTTGTTCGATTATTATTATTATTTGGTGCAATATTAATGTTATTATTTCTTAGTAGGGTCGAGAGTTTGTAGGAATTATTTAGGTTATTAGTTTCGAATTATAAATATTATTAGTATTATTATAAGTTTTATTATCATTATTAATAATAATAATATTATTAGTATTATTATTTTTATTATTACTATTATCTATTTAGAGGGTCGAAGCCCTATTTTATTTAAATAATTCGATTACTATTATTTCTATTATTAATATTAATATTATTACTATTTTTAATAATAATAATAATATTATCATTATTATTAATATTATTATAAATAATATGTGTTAATAATAATATTATTATTATTACTAATGGTACTTTTACTTTTTTAGGGTAGGGTTGAAAATCCTACCTTATATTGCTTTCGGGTTAAGTCATCATTATTATTATTTAGTAATTTCAATTATTATTTCCTTACTACTACTGCTATTATTATTATTATTATTATTAATGCCCTAATGATATTATTACCATTATTTTGGTGAAGGGTTGAAGCCCTTATCTCACCATCCGTTTTGAATCATATTAATATTATTACTAGTATTTTTAGTATTAGTTTCTATAGTTATTATTAGTATAGTATTATTTTATTAAAAATCCTAGTCTTAGGATAAGTTAGTAAATAATAGTATTTTTCGAAGGAGGGAATCTAATTCTAGTTTTTATCTCATAATAGGTGATACCAGTCAAAGCCCTAAAGAGGTATAGGAGCGTGCTCCAAAACTGGTGACGTTTTATGTAAGGGTGTAACTAAGGCCGTTTGTGTGTAATGTGTTTTACACGTCTTGCTTGCCATGTGATATAAAATATGATGTATTTTATGTGTCTTTTTGTAACTATTATATATGCAGTATGACGTGGAGTCAAGGTATGTTCATGTGATATTTTATAGCATGCATATGATATGTATAAGTTGTGTTTTTAATGTAAATTGATGCGGCCCATAAAACATGTATGTAGGTCGTGGGATATGATGGCATGGTGTGAAGTAATGTGGGATTGATCTAAGTATTATATGACCATGCATGGGGGAGTTAGGGTTTGCATGAAAATTTAGGGTTTCACGGGTGAGCATAAGATTTTGCATGAAAAAGTTCGCACACTTGCATGGGGATAAACTTTACGTACGAATAGTCATTTTGAGGTGTGAGGAAGGTGATGAAAGGGTTGTTTAGGTATTTGAATGTGTTGCATGAAAAATAGTACGTGAGATAATATAAGGGTCTATAATAAACTGATCTAGGGTTTTGTATGGTGGTTAGGGTTTAGTATGGTATTTGGGGTGCATGTGGTTGGGTGTGTGTCTGGTAAAGTAAAGTGTGTTATTGAAGAAGTGAATGGGTAGGTGGTGAAAAAGTAGTGGGCTTGGGTCCACACGTGGGGAGATGGACTCTAATGTAAGCTTGGTAAAGAGGGAAGAAGGATGGGCTCAGTTAGGGCTTTATGAGCCTATGGGTGAGATGGTTTCTTTTGGGGGAAATAAGTGTAAGGAGGTTAGCCATGCATATCTAGGGTTTAAATTTTTGAATAAGATACTTAAGACATTAATCATGTAAAGTGGAAGAGTATTGAGCTGGGTCCAGACCGATCCACTGGCATAATAGTAGCCAGGTACTACAGTATCCTAGAGAGGGATCCACCGGCGTATAATAGTGGTAGAGTATGTTACCCTAGTGACCGATCCACCGGCTAAAATAGTGGAGGATCCTGAGCTCAATAAACCAAACCCTACAGTTTGCTAAGATATGGGAAATACACTAATTACTTACAGTGGAATACCGTGCGAGAAAAGGGGCCAAACCGATCCACCGACATATAATAGTGGTAGGGCATATACCCTAAGTGATCGATCCACCGGCTAGAATAGTGGCCAGGAGCCGAAGTGTCCTGGAGACCGATCCACCGGCTAAAATAGTGGAGTTCCCATACTCGTATGGACTTGATAAAGAGCATGGTTTGAAAATAAATTCGATAAAGGATTAATGAAGTAATTAATCTGAACTATATTGGATCTTGACATTTTCACCTGAGCATTCATTTGCCTTTGTGCTATTATGTTGGATTTTATGCCCTTTTATTATTATACATTGTTTGTGTGAATTTTTGTATGCTGGCCTTAGTGCACGGTTATCTTACTCAATACATAGCGTACTGATCATCCTTTTCATAGGTGCTGCTCATTCCCACGAGTAGGAAGCGCATATGGTGTATTGTAGGTTGGAGATGCCTTCTTTGATATTGATGTTTATGGGGCATTAGACTTGGGCGAGAGTTGATTATGGGCTGTATTAACCTTTAGAGTGGTGTGGCTGGTTTTCCTTTTATATGCTATTATTATTACCCTTTTTTTATGTTATGAATTCCGAAAACAATTTTAACGTCATAGACATCTTTCTACTTTAAGAAACTATCTCTCGTATTTCGGTTATGTAATAATACATGCGTACTTTGATTATTGTTTTTGTGAACTTGATTTATGTATTGCTATGGTTTGATAGAAATATTTTCTTAGCCTTAACACTTGGTACTGGAACGATAGGAGTGAACCGGTCTAGTATTAAGTGTGGCAATAACATCCCCAGAATTTACGGGTTTTAAATTTAGAGGTTTTGTTTTAAAAAAAATATAGTAAATTTTGCGGTATTACAAATGTTAGAAGACGTCTTCTCTAAGATATGGGCCTAAAGGAAAATCAAAGTACACTTGATGATGCTTATTCTTGCTTGATGTATCTTAGTTACAACTTGTGTTTATTATAGCCACTAAATTATGAAAGTCATATGTGTTTTAAATTATAGTTCCAATTCAAGTAGAAATCCTTGTAGCGACTTCTAATAAATTAATGGCAAGTATGTTATAGATAAGCTAGAAGTGTATGATATTTGTCTAGATAGCTAAATTGTCAAAAAAAGAAAAAAGAAAAAAAGAATTATAATCCTTAATAATCCACGAATTATCCTTTTTTGAATATATTTTTAAGTTGAGTTATAATCAATGACATATGGACATAGAAACTTGCTACAGTGAGTCATTTCCATATGAATAGAATATTCCTTGAGAAAATAAAAAAAAATCTATGAATTATCTTTACACTGGTGTAAGATAGTATGAGATAAATATTGATAATATCTTTACCTAAACAGTTGCAATCAATAATGGATAAAAATGATTATTATTTTCAGTTCATTATAGAATTTTATTGGATAAATGATTAAATGAGTTGGAATAAACATATGAAAGTTAAATATATCCATTTAATGAGAATGATATATATAAATAAAAGGTCAAACATTTAAAAATGTTAGGCTAATTGACTATAAGTGGATATACATAAAAAAATAATTTTAAAGTGAATTTAGCGACATATATTTATACAAAAATCAGATTTTTATCCATATTAAAGATTTTTGGTGAAGTTTTAAATATAAGAAGTGTGCTCCACCAGAATCCTAAGTAATTGAGGAGTGTGCCCATAGACCTCGTCTAGGTAAGTAGCTCGGACTAATACTTGAACAGGCCATGGGGCTTTTATCCAATAATCGCGACGCAAAACGCTGATTTTTCAAACGCCCTAATATTTTCTCTCATCGTGTTTGTTCTACACGGAGGCAGAGCGGCACCTCCATCTCCAAAAGCTACGTGAAGTGAAGTCGGCGGTAAAGACTGAGTGCAAGGTAAATATCTCTCAATTTTAACGTGCTTACCTAGTAATTGATGCATACATTATCTGTCTTACGATTTCTTCCCTCTGGAGCTTCATTTTTATTTATTTATTGTTGTTGGGTCAGAGAATATGGCTGACAAGGCAGTGACGATCCGTACAAGGAAATTCATGACAAACCGTCTACTCTCGAGGAAACAGTTCGTGCGATTCTTGCCTTGCCTCTATTAATTTATACCTATTTACGGTCCCAGTTTGAGAGATCATCTATCATTAGTCAATGCGTAAATATGATTGTCTGATGCTTGCTTTTTCTTTTTTTATATTAACTCAGGTGATTGATGTTCTTCATCCTGGTCGCCCCAATGTTTCCAAGGTTCGTTCTTTATCTGTCAATGCTTTTCTTACATTTCGACGAATTGAGTGGTGCAGACATCGCAATACGTAGGGCTCTATACTTCAAGCCGCGGTGTTTTTTTTCGGCGGGACTTTTTTTGGCTGAATTTAAGGCCTTTGATATGATTTATTATTTGGATTGAAATGGTCATGGAATAAAAGTTGAATTAGATTGAAAATGTTGTTAGTAGTGTGGGAAAAATTAAGAGCAGTACACGCAAGAAACGAGATCTGTCAATAAAAAATAGAAAAAGTAGTGTAGTCTTGCTGTGATTACTCACTAGCCCGGCGTAGAAACGGCCAGACCATGGTGCTATTATGATCGGTCCTGTGCAGCTGAGAGAGAAGCCAATACTAATGCCCAATAATTTTTGTTGTATGTAAAATTGTAGAGGAGGAAGTAGTTTGAAAAAATTATTATGTGTTTTTAAACTAAAGGCGAACAGGGTTTAAATATCACTTAAGTATCAGTGCTTCTCAAACACAAAGAAAATAGATTGGGCAAACGAAGGAATATCACTTAAGTATCAGTGTCATGAGAATTAATTTAATATGTAGTGAAGTGAGACAACAATTGTTTCTGGAGAGTAAAGGACTCTTTAACTACCCATAATTTGATCGAGATCCTTACAACATGTGTTACTTTAAAATCTGCAAGTTATAATAAATAAGCGCTATTAATGGCCATGTACACACTTTGGGTACTTATGAGTGCTTTAGAAAGACAACCTTAATTTTTCATATACGGCGACCGATGTTCACACTTACCTAGCCAAATCCATCAAATGCGTATCACAAGAACTACTATAAATGACTATGGGCTCATCAAAAGTCTAAGCATACTTAACCTATTTACATCAAGTGAGTTCATCAAATTTGTCTCACTAGGACCACGCAAGAGAAAGATTATGAACTTTTTAAGAGCCTAAGCTTAATCTTTTCACAATACACTACCACACGCCATAAGGATGGGATTGTAGTATAAAAGAATAATCATATGGCTTCATCCAACCACTATATTTTTCTCAACTGAAATGCTTAAGCTCCATCCTTCTCAACTATTCGAGAATGACTCTCATCGTTAGACCTTTTATGAAAGATCTGGCATGTTTCTCTTTGATCTAAGAGATTACACCATACCTCAACAATTGCCTCACTTGACTGCATGTAGTACTGATGTGTTTCTTCTTACTATTGTACACAGAGTTCTTAGCAACATTGATGGCCGCTTGAGAATTATAGTGTAGGGAAACTAGCACATAGTGTTTTTCATAATGATTAATGACACATTGGATAACAAGTTCCTCAACTACTCTACCTCTTGACTAGGTAAGTTAAGGACAATAAACACTAGAGCGAGCTATATATATCTGCATAGATGAGTTCCATGACACAACTCCTCCACCTAAGGTAAATACATAACTTCATCACTATTTGAAATCAAGTCTGTATTTTTAAATCCCTCCAACACAAAAGGAAATCTACTATATTACAAACACCAATTCTTAGTACTCTTAAGGTATCTAAGCAACCGACGAAGTGCAATCCAATGGTCACTACTAAGGTTGTGATTATACCTATTTAGTCTTCACTTCATAGACTATGTCAAGTCTTAGTATAGTTTATGAGGAACATTACACTTCCTATGATTTTAGTATATTCATCTTGTGAAACAATGAAATCTATATTCTTTTTCAAATGTTTGCGAGGGTCATAGGGAGTTTTCATAAGTATTTCATCAAAATGACCAAAACATTTTCAACATCTTATTAATGTAATGTGATTGACATAGTAAAAAGCCATTTTCAATTTTTCTCATTTAAACACCACAAGTAACATCAGGTTCCTAAACTTTTCATATCAAAATGAGTAGGTAAAGACAATCTGGTTTCACTAATTACAGTTACATTTGAACCAAGAATCGATATATCATCCACACTCGTGTCCAATCGCTTTGGATTAAACACATGAATTAGATGCATTCACCACATAACCATTGTTTGGTCTAATTTTTATACTATTATTTAGGAGCTTGTTTAAGGCCATATAGAGGCTTTTTCAACCTACTGAGAGACCCTTGATGAGGCACACTTGTGTGAGGAGGAATAAGGGGGAAATGGGATTAGGATATGGCACATGGGGTGAATTATGCCGGCTGAAGGAAAGAAGTGTTGAATCACCTATTGTTGGTCAGAATTTGTTATGGGTATTTTCTTATTTCTATTTTTTCTTTTCTTTTTGTTATGAGTCCATTAGGGAGTATTGCTTATATATGTGAGTTGGGGGATAGAGGGATGGCGGTGGGTAGAAGAGCTTGGGGAGGTATTAGGTCCTCATATAGCCTGGATTATCATTATTTTCTCAAATACGGTTGGTGAGTTCCATTTCTGTCATCTTTGTTATCTCTATGCCTATCAATTTGATATCACAGTGTCTTCGATCCTAAGGGATCATGGCTTTGAGTAAGACAAAATTGTTGGAGGGAAGATTAACACAAATGCAAGAGGAAAGAGAGAGTGAAAGGAGGGAGACCAAAAGTGAGACTATGAAGATGGGAGAGAGGATCAACAACATTGAAAAATGGATGGGAGAAATAGCTGGGAAATTAGATCATTACCTCAAGAGTGGGGGTTCGAGTTCATCCATCTGAGATGCGGGGAGGCATAAAGAAGGTGAAGGAGACGATTCTCAGGGTGCTCTGGGCATTCCTCCTTGTGCTTTAGAAGTGAGGACTTATACTAGAGAACCACGCCAGTTGGAGTTACTCCTCTTTGATGGGACAGACCCAAATTTTTGGATCTTCAAGGTGGAGTGCTACTTCACTTTGAATCAAGTGGGAGAAATGGAGAAACTAGAAGCTGTGGCCATGGTGATGGAGGGAAAAGCCCTGTCTTGGTTTCAATATGTCGAGGTCAGTAGATGTTTCGATTGCCGGTCTAGCTTCAAGGCAGCTCTATTGATTCGATTCATATCTCGCCATGAGTGCCGACTCTATGAGAAATTCCTAGCCATCAGACAAGAGGATATGATGGAGGCATATATTGAGAAATTTGAGATGCTTTCCTCTCCTCTCCAAGGGTGATAAACCATGGAGGTATTGGAGAACACCTTTCTCAATGGGCTGCAACCATATAATTGGGTAGAAGTTCGAATGATGAGACCCAAGGGGTTGGTCAAACTCATGGAAGCGGCCCAGATGGTTGAAGATGAGAACCAAGTGGTTTAGGAAGGAAGCTGGGTTGGTTATGGAGGGATGGAGAACCGATTAAAGTTGGCTAGTACTCCACTTAATCTTGCAATGACCAACTAGGCTAGGAACAGGCCCACGGGGTTCATTGTGCAGGGGCGAACTCACCCTTAGCCCTCGTTAACAAAAATCGGGGGACTCAGCAATCAAGAGGCCTCTCCCTCCACAAAGGTTGAGTGACGAAAAACTCATGAGAAGGCGTGAGAAGGGCTTATGCTTCAAGTGTGTAGAGAGATTCACCCTAGGTCATGTATGCAAGGATCGCCTTCTTCAAATAATGCTGGTGGAAACAAAAGGGGAATCGGAGGAAGAGGAAGGGACAAGGGGCGATAAGGTAGGACAAGGGGACGGTGTGATAGAGCTCTCTATGAACTCCGTAGTGGGAATTAGAAACTCCCACACCATGAAGTTGAAAGAATAGATCCTCAGGGATGTGGTAGCTGTTATGATTGATTGTGGAGCCATCCATAATTTCATTTCAAAGGAGGTTGTGAAGAAGCTCTCCATTCCCATAACTCCTACTGCCCCTTATGGAATCCTGCTTGACACTGGAAATTCTATCACTATCGATGAAGTTTGCATAGGAATACGATTGAGGCTATTGGAGGTCGAGATGGTGGAGGATTTCCTGCCATTATAGTTGGGAAGCAAAAAGTGATCTTGTGAATGCAATGGTTGGAATAATTGGTCATGATATAAGTCAACGGGAAAAAGCCGGCGATGAAGTTTAGAATAGGGTCAACTCTTGTGACAGTGAAGGGAGAAGCTAGGTGTCGCTCAAGTCCATTCTACAAACTATGACTAAGGAGAAGCAGGGTATGCTCTAGTAGAAATGGAAGAGGAGGATACTAGTTAAGTCACGATTCCCCAGAAATTGTGAGCACTGAGCAAGGAATTCTTTGATCGCATGGACAAGCCAATAGGCCTTCCACTGGTGAGAGAGTTGGACCATCATATTCCATTACAACTAGGAATAATATCGATTAGCATCCGTTCCTACAGGTACCCTAATGATTTGAAGAATGAAATTAAACGTTTAGTTGGAGATATGCTAGCAATAGGGATTATCCAACCCAGCAAAAGTCCTTGTTCCAGTCTAGTATTGTTAGTGAAAAAGTAACATGGTGGTTGGTGGTTTTGCATGGATTACAGAGCATTGAATAGGGTCATTGTATCAATTAAGTTTCCTATGCCAATGTTGGATGAGTTGTATGGGGCAGTGATTTTTTCGAAGCTAAACCTCCGTTTCGGCTACCACTAGATTTGTGCGCATTCGGCGGACTTACCTAAGACATCGTTTCGCACCCACGAGAGCCACTACGAGTTTCGGGTAATGCTGTTTGGGTTGACCAACGCCCCTGCAACCTTTTAGGCCTTAATGAATAAGCTATTCAAGCCTTGCTTAAGAAAGTTTGTGTTTATATTTTTTGGTGACATCCTAGTGGTTAACCCTCCCTTGGATTAGCATAAACAACACTTAAGGATGGTGTTTGAGGTGTTGCGAGAACATGATTTGTTTGTGAATGCAAAGAAATGTGTCTTTGGACAGTTAGAGTTAGATTGCTTGGGGCACATAATTCCAACCCAAGGAGCAGTAGCAAACCTAGGAAAGGTAAAGGTGATGGAGGAGTGGTCCATTCCTAAGAACCTGAAGGAGTTAAGGGGTTTCCTTAGGCTTATGGATTATTACCGGAAGTTGTTCGTGGGTACGGTAAAATTGCACCCCCCTTAACGGACTAGCTTAGGAAAAATAACTTCGACTGGAATCCTCAAGTCCAACCAGCATTTGTAGCTGATAGCAGATTCACTGCTACCAGACACTCCCTCTAACTCACAAATATTCTGAAAGGAATTAAACAATATGAAACAGAGATATGTAATGAAATAGAGATGATAGTATTGATATCGAAGAAATAGTTCTGCCAGATATTCGAGGTCCTGGCCCCTCCTGTTTACAGTCCACTTTTTCCCTGCCTTCCTTCGTTCCCTTCCCTCCTTTTAAATATCCCAGGCTCCCCGACTCAAGACGTACAATAACAGAAAATTATGACTCAGCAAATAGGTCCTAATAGACTCCTCAGCTACGTGCTCTGCTAAAAGACCAAAAACCCCCTGCTATAACTATTTTGCCCATCTAACCCCCCACTATCTAGCCCTTTTATTCCTCCGGACGTAAGTATATTTGATTATGGGTCTATCATTACTCTCCCCTCGGACCTTCACCTTGTCCTCAAGGTGACACTCAGGAAACTGCTGATTGATGAGATCGAATTCCTCCCAAGATGCTTCGAACTCTGGCAACCCCTTCCACTTAATCAGAACTTCCAGTGTGCCCTGGGAGTTGTAGCGCAAATCCAGGACAGCTTCAGGTTCAACCTTCCACTCTATATCAGTGGTTAGAACCGGGGTAAACGGTTGGGCCTGACTTCCTTCCCCCACTGCCTCCTTGAGTAAGGAAACATGAAAAACAGGATGTATGGAGGCATCATCCGGTAACTTAAGGCGATACGCCACCTTTCCCACCTTGGCCTCCACTTGGTATGGGCCAAAATACCTTGGGGCCAGTTTCTCATTGAGGCGTTTAGCCAAAGATCTGTGGCGATATGGTTTCAGCTTCACAAATACCCAACTTCCTACCATAAACTCCTGCTCCCTTCGCTTCTTGTCTGCCTGTTGCTTCATTCTCAACTGAGCCCGCTGGAGGTGATATTTCAATTCCTCTAGAACTGCATCCCTCTCCTTAAGCTCGTGATCCACTGCTGCAAAGGGAGTATTCCCGGTTTCATAACGCAACAGTGAGGGGGGGTCTCGGCCATATAAGGCAGCAAAAGGTGTAGATTGTATAGCCGAATGGTAGGAGGTATTATACCAAAACTCCGCCCAAGGTATCCACTTTACCCACTGTTTGGGTTTGTCCCCTACAAAACAGCGTAAGTAGGTCTCCAAACTCCGATTAACCACCTCTGTTTGGCCATCCGTTTGGGGATGGTATGCTGTGCTAAAACGCAACTTTGTTCCCTGCAGCTTAAACAGTTCCTTCCAAAAATTGCTCACAAACACCGTATCCCGATCTGATACTATTGATTTTGGGATCCTATGTGAGCAGACTATTTCTTTCACAAATATAGCAGCAACCACACGTGCAGTAAAGGGGTGCTTTAAGGGGATAAAGTGGCCATACTTGGTCAAACGGTCCACTACTACCATCACGCAGTCATAACCTTCTGAACTAGGCAGTCCTTCCACAAAGTCTAGTGAAATATCTTCCCAGACCTGTTGAGGAATAGGTAAGGGCTGTAACAACCCTGCTGGGCTCAAAGTCTGGTATTTATTTTGTTGGCATACCCCGCACCCGGCAACATAATCTTGAACCTCATTTCTCATTCCTGGCCAGTATACCTCCCTTGCTAGTCTATGATATGTTCTTAACGCTCCCGAGTGGCCTCCCAATCCTCCACCATGAAATTCTGCCAGTAACTTCTTCCTCCATTCAGATTTTGCTGGAATGACTAAATGCCCACGATACATTAAATTTCCTTGCTGCAAGTTGTAACCTCCTGTGTTCGGCAGCCCCTGCTGTAACTCCTGCACTATGGCTCTCAATTTCGGGTCAGCTGCCACTTCAGATTGAAGGGAGCTCCAATCCTTTATCCACACAGCAGAGAGAGCAGCACAGTTAGCTTCTGACTCCCTCCGGGATAGTGCGTCTGCAGCCTTGTTCTCCCCTCCGGGTTTGTATTCAATAGTGAAGTTGTAACTCCACAACTTTGTGATCCATCTGAGATGCTCTTCGGGTATTACTCGCTGCTCCAACAAGTACTTTAGGCTCTTTTGATCAGTCCTCACTGTAAATCTCTGTCCCATAAGGTAGTGTCGCCATCGCTGGATAGCCAACACTACTGCCATTAATTCCCTTTCGTATACGGACTTCAGACGCGCCCGCTGGCCTAAGGCTTGGCTGAAATAGGCGATTGGACGCTGTTTCTGCATCAGCACTGCTCCAACACCAATTCCCGAGGCATCCGTTTCTATCACAAAGGGTTCCCGAAAATCGGGCAGCCCCAAAACTGGTACAGATGACATGGCCTGCTTGAGTTTATCAAATGCTTCCTGAGCCTCGACATTCCACCCGAAACTATCTTTTTTTAATTGAGCAGTGAGAGGAGCTGCTATGTGGCCATAGTGCTTCACAAATTTCCTGTAATATCCTGTCAAACCCAAGAATCCCCGCAGCTCCTTCAATGTCTTTGGTACCGGCCAGCTCTTCATACACTTGAGTTTAGATGGGTCAGCCGCTACCCCTTCAGCAGAGATTATATGACCCAAGTACTCCAGTTCCAACTGTCCAAATGCACATTTTTTTATGTTCACTGTTAGGGCATTAGTACGCAATACTTCAAACACTATTGTTAAGTGTTTGGCATGACTTTCCATGTCTTGGCTGTACACCAATATATCATCAAAAAATACCAATACGAACTTACGGAGGAAGGGTTTAAATACATCATTCATCAAAGCTTGAAAAGTAGCCGGTGCATTAGTCAGTCCGAACGGCATTACCAGGAATTCATAGTGCCCTTCATGTGTCCGGAAAGCAGTCTTTGGGACATCCTCAGGGTTTACTCTGATCTGGTGGTACCCGGACTTTAAATCCAGCTTGGAGAACACAGAGGCCCCATGCAGCTCATCAAGCAGTTCATCAATCATAGGTATGGGAAATTTATCAGGGATTGTCACCTTGTTCAGCGCTCTGTAGTCAACACAAAACCGCCAACTGTTGTCTTTTTTCCTGACTAGTAGCACTGGGCTTGAGAAAGGACTGTGGCTGGGTCTAATCACCCCGGCGGCCAGCATCTCGCCCACTAAACGCTCAATCTCATCTTTCTGCACTTGAGGGTACCGGTAGGGCCTCACACTTATTGGTCCAGTACCCGGGATCATTGGAATTCTGTGGTCCAATCTGCGTTGGGGGGGAAGTCCCCACGGTTCCCTTGTTACTTCAGGAAAACTCTGCACTACCTCCTGTAGTAGGAGGGGTATATCAGCCGGTGCTCGCTCTGAGCAGAAGTTGGATGCAAGTGCACAACATTCGAGTAAAATTCCCTGTCCCCCTTGGCATACTGTTCGAATTAAGGATTTAAGGGAGACCTGAGTTTTGCACAAATCAGCATCTCCCCGTAGTGTGACTGCTGTCTTATTCACCGTAAATTTCATCAGCAGGTTCCTCCAATTGATCTGCATCATACCCAATTTTTCCAACCATTGCATTCCTAATATGGCATCTGCACTTCCTAACTGAAGGGGCAGAAAGTCTTCAATTACCTCCACCTCTGGTAGAGACAGCCGAACTCCCTTGCATATTCCTTGTGTCTGGACAGAATTTCCGGTCCCCATAAGCACTCCATACGAGGCTGTCTCAGTTATAGGGAGTCCCAGCCTCTTCACCAATTCGGCTGCAATGAAGTTGTGTGTCGCGCCGCAGTCGATCAAAACAATTACTGCCTCCTCCTGAATCGTCCCTCTCAGCTTCATGGTTCTAGGGGTAGTGAGTCCCACGACTGAATTCATGGACAGCTCTACCTCGCCCTTGACTTCCGCCCTAACTTCAGTCGCTTCTATGGGTGCGTCTGCCTCTCCTTCGTCCAGCTCAATAGTATCGTCCACCAGCAGCAGGTGGAGCATGCGATTCTTATAGACATGGCCAGGCGAGTATTTTTCTTCACACCGAAAACAGAGCCCCTTCTCCCGTCGGCGCAGCAGCTCGGCATCTGGAAGTCGCCGGATTCCTGGAGTTCTCCTGCTGGCTTGCGATTCTTCAAGGCGAGGTGCGTTGTTGGTACTGGGTGGCGAGAACCTTGGGGTTGAGTTCGCGACCATCGGTTTGGTCGGTCCAGTGACGGGCGAAGTTGAGTAGGTACTTCCTGGGTTCAAATTTCCCCGACCCGGTAACCTCAGCCTGGACCCCATCTCCCCGAGTCCACTTAAACCATTTCCCCCTGTCTGGACGACCCGATTTTTATCTTCCACCATTTGGGCCAACTCCATTATCTCAGCCAATCCATTGGGCCGCATCATTCGAACCTCAGCCCGCACCGCTGGTTTTAGCCCGTTCAGGAAAGTGCTGATGAGCACTTCCTCTGTTAATCGTCCCTGCAACGGGGCAGCCAGCGACTCAAACACCTCCAGGTACTCCTCCACTGAAGTCTCTTGACGAATAGACAAGAATTTTTCGCAGAGAGTTCCTTCATGCTTCGGCCGAAATCGGGTAAGGAATGCCTCCTTGAAATTTCTCCAGGTCGTGAACCGTCTCCCTTCTTCCACATATTGAAACCAGGCGAGAGCCTTCCCCTCCATAGCCACTGGTACCAATTCTAGCCTCTCATCCTCTGTGAGCTGGTTCAGGTTAAAGTATCGTTCCGCGCGGAACAGCCATCCATCCGGGTCTGAACCACTGAAGATTGGAAACTCCAGCTGGCGAACAGGGCGGTACTCCACCCGTGGGGCCCCTTGTTCTATGGTGCGGGTTGCTGCTGGTCCTGTATTCGTGACCTCTCGTTCGTCCTCCTTCTCCTGCCGTGAATTGGATGGAGCCATAGCTCGATCTCCTTGCCTAATCAGCTGATCTAATCTGCCCATCACCTCCATCAGGGTTCTTTCGAGCTGTGGGATCTTCTGTGTATCCCCTTTGATGCCATCCACTTCATGCTGCCACTCTTCCTGTATCACAGTCAGTCTCTCCTCTAGAGTTCCCATTCGTTCTTCCATTGCTTCCATCTTCTTCTGTGCCATTTGTCCCGATCACGTACGGCTTTGATACCAAAATGATAGCAGATTCACTGCTACCAGACACTCCCTCTAACTCACAAATATTCTGAAAGGAATTAAACAATATGAAACAGAGATATGTAATGAAATAGAGATGATAGTATTGATATCGAAGAAATAGTTCTGCCAGATATTCGAGGTCTTGGCCCCTCCTGTTTACAGTCCACTTTTTCCCTGCCTTCCTTCGTTCCCTTCCCTCCTTTTAAATATCCCAGGCTCCCCGACTCAAGACGTACAATAACAGAAAATTATGACTCAGCAAATAGGTCCTAACAGACTCCTCAGCTACGTGCTCTGCTAAAAGACCAAAAACCCCCTGCTATAACTATTTTGCCCATCTAACCCCCCACTATCCAGCCCTTTTATTCCTCCGGACGTAAGTATATTTGATTATGGGTCTATCAGTAGCATCGAAATTGGCAATGGCCATGAGTCCATGTTGGTTCTCTGTGAATTTTCAAAACAATTTTTCATTGAGACAGATGCATTTGGAGTGGGGTTAGGAGCTGTACTAATGTAGGAGCAAAGGCCTATCGCCTATTACAACCCATACAATTAAATAACGGTCCAGCTATAGCGTAGCGGCTGCTATTTATCGGTTTTTGACTTTTTGGGTCGACTGCGACGCGAAATTATCGATACGCTACGATTTTAAAATTTCACATTTATCAACCGATAAATTGCCGGCAAATTGGCCGATAAATCGGTATCCCTGATAAATCGGAAAATATCACTGATAAATCAAGATAAATTGCCGATAAATCAGCGATTTATTGAGAATTCTTAAATCTACTGAAAAAACATGCATGATAATTTTTTTTTCATTTACTATTTATATCTTGGGCCAAGTCACTATTGAATTATAATAAAGTATTACTATTTATTATCTTCACATTTACTATTAGATAACATGTCATCTCTCATTCTAAGGTACATTTAGGGTTATTAGGAAAATTTAGCATATAATAACTCACTTCTAATCCTAGTATTAAAAATCGGACCGGACCAGCTGGTCCGACCGGTGAATCGGTCAGGTCACTGGCTAGATTTCATGTACGAATTCTTAGGATCTCGGAACCAGTGAAAACCGATCAAAAAACCGGTTGAGAGTCGGTCAAATTCATTTGTAGTTTAATTTTTTATATATTTCATATTTTTTGACTTAAAATGTACTACTGGTCTGACCACTAAACTAGTGAACCAATTATGATACCGGTTCGATTACCGGTCTGGTTTTTAAAACTATGCTTCTAATATAATATAAAACACTACTTTATTGAATATTTATATTCAAATGATCAATAAATAATAATTAGAGTATATGGTGAAATAAAAATAAAAATTCACGCTGCGACACATAATTTATCATTCGCGACGCTCTAATACCGTGATACCGCAACTGCAATCACAAATGTGACCACGACCGCTATTTAATTGCCTGCTACAGCCAGGTGTTGGGGCAAAGAGCACGCCTCAAGTCAGCTTATGAGCGGGAATTAAAGGCCAGCGTACTATTAGTTTAGAAGTGGAGGCATTCTCCTAGGAAGAAGGCTCTTCATAAGGATGGATCAACAAAGCCTCAAATACCTTCTAGAATAGTGGGTGATAACGGAAGGGCAGCAAAAGTGGGTGGCTAAACTCCGAGGTTATCAGTTTGATATTGAATATCTGGAAATACCAACAAGGCAGCAAAAGATGCCCTATCTAGGGTGGAGGGCAGTAGTTCGATTTTAGTATTGGCAGAAGCAGGGATGATGATTTGGGAAGAGTTACCCCAGAGATCGACATAGATCCTCAATTAAGACCTTTGAAACAGAAATTGATGTTGTCTTTAGAGGGGAAGGAGGGTTACCATTTGCATCAGGGGGACTTGTTTTTTAAAGGTTGTATGGTTCTACCAGCAGGGTCCAACTATATTCTCCGGAACCTATTAGAGTTTCATGGTGGGAAGATTTTGGAGGGGGGGGTACTCGAGGGTTCTTAAGACATACCAACTCATTGCTAGGGAGGTTTATTAGCCATGAATGAGGAAGTAAATCCAACAATATGTGCTGGAATGTGTGTTTTGCCGACAGAATAAGGCAACCACGCTAGCATTAGCAGGACTTTTACAACCTCTTCCTATCCCTGAGTGTGGGAAATCATTGCAATAGATTTTGTGGAAGGGTTACCTACGTCCAAAGGGTATAATTGGTTGTTGGTAGTACTGGATCAAGTGAGCAAAAATGCTCATTTTATCCTGCTAAAGCATCCGTTTATAACCCACACCATTGCTGCCATATTTGTGAGGGAAATGGTTCGCCTCCATGGGATGTCCTGTTCTATAGTTTCTAACCAAGACAAGGTTTTTTTCCAGTAACTTTTGGGTAGAGATGGTCAAGCTACAGGGCACCACCTCGAAGAGGGTTCGACTTACCATCCTTAAATGGATGGTCAGTCTTTAGTGGTAAATTGAACCCTGGAGACATATCTCAAGTGCTTTGCATGGAGAAACTTAGGCAATGGGTGCGTTGGGTACCCTGGGTAGAGTATTGGTATAATATTTCTTACCACATGGCTATCCATACTACCTCGTTCATGGCATTGTAAGCGGGGGATAGCTTATATGGCTGTAGTGGACGAGGAACTTAGAGCAAGGATCTTATTTTGGATAAACTTAAACTACACTTTGAATGGTCACAACAACGTATGAAGGCCCTGGTTGACAAGAAAAGGCATGATGTCGAGCATCAAGTAGGGGAGTGGGTATATGTGAAGTTGAGGCCCTATAAGTAGAATTCTCTGGCCAAGCGTGGCAATGAGAAGCTCTCACCTCACTATTTTGGCCCTTATCAAGTGGTTTCCTGGCTGGGTAAGGTGACGTATAGTTTGGCCCTGCTAGCCACTACTTTCATCCATCCTGTCCTCTATGTTTTTGTGCTGAAACGAGTGGTAGGAGCTGGGCATCAACTTGAGCTACTTCCTGAGATATTAACTGATGAATTGGAATGGAAGGCACAACTAGAAGTTGTACGAGGGCTGCGTTACAATTCTAAGGGGGTGCTAGAGGTCTTTTAGTGGTAGGGGCTCTCAAGCTTTGAATCATCTTGGAAAGAATTTGAGACCATGAACGAGTAGTTCCCTAATTTGGACCTTGAGGACAAGGTGAAACTTTGGGAGAAAAGTATTGATAGACCCTTGATGAGGTGCACCTATGTGATGAGGAATAAAGGGGAAATGAGTAAGGGAAATGCGATCGGGATATGGCACGTGGGGAGAATTATGCCAGCTAAAGGAAAGAAGTGCCGAGTCTCCTATTGTTAGTTGTTAGGGGTATTTTCTTATTTTTTCTTGTTTTCTTTATTGCTTATATATGTGAGTTGGGGAGTAGAGGGATGGTGGTGGGTGGTAGAGTTTTGGGAGGTACTGGGTCCTCATATTGCCTGGATTATCATTGTTTTCTTGAATATGATTGTTGAGTTTTATTTCTGTCATCTCTATTATCTCTTCGCCTATCACCTACACATCTTGTTCTCTTGACTCTAAACTACACAATCCTCATGCTGCTCCATATAAATTTCTTCTTTTAGGTCCTTATTCAGAAACCGTTTGAATATTCATTTAATGCACTACAAGACCATGGATAGCAACCAATGTAACCAACGAACAAATCATGGCAGTCTTGGTCATGGGAGAATAAGCATTGAAAAGGTCTACAACTGCTAATATAACCTTAAACTTATCAATAGTCCCATCAATCTTGAAGTCATTTTTAAAGATCTACTTGCATCTAATTGGTTTACAACCTCTAGGTAAATTAATTAGTTTCTATTTATGATTAGAGCATAATCGATTCTAGCTCATTATTAAATAGTTTTTTCCAAAAACTAGCATCAACAGAGGTTACTAATTCACCCTAAGATTTAGGATTTTGATCAATCAAGAAAACAAACACAAAGTTCCTCACATATCCTATCAAGGTCATCATTCTAAACAAAGAAATTAGTAGCAAAATTATACCCAAAGTTAGTTTCTATTCTTTGCCTTTTGCTTCTCTGAGGCTCCATTACATCATATCATTTACAACATTGGAAGAAGAAGGCAAAGATATAGGCATAGAAGAAACATTTGAAGAGCTGGTAAGATCACATACATTCTTTTTCATAGGAACACATTCTTAGAGAATTTTGCATTTTTAGATTCACATATTGAATTATCACTTAAACACAAGAATATATATGCAATACTCTTTTGAGTATAATCAATAAAGGCACAATCAAATGTTTTGGTTCCCTCACTAGTCTTCTTGAAGTTAGGTAGGTCAACCACACTTCCATACTTTCAAATATTTCATGTTAGGCTCATAGATTTTCCACAGTTCATAGGGAGTCTTGTCTAGCTTTTCTTGAGGGACACAGTTAGAAACATAGCAACCAGAAAACACAGCTTCCCCCATGTCTGTGTGGTTAGACATGCTAGAGTTCAAAAACATAACATTCATCATTTCTTTAATGTATTTTTTAGCTATGCCATGTTGCTGGAAATTACAAGAGGCATTAGGCTTATGTATTATTTCATTCTTTTCACAAAATTCCATAAGGAAATTAGTGCCATATTCACCACCCTTATCAGATCTACGCCCCTTAAATCTTATGATCCATTTAATTTTCAACTTTTGCTTTATTTTTTAAAACATTTCCTCAATCTCATATTTAGACCTTAGGAGGTGAATTTTGGTATATCTCGAATAATCATCCTTGAAAGATACATAGTTCTGTTTACATCTCTTATTGTCAAAGTTCTTAAAATTAGCTAAGTTTATATGCACCAAATTAAGCAATTCATTTGATCTATTGGTGACATGTTTATAGTGCTTCTTAGCAAATTTAGCTTCTACACAAATGACACTTATCAAAATTATCAGTTTCCACCACATAAATCATTTAAATTTTTTTGCAGTGTGCTAATGGAAGTGATATTCGCATGCCCTAATCTATCTTGCCAAACACTAAAGAGCTTAGCAATATAGGTAGAACCAGTAGGAGCAACCTCATCTTAAAGCAATAGGAGTATTGTTTAGTACAAATAGGTCATCAATTAAATATCCCTTCCCCATGAAGTCCTTGTTGTTATTTATTACAACTTTATCAGATTCAAACACTGGTTTCAAACTAGCCTAATTGAGTAGACTACCCGAAACTTAATTTCTGTGTAGGGAGGGAACATATAACACATCGACAATTTCTTTCCAGGAGTGAGTTTCAGAAGCACCTCAAGGCAGACTGGATCCTGGACTCTCTAGTGCTTCTAAGACAGGATCCAGTCTACCTTGAGGTGCTGTGGCTTGCCTTTGGTTTTGCTTGTTCTGATCCTTCGTCTGGTAGCATTGATATGCCTTGTGGCTAGCCTTGCCACATACATAGCATGTTAGTTGTAGCATGTCATTAGGTGCTAATAAATTGATAATTTATTTACATTGCTTTGATTTTAAATTAATCAGTATAGGGTGAATATGAGTCAATACCATGAGGAAAGAGTGTAACAAAATGTACATCCAAATATTCATAATGACTATATCACATATTAAACGCATGATGAAACCTCTTTAATTTGTTGACAACCTTTATGAGTCCTTTGAATTCCTTGTACCAAACGTGAAACCAAAAACTGCAATGACTTGAATGAAGGATTCAAGGTCTTCAATTTTTGGTTGGTAAGCTTGTTAGAATATTCTTTAAGCTGTAAGACTAATTGCCATTTATGAATGGTCTCTTTCACTTCATCCACTCAAATGGTTTAGCTGCAATGAATTGGTCTTTCCAAGTCCTTCATAACTGACCTTTATGATATCAGTTGCCATCTTCATTTACTTCCATATGTCTGTTACAAGTCGGTCCAGTTTTCTTTATTCATTCGCAATTCTATTAACTTATGCCATGACAAAGAAGAACATAAAAGTATTCGTTCCATATTGTCACAAAAATACATATATGATGAAACATCATCGAAAGAGATCAAAATATGTATGAAAATTATACTAATTTATAGGGTAATAAACTAATAATACAAATAATATGACAAATTATTCACTTATTTGTTGGTGTTTTTTAGACCCTTTTCATCTTCCTTGCTGAACCCGGCTTGGTTTTCTATAGGCCTTCTCCTGAAGCTTTTTTCCTTTTCCCTTGGACTTGTCTGTTGCACCAGCAACAAAAGCAACAAATTCAATTATGTTAGCATTAACATAAATAAAACAATAGGAATCACGATCTTTCTGTTTGTTCGCTTCCTTGATCTGCATATGGCTAATGAATTCCTTCAAAGACAAATTTCGCTTCTTGTGTTTCAGATGGTTGCAATAGTCACTCCAGGAAGGTGGGAATTTTTCAATCAGCACATTAGCCTAAAATGTATCACACATGTTCATGCCTTCACCCAACACATAATCTACAAAATTTTCATATTCATGTATTGACTCCATTCTACCATTTGGAATCGCAATAGATTACCCACAACATAGTTCTTGTTAGCATCATCTGCATCATATATCTTTTTGAGCATATTGCATATCCTTTTAGCTGGTGAGAAAGATCGAATATTTTGTTGTTCATGTGGGATAGGAGATGACCCTGCACTGTCTTCTTTTCTTTCATTGCTTGTTCAGTTTTCTTTGCTGCAGCAGGTTGTAGAGCAGTGACAGGTGTAGTAGGAACTTTATCCATAGCAGTGTCGGCAGGAGGATCGGTGGACAAAACTTGTCTAGTGCCCAGTGATTGAAAAGACGTGCCGAAGGCACTAAGGCGCAAGGCAAGAGGGTTTGGGGCTTTTTTCAACTTAGGTAAGGTGGCATCGGCTAGGCACGTCTAAGGCGCGTAAGTCTTACTAAAAATTAGCCACTTTTAGGTAGTAATTTCATTAAAAAAAAATCTGTGATCAATTGGGAAGAAAAAGGATGAGGAAGACCAATAGATGTAATTTTAAATGAAAAAGGAAGGAAATATATTTAATCTAGGGAAAGCAACTCTGAAATTAGTTATTTTGGGGCTTTATTTTCATAAATACAATAATAAAATCTTATGTTTGGAAGGAAAGGGAGAGTAAAAGGGGGCATGGGAAGACCAATAAATATGATTTTGAAGAGAAAATATTATATGTTTTGGGAAGATCAAAAGAAGTATTAGACTGGTAATATTAACACCTTACTTAGCCTAGATGCATGCCTTCGCCTGATGCCTAGCGCCTAAGCTCTAAGACTCTTATCACTTAGGTGTGTCTTAGCTCTTAGGCCTTTTCAAACACTGCTAGTGCCTCAAATAGGATCATATCGTAAACTTTTGATACCAGAAATAATAATGAGTAACATCTAGCACCTATACTTTTGACAAATCCGGAATAATTTTTGGTACAATAACAACCATAATAGATTCAAACCAATTGAATATTATCAAGAAACAAAGAAAAACTAGACAACACCAATCGAGCAACCTAGCAGGTGATCAAACCTTAGTTGGTATCCGACATCAACCACGATTGTTTGAATAGAACAACAAATAGAATGCAAGCAATGCAATTTCAATCGACACATAGAAATAGATAGCCACAACAATCAAAGCAGTAGGCCATCGAATAGAAACACTAACTGCAACAACAAAACCAAACCAAACCCTAGTTGGAATAATTGGAAGATCAAAAGAAGTATTAGACTGGTAATATTAACACCTTAGTTAGCCTAGATGCATGCCTTCGCCTTATGCCTAGCGCCTAAGCTCTAAAACTCCTATCATCTAGGTGTGTCTTAGGCCTTTTCAAACACTACTAGTGCCTCAAATAGGATCATATCGTAAACTTTTGAGACCAGAAATAGTAATGAGTAACATCTAGCACCTCTACTTCTGACAAATCTGGAATAATTTTTGGTCCAGTAACAACCATAATAGATTCAAACCAATTGAATATTATCAAGAACCAAAGAAAAACTAGACAACACCAATCAAGCAACCCAGCAGGTGATCAAACCCTAGTTGGTATCTGACACCAACCACACAACAGTTCAAATAGAACAACTACAAATAGAATGCAAGCAATGCAATTTCAATCGACACATAGAACCAGATAACCACAACGATCAAAGCAGTAGGCCATCAAATAGAAACACTAACTGCAACAAGAAAACCAAATGACAAATAGAGATTTGAATAGCAATATACTTATACTAAACGTTTTTCACATCAAATTGTAGGAAAAATTAAGAGTAATACATGCAAGAGACAAAATCAGTCAATCAACAATAGAACAAACAATGTAGTTATGCCATGATTACTCACTGCCTTGGAGTGAAAACAACCAAACCTCGGTACAATCTTGGTTGTCGGTTCGCCCCCAAGGTTTACATAACTACACCTTCAGTCTTGTGCACTAGAGAGAGAAGACAATGGAACTTGCAGATATTGATGCCCAATATTTTCTGTGTAATCGCAGAGGAGGAAGTAGTTTGAAAATAGCATTCAGTGCTTCTCAAACTGAAGCCAAGCAGGGTTTAAATAAAAAAAAAATGATGGAAAAAAATGTGAACTTCCCTGACTACCTGGTCTCATGCCCCTTCACTATTGGCCGTTTTCGAAATACTTGGATTGAAATACTCAGAACAGAATTCACTGACCAGTTCAAAAAAAAGGTTAAAGCAGTTCGGTGGAAAATGAGAGAGGGAGATGACCCCCAATCAAAGACCACATCCACGCTCAGCCCGAACAAAGCAAGTAGATGGTGAGAAGTTGTGTGGTGTAAAACCTAGGCTAGTGCCATGACTAAATGGCTCAAGCAACACAATTCAAACTGAGCATTATTGGTGGGGTTATAAAACTAGACAAAAACTAACCTATTCACCGATGTGAGATAGTGAAAAAGCAACAGCAGCAAGAAAACTTCACTGCTGCTTGCCATTGTCCCCAACAATCTGGTTACACGTTAGTGTTTAGGTTTTTTATGTTCCCAATGCCTTCAATTTATTCCTTGAGGGTCTTCTTGGTAGTAACTTATCTGGTATCAGATGGTTTGATAAACTTTACTTCAATTGATGTTTAGTATTTACAAATTGTGTGCTTTTCAACTTCACGATCTTGTTGCATTTGCGCCATTAATGTTTAATTTCAGGTAGTTCTTTTAGGCTCCATTTGGATTGGGGTGGAAGAAGGTTAATGGAGGTGAATGAATTGATTCACCCCGTTTGGATATCAGGTTAATAATTTCACCTGGGTGAATTGAGGTTAATGTTTCACTTCCATTCACCTCGATTAACCTCCGATTTCGGGGGTAATAGAGGTGAAGGTGAAAGAATAAGTAATTTTTTGACCTTATAGGACCAAAATACCCCTCAATATGACTTATTTATATAATACAAGGGTATAAATATCATTTATTTTATTATTTTAATCTTCATTCACCTTAATTTAAACAAAAATTGTAAAACATTCACCCCGATTCACTCAGGTTAGGTTAATATCATCCAAACAGGATTTTAAAATATTCACCCCGATTCACCTACATTCCCTTCACTTAGGTTAATTTTTAATGTTTACCCCTACCTCGATTTACTCTAATCCAAACGGAGCCTTAATTTGTTAGGTCAGTTGCAGGCCTCGTTTTATTGTTAGTTTCTGAGTTTTAAGATTGTAAATTGATCTATGTGACGCATCTCAAGTGCTTAATTACTTGTTTGTGAAGTTTGGAGATGCCTGATGGCCTTGAGTTTCCAATTTTGTTCATGAACCCACTAGCTGGTTTCTTGTGTTCATCCTTGAGTTTGTCATTGATTTTATGGTTTGTTGAATTTTAATATCTTGTGGAATAGTAGTTGCTGTTATCGCTTCTTACATTTCATCTTCCTGTTGTCTAGGCTGAGTTGAAGGAAAAGCTTGCAAGGATGTACGATGTGAGAGACGCAAATTCTATTTTTGTCTTCCATTTCCGTACCCATTTTGGAGGAGGCAAATCAACTGGTTTTGGTTTGATCTATGATTCTGTCGAGAGTGCCAAGAAATATGAGCCCAAGTACAGGTTAATCAGGGTAACTTCATGATCCCTGACGGCTTATTTCCAGCGAGAGCTTAGTTTGAGCAATATGAAATTGTCCTTTACTTCTTCTCATGTCTCACTATGTCTGGTGTCTTGCAGAATGGATTAGATACTAAGGTTGAGAAGTCGAGGAAACAATTGAAGGAACGGAAAAACCGGTCCAAGAAAATCCGTGGTGTCAAGAAGACCAAGGCTGATGCCGGAAAGAAGAAGTGACGTGGCAGAGATTTTGAGGTTGAACTATGGTCACTCAGAACATGGTTTAGGGTCGACTTTCATCGTGGGCCGTTTCTTTATATTTTATCTGCTAGTTTTGGTCGTCTATTGGTGGCTGAGGCCAAGTGAAATGCTATGTGCTAGTCGTCCCGCGAAGAGTGTAATGATGGTGCTTAATTTTTACCATCAATGATATTGTTAGTGTCAAAGTCATCCAACTCTTGCAGAATTTGCATTTAAATCTATTCAATATTGGTTAATCCAGTATTTTTGGTAGTCAGATCATGATTCTAGTACGTCTTTCGATTTCATCCCTTATTTTCTTGGATCACGCCTTTGCCCAACAGCCTGTTGCATACTTGCATTGTGGCGTCTGCCTTATGTTCACTGGATTTCATTCCCCCTCCCCCTTTAAATATGTAAGTTGTATTACCAAAAGTAATTAAGTACATACTATATAATATCCCTAAGGATCTACAGTTCTATGCAAGTATCAGCGCCTCTTGTGCGATCTATAAATTCCTATTCAACAGGCTAGTCTAATCGTGCTCCTGAATGTACTAGGAAAAGGAAAATCAGCCATTCCGATTTAACAACGTAGTCCTAGTTGCCCATAAGTTCTGTGAAGAAGTTCTTATGGTTCTTTCATCTCCCTCCCTTACTCAGCAACTCGACATATTTCCTTGCTTATGAGCTGTTGAACAGACTAATGGATACATTGTAGCATATCTATTAATTATCTTCTGCGGTTGCTCCTGCGTCTTATTAAAATTGCTTGATTCTTATTTCGCCATGCATTGTAAGTAATAGCAGCCTCCGGCGACTTTTGATCTTGCCGATCTGGAGCTACAATTCATCTCTGGTCAATTTAAGTTGTCAACGCAGAGGTGTATCCAATTCAGGCATCTTATCCGAATTTTCCACGCACGAGGCCAATCTGCTAGTAGGTCTGCAGGTGTTCGGTTGTCTCCGCTTCCCCGCACAAACAGGACAAATGTCGGTTGGTACTTCTCCATGATTAGAGCTTTGCAAATTAACCGAGGATGAAAGTCTACCCAAGAGACAATTTTATGTGTCATGGCCCCGAACTTTAGGGCACCAATATACCTTTGACCAGCAATCTCTTCTGAATATCCAAGAGAATGAATTTTTACTTTACAAGTTCAATGGATTTCGTATGCTGTACGCAGCTACCAATGTTGTTGGGATTGAATTCCACCTAGGATTGATTGGAGTGCTAGAAATCAAATGCAAGGATGGTAAGAATCCTATATGTTTATATGCTATAAAATACAGTACTAGAAGTAAAAACAACGCTAAAACTGCAATTTTAAATTCTTAAGTAGTTATTAATTGAGTTGTAGCAATTTGTAAATACTAATTTTCCATATAAGGAACTACATTAAGTCGACAAAATAAAAAGTAAATTTCAATGAGATGATAAAATTAGCATCAATTTATAACATCATAATACTAATAGTTATGAATCAAATAGAAGTTTATAATTAATACCATTACAAATTTTCATATATTTATTTTACCATTTAAATAGAGTTTTGTACAAAAATCCATATTTGTACCCAAATCCATATTCATTTATTCATATTCTTTTATACATCAATGGAGTAAAACCCACCGGGTTTAGTATAAACACAATCTAATGTTAGAATTAGATATTTAGATTGTTAGGGCTTAATTATATTTTCATTGTTAGACTTAGAAAATATATTGTAGGTTATATAAATGAAGGATAAATATATCATTTCATATTGGGTAAACGGATGCAGGTACGAATATAACAAAGACTATGAATTTGAGGATTCTTTACCCTTATTCTTATTTAAACCTGACATATATATATATATATATATATATATTTCTTCTTCCATATTTGTTTCTGTATCCATTTATCTATATCTATTTATACATTAATCGGATAAAAATTGTTAGGTTTCAGGTTAATCCCATCTGATTGCCATCCCTAAGTATAGCATACAAGACAATATATTAAAAAAATAAATGTTATATTAGGTTTGGATAATCTAGTAAAAAACCAAACCAGATATCAATTCCAATTGCAATTAGATATTCCTCACTAATTATTTTTCAATGCCAGATCAAAATTTTAGATTTTCAATATTTTGCACAACCCTATTAGTAATAATACCCCATCTTACATGAAATAAATTTTTGTTTACAAGATCTACTAACATCATTACATTTAGTTTTATTTAACTTATTTGTTTATTTTAATAAATATATACTAATTATATTTTAGATAAATTTTCTTATTAGAATAACAATTTGAGTTTTTTTTCTTCTAGAACTTCATGGATTATTTTTATTCCACTTTTGATCATAAATTTTTATAGATAAAAAATATCAAATAAATTTTTAATTTTGCTATCAAAACGTTGTCACATCATCATATTTTTATTTTATATATTTTAAATAATGCAAATAATTTTATTATTTTGGATAATAATTCTTAATCAAATAAAAATATATCAATTACTTTTACAATTATGAATTAGTTTTCCCATATAATTATTTTTAACATTTTATTTTTTCCTCCAAATTTTAAGGATAATTTTGATTAATTACTTTTACTTAAAATTAGAAAGGATAAATGTGAGAAAATAAACAAAGAAAACTATAAAATGCCAACCCAATGTATTTTAGAGTTTGTGAGTAATATTTGCACCTAATGAAGTTGAATAATTTTTTGTAATAGTTCTTTACTATGAAAAAAATCCATTCTTTGTTGATTTCACCCTTATACATTCTATAAGATGTGGTAATACTTATCACACTTGTTAGCACTCATTAACTATTTAGTATATATTCGATACATACTTAATGTGTGTTCAATAACTATTTAATATTGATCTATTTGATACATATACCCGTTGAGTGCATAATAATTATTTTGTGCATGTTCAAAACTTTTTTAAGTATATGATAACTATATATTTGTTGCATGTTCAACAACTATTTATTTATAGGTTCAGTAACATTGAATCAATTTTCATTACAAGTTTACTAATATTTGGTCACATTTCATAGAAGACAAAAATTTAGGAGTGAAACTATGTTTTTTAATGTCTACAACACACCTTTTGTACGCTAACCCATATCTTAGTTAAGTTGATGAGCACAAACCTTTTGAGTTAATGAATTTTGGAATTTTAAGTTGATGGACACGTCCAACATGCATACGATAATTATTATAGTTGATGGATATGAGTATTTTAAGTGATGTGTATGAACCTTTTGAGTTAATGAATGTTAGAATTTGAGTTGGTGAACAAAACATATTCTAAATAATTTGTAAAATCATTTACACAAAATAAATACAAAATTATGTCAATGCATAGCAATAAGAGTGTCCTTTTATAGGGAAGAAAATGAGAAAAACATATTAGACAATATGTTTTGAAGTAATAAAATCATATTAGACAAAAAACAAATCTATTGTTTCAAACATGCATTTTAATGTATTCATTCTAATTTAACCTCTCTACCATGACCCTTCTTTCATTTCTCTCTTTCCTTTTTAGTGAAATGGTGAAGACCCCATCTCTACCTTCTTCTTCCTTTGTGTCGATTGGATGGAATTTCATATTGTAGTGGAGTTTTGAGTTCATAGTGTGGTATCTCATTGCCATTGTGCAATATGCTCTTATTCTTCTCACTCTTGTTTGTGTCACCCTTCCTAGACATGCACACTAGCCTTTCCCAACCTACCTTACCACTCAATCACTTCTGAATTGTTACTACAAGTCTCCATATATCACTAACCCAAAAATGGTTTTTAAAAATGGTTTTTTAATACATTTAATAATGATTTCCGGCCTTTAATGAATCACACGTTATTAAAACTTTAATAAAAGTTATAAAACAATTATAAAAAAAATTAAAATTTGTGCCAAAATTTGGGGAACTACACATGTTCTAATAATGGTTGTAAGATAAAACTATTATTAATGGTTATAAATTCGTCATAAAAAATAAAAAATTGTGCCAAAATTTGGGAAATTGGACATGTTTTCATAACGATTATAAGCTAAAACTATTATTAAAGCACAATGTTTTATCAACAGTTATTCACTATAATCGTTATTAAAATATAAGCTTTTATCGATGGTTATTCATTATAACCGTTATTTTAAAGAAGGTTTTGGTAATGGTTATTCATTATAACCGTTGCTGAATATTGTTTTAATAATGATTTTCACTAAAACTGTTATTAAAACTACAATTGTTTTAATATATATTGTGCAGTTTGTTGAAGCCCACATACACAAATGTATGTTCGAATATATACCAAATCAACAATAAGTAAAACACTATCAATAATTCTGGAAATTCATACGCATACCACAAGTTTGGTAGTTCTATACACTCCAAAACTTAAAGTCCATGGACCTACAATTCCCACACTTAAAGTTGGTAGCTATATACTATAATATACAAAGTCTTGCATGCATGCATGTATGTATGTATGTATATATATGTAGGTGCATCTCAGTCTTCCTTATATTTGTATAGAAGAACATAAGATATAATAGATAAAAATCTAAAATACATGCACATAGATATCTAATACTGAGTATATGAGCACACAAACTTATCCCATTCCTCTCTAACTTCATCAATTTCCTCATCATCTTAATTCTGGCCTCATGCGCATTCACCATTGAAAAACTATAAATTAATACAATTCAACCATTTAATTATATATATTAATAATAAATATTTCATAGATTAATTATATAATGAAATTTAAAAAAAAAACATACATGGATTGGATCCATGTTCACAGATTTTTTCTTAAGTATGTGATCTATTAATCTATAAATATAGTATTAGCAATCAATATCGTTTTACTATTGTGGACACTATAAACTGAATTTATTTAGCTTGTTTTTTTTATTATATATTAATTGTAATTGAAATAAAATACAAAATGCCAATCTTCCTAATTACTATTATAGACTCATACTCAAGATTCTTTGGGTCTGGAATACTATTTTCGCCCCTCCTCATATACGCCATTCGTAGTGCCCTATATAATAAATAAAGGCCATACATAATATTATAACTTTACATACCTAAAAATTATATAAGAGGATATATGCATTAACACCTGTGTCCCATAATAGCTTCAAATCATCAATTAAAGGCTCCAAATAAATATTAATATCATTCCTCGGTTGGTTTGGCTCCGAAATGAGTAAAGACGACATCATATACTTACATTTCATGTACAACCATGATGATAGATTGTATATAACCTAAATCACTGGCCAAATACTATATGTGCCTTGATTGTGTGAATTCATACCATCTGTAGAGAGAGCAAGACACAAATTTCTTGGTTCTTTGCCAAATTTACAAAATAAACCATCAATCATCATCCATTGTGGAGAGCTAGATGGATGTCTTAGAAGCCCATCATCTATCTTCTCATCAATATGCCATCTCAAGTTCTTCGCATCCTGGACATCATTAAACATCTGCCTGAATCTGGGTATGATCAAAAAATACCATAACACCTTTGTTGGCACCTTATTCTTCTTTTATTGTGGTCCTTTGCATTCTTCATTAGGAAAATAATCTAAATTTTCATACTCTTTATGAAATAATATACAATCATTAAGGAATGTATGTATATTCTCATAACTCATACCCATAGATGAAAGGATCTTCTTCACTTCATAGGTATGATTGGGTATAACGTTATCATTGTGATGCATTTATTTCACAAGTAATAATAATTCTGTGAAACTCTAATCTCTCCATCATTTACATGCTTTTAATTTGTACAAGCTTAAAGTAGTGGATAATCTAGTAAACTACTTACAATGACTGTACAAAGGTTTTTCCAAGTCTCTCAATAACTGGTCGAACATTTTTGGACAATCTTGGATACTTTTCTCAACCTTTCAAGTCATCTCCTCTAACGAATCACACTAATTGTTGTCAAATGATCCATTACTATCCCGCCTACCTTCCTCATAATTATATTCAAACTTTATCTCACCATGCTATATCCAACAAGTGTAACTTGTATAGATTTCGTAGACAAACAAATAATCTCTCAAATTATTAGTATTGACATGTTGAATATAAATACAGTTCAAACAAGGACAGACAATTCTACTAGCATCTCGAGCATGTTCTATTGCAAACTTGATGAAAAATTCAAATCCTTCATCATTTTCTTTAGACAAATGATTTGTAGACATCCATTTTTGATCCATAGTTTTCCAATATATATGTATCCCACAAAAAATATTATTATAAATCAATTCACTTCTACAAACTAATTCACATATTGCTAATGCTTTGAAAGAATTCATATTTACATAATGTATATCATGCTATTTTGAAGTTATATATATTCAAAAGGGCATAAAAATATGCCATTACACAAATTGTTATTGCTTATAAAGAGTTCATATGTATATACATATCAAATATTTATATAAGGGTTGTAAATTGGATTTTAAACTCATACTACGCATTTAAAACAATACCCAAAAAGTAATAAAAAACCTAAGGTAACAAAACAATATATACATCAAAAGGTTGCTACAACCCAAACATATAACTAATTACAACACCCCCTAACCATCCTATACAATCCGTCAATAACCTAACCTACGCTGATTAGAACCCATCACTCTCAGCATCTACTCGTCTGGATATGTCATCTTCTCCATGACATCATCAACGGAGAGTTCATTGAAAGATACTTTAGGGTAACTAAGGTGGATACTTGGGGGTAAGCTATGATGAAACCTCCACTCATCATCTATAACCATTAGCTCTCGAGTAATCCAATTATAATCCTTTGCAAAAACCTCATCCTCAACAAATTGTAGGTGTGGTGCATTGATAAGGTCGGTAAATAGATCAAAATAACTAGCTAATACCATTGACCATGGCTCAACCTGAGGCAATGTCAGAATGTCAGAAGTAAATGATACGACTCGTTCAAGAACAACCGACGAAGCTCCTTATATTACCATGTGACATGACTTTAGAAATCTGAATCGAGCGTCATGCACAAATATGCCAGAGGAATGTACATAATAGGAAAATGTACCATCTCTTTAGTCCACTACTCATAAAAGAGAAAAACCACTAAATTATGTTACTAAGATTGTTATCTAGCTTTTTAAATTATAAAATATGTGTCTCTAACTCTAACAAAACTACTTTTTTTTTCAATAATATCAAACTTATCAATATTGCCATGCATGCATAAATATAGAGAGGAAAACCAAAACCCATAACAGCACAACAAAAAATAGCAAAAAAACAATAATAAACATATATTATATATACAATAATACACGTAATTCCTTCTAAATAGTTAACATGCATGCATATATATATATATATATATATATATATATATATATATATATATATATATATAATGAACAAAAATGAAAAAAAATTATATTGTTTTCTCAGGCAGGTAGCTAGGATGTAGGGTCAATGACGCCTATTGCGGTTGTGAGAGCAACGTATGCTAAGGAAGGGTTGTGGAAGAGAGGTAGGAGGATAGGCAGGGCAGACAAAGGATTTGAAGGGCTATGGAAGGTTGGGCAGATGGGACGTGTGAACCATGACAAGAAAAAGAAAAAAACATGACGACAATGAGAGGAGACTGAAAGTAACTATCGACGAGCAAGATGAAGGCTTGAAGGACGTAAATGAGGGAGCATTAAGAGCAAGTAAGGGAAAAAAAGACGAGTAAAGAGTGCAAGATTTTAAGTTTTTGTAACCGATGTAAATGAATGAGAGGGAAGGGAGGGGTGTTTAATGCGCAAGTTTTAATAGCGGTTCTGGATATAATAGTTATCAAAACATGTTTTAATAAAATTTCAAGAAATAACCATTATTAAAACTTTACAGCATTTCCGTTTTGGTAACAGTTAATTTAAAACCATTATAAAAACAAACTCCACTTTACTTTTAATAATGGTTAATATCTAGAACTGTTATTAAAACCTTCAACACATTTCTACCTTAAAATTTTCATGTTATTATCAAAGGTTACGATCAAACTGTCATTTATGCGACGTAATTAATATTTGGTTTTGCAATATTGTACTTTTCTACTAAAAATTGTTGACTAAGTTATGACTTGTGTGCATGGCTTGTGCACATGGAGCATGGGAGGAAATTGACAGGGTTTGTGCTCATGGAGTGTGTGTATGCTCAAACGTGATGTGCAAGTATCGTGCGTATGTGCAGAATAAACATAAAATTTGTATGCCTCATCATTGATGATTATAACGGTCTCTTATAAATTATTACTATCATTGGTGTTATTAGTTGGATTGTTGTTGATGCTATATTGTCCACATTGTTGAATTTAGTTGAACCATCAGTCATAGATGAGAGAATTAAGAGACACAAGAAATTAAACTAAAGAAAAGAGAGAACTGAATCGAGGAGAAAAAAAGAAAAAAAGGAAAAGATAAGGATCATGAAATTAAGGGTAGGATATATTTTCAGAACACGGATACTATAAACTTTTATGCTATAAATTAACTTATTTTATTAATCAACACCCAACAAAAGCAAAGATTAAGAGAATAATCCTAAACCTTATTTCCTTTTAAGTTCTAAAAAATTCAATCATAAGCATTCGATAGATTATTTGCATAATATAATATTATATATTAAATATTCCACGGGGTTTATAATAATAATAATATATAATTATAAATAAACATTAATAAAAAAACTAATTTTAGGTATTAAATAAGTATTTTAATATAATGTAATTTTAATATAGTTAATTAGTGTATTTGATAAATGATGCATAATGCATAATCTCTTAATTTAAACAAAATAACATTACTTTAAGATTTGGGCAAGTACTTGGTGGAAGTTTCCTTAAATTTCAAAATCTGACAAAATACATGCCTTGAGGGGCAAATTATAAAATACATTAGGAAGTTCGTTGGAAGATGCACTCAGATGTATTAAATAGCTATGCTTGAGAGGAAAAGGTTTTTTTTTTTGTTACACATATATTTTTTTGTTACACATATACAAGTTTAAGAATAAAGAAAATGAAGCACACAAATTTTATAAATAAAAAAAGTCATTTATAATGTGGTCCTTAGGAGATCAAAATATAGAGTGCATAATCACTATTTTATACAGGATAATCACCGGCATGAATAAGATAATTAAAAATGCTACACATAATACTTAATCTATTTTTTAGACAAGATAATTACTAAGAATACAACACACAATTTTGATAAATAAAAAAATCATGTTTAGTGAAGAGTTTAAGAGACCAAACCACGTAATACATAATCACTATTCTATACAGAATAATCACCAATATTGTACGTAATACCTAATTATTTCTCTATATATAATAATTACTAATTAATTAATTAATAATATTATTATATCATTATATATATAAAAGGGAAAATATAAGATATTATTTGATATATTAGTCATATGATATAAACCTTATTTCAAAATTAATATCTTATGAGTAATAAAACAATCAATTATGCATAGTCATTTTACTAATTACAAATTGTTGTGATTTGAAGATTTTGATAAATAACTAGAAAAGTAAAAGGCAAACAAATGAACTGAACAACAAATATTATATTCAAGGAAGTGTTTTAGAAATTTTATATATGTAAGCATTATGTAGCAATTATTCTATTTGGACAATTACTTTCATTCTAATTAACAATAATTTAACTATAATCCATAACTATACCATATTTTTTTTTATATGAATGACTAAAGCTTAATGATTTTTTTTAGATCATCAAGAGCCCATCCATAAGGACAAGTATAACTTATTATATAAGTGTAACAATCATTATAAAGGCGTATAAATATGGAGGGATGTGAATTCAAATTTGGGATGTTTAGTGCCTAGGACCCTAGCCTTAACTATTCAACTATAATCGTACTGGTTCAATTATATTCTTCATATTATAATAACAATAATTGTATATTTATATTTATTTGTCGGTAAAGACCCAAACATCACACATGCTCCAAAACTAGTTTTATTAATAGTTATACCTACAATAATGATATTTATAATTATTATCATTATAATAATTATAATTCTAATCACAATTATAATTTTTAAAATTAATTAATATAATTATATTTACTATCTCTATTTTTATATAAGTGTCATTTTAGATTTTTGGTACAAGAAATAAGAAAATAGTCCCGATGATAAAACTATCCCCATTAAAATATCATTGAAAATGATTTTTTTTGGGTAAGTAAACTTTCTATTACTTCTAAAAAATGAATCATTTATGTATAAGTAAAAATTCAAAAGCATAAAACCTATCTCAAGTTGTCTGTATGGGCCATTAAAACACTATATGATTTACAATGGGGCATGCAAGTGATACTAGTGGCTAAATCCTATATTGCGAAAAAGTTGTCGTGGCTCTCACTTCTTGTGATGGAAAATTAGTTGGTTCCTTTCATGCCAAAGATAATAGGAAGTAGAAGCAAAAATAAATTGAAGCACCAATATTCTACTAAACAATCCACAACCACCTCTTTGCATCCATCTCAATACATCATTAAAAGAAGTGGCATCATGGGTGTATCCAAACTTCCTGATTAATGGTAATCAAACATGTTGAGAGAGAGGACAATAAAAAAAGGATGCTCTATAGTTTCACTATCCAAATCACATAATATACATGCTCCATAAAGCTCCATCCCCATGTTATTTAATCTATCCTTGGTATAAAGTCATTTTTGGGTTGTAAACCAAAGATGAAATTGTTATTTAGGAATAGATATTGGCTTCCATACCACCTTATACCACACAACCACATCTCCATGATGTCTTAGCATACCATAGGATTTTGATATAGTGTAGTCACAAAAAATATGTCTTTGCATAGTGGGGGTAATCATAGGTAGGAACATCTTCCTCAACTTGAGTAGTCTCTATGAGCACCAAGAAACTATCGAGGTAGCCGACACATTACAAAGGCCTCCCCTTTAATGAAATATGTGTGAACCCACTTTACATACAATATGTCCTTATTGAGTTTCAGATTCCATAATAATCTCCCCAAAGTTGCAACATTCCACCACTCTATGTTAAACAAGCCTATACCACCTTCCTTCTTAAGTCGACACACATGATGCCATGAAACTAGGAACTTCTTAGTGATGGGTTGTATTCTAGCCCATAATAATGATATGCACCTATCACTAATAACAAAACTGACATTGGGAATCAAGTACATAAGGCTCTAGTAATCTTGAATTCTAAAGAGGACATATTTCACTAGTTGTAGACTTCTCAAGTAATTGAGGAATATAATGCTTCAAGAATTTAATTAGGTAATGAACTTATCTAGCAACTCCTGATACTCTATAGTCTTTAGTGTGCTAGTAGTAAGGAGAATACTCAAGTACCTAAATAATAGGGTTCCGGTTGGTATATATAATTGATTAAAAAAGTTTTGTTTAGTAAGACCATCCATCATGCCTTTATAGTAGATGGAACTCTTATTAGCATTTAGTTAAAAACCATAAAAATTTGAAAACTTAAGGAAATTATTATACAAGGTAAGTATAGAAGGTACATCACATCGACTAAATATGAGTAAGTCACCAGAAAAGAGAAGAGAAACCAACTTTAAGTTCTTGCACTTATGATGAGGTTGAAAAGAAGCATTATTCCATAAGGTGCCAAGCAACTGAATGAGATACTCTATTATATGTAGAAATAGGTAAGGTGATATGCCTTAGATCTTTACGTGTGTTAAAAAGGGGTGCAACACACCATTTAGGACTAGAGAGTAACTAGTAGTGATTACACAAGTCATGATAAGCTTGGTAAAGTGATTATGAAATTTAAGGGCAAAAAGCATCTCCTCTAATAATTTCCAGCTTATGGAATCATTAGATTTTTTCATTTCTAACTTCAACATATATCTTGGAGAGAGGTGTTCATTGTTATAACCATAGATTAATTCATAGGACACAAGAATGTTATCACATCTATGTCTTCCCACTATGAAATCAACATGAGCCTCTACAACTAACCTAGAGAGCTAAGGTTTCATTTTATGAGTTAAACCTTTGGTAATGAGCGTATATAGGGTGTTGCAACAAGGTATGGGTTTGTAATCTCTATGTTTCTCTACAATTGGAATATTAGGCATGAAATTAAGGGCAGTAATGTTAAGGGTAATATGAAGATCCCTAGTAGTGAAGAAATTCCTAATCAATTAATTGGTATTCAAACATCTCCCCTATAATGTCCTAAGTGGTTTAAAAAAATTAAGCATTATAACCATTAAATCCCAGAGCTTTCTCCTTCCCTATAGAAAAAGTAAATGCATAACTTCTTCCATGGAGACAGGTGTTAAGAGACTTAAACATGCTTCCTCATATAGTTTACGCCCTAAAATAGCTATTTCATTAGAAAAATAACCTAAGGTAATGGCATTCATGCCTTGAAGTTGTTAGTAATTGAAAATCCTTGATTGAGTACTATGAGTATCTCCATTATAGTTAGTAATTGAATCTAGTTCACCCTTAACCTCTGAGCATAAAAGTTTTATTCACATCTATTCAAAAGTTGGAGCCTCTACCTACACTGTTGTTCTTGTTTTATCACTTCTCCATCAAGAGGGGAGACATCAAGCTTGAGCTGTAAATCAATAAGGATTTGCCTAGTATGTAGAACATGCTAAGAAATACTTCCAAACTTGTGCTTGTTTAGCTGCTTTAAGGGTTGCTTCAATTCTTTGAGCTTATATCAAATCTATTATATCTTTGGGCCTCTTATATTAATCTTCCAGCCATATTGATCAAATGCATAAAATCAAGGACATTTGCCCATGTACTAAAAAACTTAACAGGTTTAGGACTAGAATGAGGTAGAGGGTTAATCATAACAGTCATGGAAGCATGATCAAATCTCATAGAGCCATGAAAATATGTAGTTGAGCCCCCAAACACCTCAATCCACCTCTAAATGTATAACACCCGATCAAGCTTGCAAGCTATCTTATGTTATGAATATTTATAATTCATCTAAGTGTACTACACTCTAGTGCATTTAATATCATCAACTTGGAGCTATTGAAGGCATTGTTGAGAATCTAAGGAGTCTTACTTATGCCATAAGTCTTGCACTTTCTCATGAGTATTAAGTAACACATTGAAGTCACCAATGAGGATCTATGGTTCATATTGTGCTTGATTCACAAGCATACAATGCCAAAGTTGTAACACCCCCAAAATTCACTCCTGAAAACAAAATTTTGAAAGAATAAAGCGGAAGTTAGAAGAGAATTTGGGAAATGTTACCGCCACATCTAACACAAGATAAATGTCCACCATCTATCTCATGCTAGATGCAAGGCTAAAACCTGTCGAATAAAATTCCAAACAACGTCTATGCCGTGAGGATAAACTCCCACAAGGAAATATCCATAGGCAAATGACAAGTGAATAAATTCACTAAATAAAATCATCGCTGAATTAATCAGCGGAACCTGTGAAATAAATCCGAATTTTGAAAGCTTATCAGAGTACGAGAAATTGAAAGTTAATTACAATACCCTTGAAATTTTAAATACAATACTTGAAACTTCCAAAAAAAAAATACAGCTAAACAAGACAAATCCCGATAGATCAAATTCCGGATTGCCTATTCTCTCAAACCAAGCCTTCCACCCAAATACAATATCCGATCTCAAACTTGCACAAGAGGTCTGCTCCCCACCGTCAGTGGATCATCACAGGACCCATTCCACCAAGGTAGCATCAGTACGGGTCCGGTACTGAGTAAATCAAAAATACCCAACTACATGTATTACAATTCTCATGCTCAATTATATATGTATTACATACAATAAAACATAGGGTCACGGATTCATACTTATAAGTAAATTAGTAGACATGACGGCATATAAGATACAAGCGTACAAGAAATCACGATCGCATGCTAAGTAACACCAATCCAACAATCCAATAATAATCATTACTACATCCGATTTTATTTATTTACGATGAGTATAGGGCCCCACTATTCTTAAACTGGTGGAACGGTTTGAAGCACCTCTCGGGGACAACACACCCGAGCCACTATTATCATCCGGTGGAACGGATCCTACACCTCTCAGGGCAAAACGCTCCTGAGCCACTATTCTGAACCGGTGGAACGGCTTGAAGCACCTCTCAGGGACAAGACACCTATGCCACTATTATCATCCGGTGGAACGGACCCTACACCTGGTCCTGACTCACATAATCTTCCACTTTAAATAATTAGTGTCTTATTCATTACTTAACTCATATCATATTCTTATTCACGATGAGTATAGGGCCCCACTATTCTTAATCCGGTGGAACAGACTAAAGCACCTCTCGGGGACAACACACCCGAGCCACTATTATCATCCGGTGGAACGGATCCTACACCTCTCAGGGCAAAACGCTCTTGAGCCACTATTCTGAACCGGTGGAATGACTTGAAGCACCTCTTAGGGATAGGACACTTGAGCCACTATTATCGTCCGGCGGAAGGACCCTACACCTGGTCCTGAATCACGTAATCTTCCACTTTAAATAATTAGTGTCTTATTCATTACTTAACTCATATCATATTCTTATTCACAATGAGTATAGGGCCCCACTATTCTTAATCCGGTGGAACGAACTGAAGCACCTCTCAGGGACAAGTCACCTGAGCCACTATTATCATCTGGTGGAACGGATCCTACACCTCTCAGAGAAAAATGCTCCTGAGCCACTATTCTTAACCGGTGGAACGTCTTGAAGCACCTCTCAGGGACAGAACACCTGAGCCACTATTATCGTCTGGTGGAACGGACCCT
Source organism: Tamarix austromongolica (assembly GCA_039764185.1). NCBI lineage: Eukaryota > Viridiplantae > Streptophyta > Magnoliopsida > Caryophyllales > Tamaricaceae > Tamarix > Tamarix austromongolica. The sequence continues at coordinate 11,169,032 of CM077818.1, forward strand.
ACACCTCGGCCCAACTCACGTGATCTTCCACTTTAAATAATTAGTATCTTATTCAATGATTTTAGCCGACCATAATTTAGGCCCACATGAATAATTCCATAACATAAAGATACAACATAGGGTATCATACAATTTCAATCCATACTCAACCATTCACATACTCAAATGCATACCATATTCAAGTGTCATATTAACACACATTTGTATTGAGGCTATAATTCGTACATATATGCAATTACCACACAAAACACAACATACACTTGACATGATTAAATAATCGATAGGCATACTTATCACCTTCCACTTCAAGCAGACATACATCCAAATTCTACCATAAGTAAATGTAAGTAATGACTTACCTAAATCTGAAGCTAGCTAAGCAAATTGAGAAAGAGGGAGAGCTATCGAAAGCTCGACAATCCATGAGAAATTTTTCCTAGATCACCGATAGAAATCGAAACTAGGTTAGAAACTATCTTATCAATTAATGATTCATATATTCTAATTAAATAAACGCAGACGAACACAAACGATCTTTCTTGGAAAAAAGTGTCCAAAACTTAGGACTCAAGAGCATAGCTCTATCAAGATTTAAGATTAAATATAAATCAAATCAGATAAACACACATATTACTTGGGATATTTCAAATTAATTTGGAAAGCCCGAGAAAGAATAATCGATTATAAGTTAATTTATCAAAAATAACTTATTCATTAGGTTTTACAACTAAATAGGTAAACCAACCATTTACATAGAACCAAATCCAAACCGATTAGATTAAAACATAATTTAAATGATTTAAAACCCAAATACATAAATCGATTAGATAAAAGACGCATAGCAAAAATCAATTTTATAAAACCATCCCCGAAGATTAGGGTTTTTAATGCCTAAACTATTAATCGACCAAATCAATTCGATTACCTCAAATTGATGGTTTCAAAACACAATTAAACTAATTTTAGATAAATCTAGATAATTAATTTCAACTAAAATAATCTTCCTAGTAGCCAATTTAAGACTATTCGTTTTCAAAATTAGGGTTTTAAAGCCCACAACACAAGCTTGGATAATTCAAATCAATTAATTCCAATTAAAGGTATTAGAATACAATTAGGATCATTTCAACTATTTCTATAAATTTAATTTCTAGAAAAACAATTATACATAAGATCAATTTCATAATTTCACTTGAAATCTAGGGTTTTAGGCCTGAAAATACAATTCGGTTGAATTCTATTAATTTATTTAAATTAAATGTTTAGAAATGCAATTAGACATATTTTATAACATATCGTATAATCAATTGCCCAAAACCAATAAAAGAAATACCCAATTCAGCAAAATTAGGGTTTTTGAGCCCGGAATACAAATCTGATCAATTCTTGCTAAAATATATAAATGTATGGTTCGGAATTGTAATTAAATATATTTTAATATAAATTATATAGTCGATTGAATAAAATGACCCGATTACACAATCCAATTTAGTCCCGCAAGAGTTTTGACCAATTCCGATATTAAATTAAATATATTTCAAACGATATTATAAAATCAATTGAGCGAAACGACTCAATTATGCGACCCAATTTTATCACACACAAATTTTGACCTAGGAATCAAATTCCGATAAATTTTCCATAAATTTCTCAAATTGACGGTTCCGACATGAAATTAGATACATTTAAAAACATATTGTATAATCAATTCATCCAAAATCGCCAAATCGGGCGAATCCAACAAATTTGGGCATAACCCGGCCAAAAATTCAATTTTCCAGAATTCCAACCTAAACCATACAATTAACTTATCCAAATCAATCTCACAACACATATATACATAATCAAACAATTAATTTAGCTTATCATAAGCTAGATCATACTCAATTAATCAAATCAATATTTGGATTTTTCAGAAATTTATACCAAACGAAAATCAACAAATTGGAGCAAGGAAAGGCCGGAGAAGCTTCGTCGGGGGCCGGGGGTGGCTCGCCGGTGGTCAGCGAGGCTGGCCGGAGCCGGATGGAGGCTCATCGTTGCTGCTGCTGCGTTGCTGGCGGTCGCGTTGTGGCTGGCGGTGGCTGGCGAGGTCAACTAGAGTAGGGAGGAGCTAGGGAGAAGGAGGCAGGCTGGGGTTTGGGGCTGCGAACAAGGAGCAGAGCACAGGGGAGTCAGGAAAGGAAAAGAGAAGAGAAGGGAGAGAGGAGAGAAAAGGAAAAGAAGAGGGGGGGGGGTCGGGCGTACCGATGGGTTGGGCTTTTTTTTATTAAATACAAGTAAAAATAAAATACTAAATGTTTAAAATTGTTATTGGAAGAATTTTACCTAATATTTATTTAACAAAAATTTATTTCGAACAGATCTAGAGGCTTAAAATTGATATACAAGCTATATAAAGAATTTCGGGAATATTTTTGAAAAACTTACCAACAAACGTAAAAATTTATTTTGCTTACAGAAATACATTATAAGACCCCGAAATAATATTTAAAAATATATAAGGAAATATTTAAGTCAAATTCTAATAAACCGAGACTAATTTAAATAATTTCCGAAACCGATTTTCCGCAAACTAAAAAGCATAAAACGGAGAAAATTAATTTCGGAAAGAAATTCATAAATAGGCTCCGAAAATCTTTTTAACCAAAAATCTAAATTATATGAATATAATAAAATCATGATCGTGAACGAATTTATTTAGAATGATCCGCAACGATAACGATTAATTAAATTCAAATATGAAGTCGAAATCGTCGATAAATCCTTAAAACGAATCGAAATTAAAATAATTAAATATTTACATCAAATTACGCTAATAAAATCATTAGACTTAATAAAATTAGATTTCAAAAAATACGGGATATTACAAAATTTCCCTACGCTGTGCCACAACATTACTTGCATATATGATAAAAACACAAAAGGTTTCATGATTAAAATTACACATAACCTTAAGGACAATTGCTTGCTCACATATAGTAACTAGAGTTACCACCCACTTCTAGGATAACCAACCACACCAAATATTCCTATTTAGATGAAACTAGGAATTAGTGGCCCATGTTCTGCCTGTGAGAAACGCCTTTCGCACTTTATCTATATTATGAATCTTTATCCTTATCACCATTAAGCATACTAAAGACACATTATTTTCCTTTACCCATTTCCTAACTTCACATTGTTTAAGAGGGTCATTGATCTCCTTAACATTCCAACAGTCAAGTTTCATGACACATGGATATCAAGTTGAGGAAGATAAACCTCATCCACTAATCATTGAGCCCTTATTAATTTTGTCCATGGAAATCCATTATCCTTAAATTTAGTCATAAGATCATGTCCCAACAACAAAGAATCAAATAGGCTAGGCTGTAGTGCGCTACTAGAAATAACCCCTTGAGTGGGTTTCCTCTAGGATCACTATGATGTTTGCTTGTAACAAGATGCCTAATAGGGATATTACCTCTAGGTGATGGAGGAATAGGCTACATGGGAAGAACTACTTCTGTACCACCCTTAACTATCACTCAACACTTATGTGGTGTATGTACTCTTATGCATTAATTAGTAAGATGACCAACCAAGTTATATTGTAGGAAAAAACTTAGCTTCCATTTATGATGAACCCTATACTTTACTAGCCTTGAGGGATTTTTTATCATCACAAAGTTAAGGGAGGTTCTATGAATGTCAACTTCAAGTAGCACTCTAGCATAGAAAATTTGCTCCTTTCTTGCTGTCACACCATCCATCCCAATTAGTTTACTGATAATACTAGAAATTTTGTTCTAAGAATTAATGGACCAAAGATGTAATGGTAGTTCTCGGAACTAAAACCACATATGTATATATTGAAAATCTATCGGGTTAAATTAGAAATCTTGATGTCATCATTTTGGTGTCAAAGGTTAACTAAAGATTGTCTAATAGGGTTGATGTAGGATAGCTTATCATTCATCTTTAGAACCAAATTGAAATGAGAAATAGCCCTTCCCATGAAATTGAATTTTAACTTCTCCAATTGATGACCAATAAACTATTATAAAATATTACATACGGGAGAAACTAGGTTTTACACCAAACACGTAGGCCACCGAAGAATACTTCCAATGTTGGGCCTCCTCTTTTGCTTCTTTACCATCAATCGCAATGATGATCACCCATTCATGAATACTCGATGCCTCATAATGGAGTTGCACAAGTGTATTGGGGTTTTTTTTTTGTATGAACTTATCTTTCCACGATAATTCGATGGTTTTAGGATAATTAGGTTTTGGTTAACCTAATATGATCTTGGGAAAGAGAAAGGGAGCAAGTAACAATCTAATCCAAGGTGAGGGGAGGTTAGAAGAAGGCAAACAAGGATGAAATAAAGGGCCCACACAATAAAAACAACACAAAAATACACGTAAAAATTACATAGCCCGACACTTAGACAAGTATTGGTCATCCGCCCAAACCCCATGGTGCTACCCATTTTACCTCAATTCCTGGCTGTCCGACCTATAGGCTTTGACTGATTGCCTAATACCAAGACATTACTCTTCCACTTTTAGCCTGGTTAACGTAATCCATCTTCCACCCCAACCCAAACAAACATAATTGACACATCCAACACATATTATCAACCTATTATTTCTATGATCAAGATCACATATCACATCAAGTTGTAATTAAATTCTTAATTATGGTTCATGGGAAACATGATATTACAATGACCGACCCATGAAGAAAAAAAATAATACATAAATAACCTAACCTGAGCTCAGCCCGATTGCCACCTCTAGACATAATAGAGTGTTTGGTAGAAAAATATTATTTAAATATGAATGCGATCAAAGTAATAATAGCATATGGAAATGATGCATAGTGAAATATTAGACGTGTAATATTGTTTGCATGTTACTTAAGAGTTAATAATTAACCAATAATATTATTTATAATTTTAATTATTATTATTATTATTATTTTAATAATATAATAAAAATATTATTATGAATAACTAATGATGATAAATTATTATGATTATTATTAATATTATCTAATAATGATATATTCTTATAAAAATTAAGAATAAAAGTATAATTAACAACAATCAAATTACTAAATAATCAATAATTAACTAACAACATAGTTTAGAGTTATTGAATTATTATTATTATTATTAGATTATCTTAATAATGATATAATAACCATGATAATAAAACATTATTATCAATAACTAATAATAAAAATATAATTATTGATAATCATATATTATATATTGATATAAATTTCCTAATAAATGTATGAATAAATATATTATAATTAATTAATGGTTAATGATTAATGAATAACATTATTTATAATTATTAATTAGTTAATACTATTAAAATATTATCTTAATAACAATATATAATGATAATAATAATGAAGTAGTATTATCAATAACTAGTAATAATATCATTAATAAAATATTGTTATTAATAACTAATAATAATAAATTATTATAACTATTAATAACAAACTCTAATAAACAATATTCTAATTACTTAATAATTTATAATCATGATTAATAAATACTTAGAAAGTTTGAAGATAATGCTTATGAATTTGATTTACCGATACTTAAGATACCGGTATATAAGGCATGGTAAGACAAATACAAGAAATTATGGGCATGGGCACATCATCATATAACTCAACATCATCATCATCTAATACTACAACAAGTCACTTACATGTATAGTATTAGCAAGCCAATGTACTAAGTAAACAAGGACTCTCCTATAGAGGCAAAATGAAACACATAGGGTATGCCATCAAGGGAGTAAAACATGTGACACATTCAAACATGATATCATATATTACTCACAATAAAAACTTAAGGAAATAACCTATTCACACTCATTCATTTCATAACCCATACTTAACTCATAATAGATACTATAACCATACAAATTCTATATTCAAATAAGTGAATTGTTTACCACTAGATAATATAATATATATAATTAACACAACTTGATACAATTAACACATTTAGATTGTCTGTTATCAATTGAACCATTATAGATAACTAACGTAACTCAAATAAAGGTGGATGCCTACCACCATTTAATCAAATATAGTTAGTTAGTCCATCTCAATTAAAGATAGAGTCTTTACCACCACCTAACCTAATATAAATAGTTGGCTTAGTTCAAATAATGCTGGATTGTCTATCATCAGCTAACTCAATATAGATAGTTAGCACAACTCACAACAAAGGTGAACTAAAATCACCAATTGATCCACTAAGAGAAGTCAACACAAAATTAAACTATCTTCCACTTCAATCATGAATATCTTAATTAATGTAATACCTCGAAAATTTACTTAATCTAATCCCACATCATTAGCACCTAATTTTATTCTAATCCTAATAAATCCTATTTTAGCTTTAACCTATCCTTAATTCAGAAACATTAACCTGTTCCAAAAACCTTAACTTTGATAAATCATAATTCGTAAACCAAAATCAAATCCGCGAAAATTTCCACTAATTCTAATTACCCTTAACCAATCTAAATCATCCTAAATTAATCCCCTCAACCTTTTCTCCTTTTCTTTTCTTTTCCTTCCTTCTTCCCCTTCTCCCGCCACCCTTTGCTGCAACTCTTGCACCTCCACTTGCACCCTCACTTGCACTATCCACTAGCACCACCACCCATCACCTTTTTGCACCATCATCCATCATCCATCACCATCACCTTTCCCCTTCTTCTTCTCCTTCTCCCATATTTGCAGACTTGCACCTTTCCCCATTGCACACGTCATCTCCCTACAACCTTCTTATCCTTTCTACCCTTATGTAATACTTCCATCAACTATCACCACCCCTCACCTTGTAGCTTTTGGCCTGCCCTAGCCATCCTCTGCAACCATCACCATCATCATCAACTTTCAGCTGCACCACCATCATCCTCCCTTCCCCGAACCATACCACACGGCGCACACACACACCCCTCACACTCTCCCTACTTCTCTTTAGTTTTGCCTCACTCTGCTGATATTTTGTGCCAAAGAGCCATTACCGAAGCTCCTTCACCCTTCTCATTTTCTTCTTCTCCCTTTCTTCTTCTTCTTCTTCTTCTTCTTCTTCTTCTTCTTCTTCTTCTTCTTCTTCTTCTTCTTCTTCTTCTTCTTCTTCTTCTTCTTCTTCTTCTTCTTCTTCTTCTTCTTCTTCTTCTTCTTCTTCTTCTTCTTCTTCTTCTTCTTCTTCTTCTTCTTCTTCTTCTTCTTCTTCTTCTTCTTCTTCTTCTTCTTCTTCTTCTTCTTCTTCTTCTTCTTCTTCTTCTTCTTCTTCTTCTTCTTCTTCTTCTTCTTCTTCTTCTTCTTCTTCTTCTTCTTCTTCTTCTTCTTCTTCTTCTTCTTCTTCTTCTTCTTCTTCTTCTTCTTCTTCTTCTTCTGCTTCTGCACCACCGCACCACCATCTCCCACCACCATGCACCACCTCAGCCCTACTTGCTACCCTTTAGCCGGTGGGCTGACCACCAAGGTCGCCTCAACCTTTCCCCTCGCTGTCGTCGACCATTGCCTCTGGCCGCTTCCTTTTTTCCCCTCTTATTCCTTTCATTGTTTGCAACTTCACAATGTGTATGCTCATGCAATGCTTAAAATCCCCTTCTACACAACTGTGCAATCCCTACACCGTTTGACCGTGTAATTTTTTTTTCTCTCAGTCTAATTCTACACTGCTGTACAACTTTTGCACTGCCTGGCTATGTGTTTTATTTTCTCTCGACCCAGTGCTGCACAGCCGTGCAACTTTTGCACCGCGTGGTCGTGCAACTTTCCATTTTAGCTGTGTAACCCTATTTTCACCCCAAATCTTGTCCAAACACCACACATTCTTCTACACTTCCATACAATTCAAGTTTTCATTTGACTCTGGTATATTCTATTTTTACCCTTTTCTACCATGATCTCCCTCTTAATTTTTAACCTTCGATCCTAATCATATTTTATCTCATTTTTATAGATGATTTTTTGGTGATCTCAGAGGGAGTCTAGGATTTGTGTGCTTAGAGCCCGATGTCCTAGTTGGTAAGGATACTATTCGATGCTCAGGACATTTGCTGATGCTTGCTTGTATGGCTAAATGTGTCTTCCATAATATTGTTGTTGTATTATGCACCATATGTTGCTATTAACAATTTGTGCTGACAGGAATGTTATATTAAAAGAAAATAAGAGTTGGTAAGAGATATCATATATTATGATTTGTGAAAATAATCTCATATTTGTGATAATGCATTTATAGCATGGAATATGGTTTAATGATGATGACATCACACTTATGGAAATATATCTATGGTTAAATAATGATGATATCACACTTGGAAAAATATATCTATGGTTGAATGATGATGATATCACACTTATGGAACTATATCTATGGTTGAAATAATGACAATATCACACTTATGAAAATATATCCATGGTATGGAATATGGGTTGAATGATGATAGGATCATATTGGTGAAAACATATTTTAAGGTATAAAATAAGAGTGGGATGATGACAATGTCATATTTGTGAAATTATATGTTGAGGTATGAAATATGGGTTGAATGATGAGAACGTCATATTTGTGAAAATATAACTTAAGGTATGAATTATGGATTGAATAATGATAATATCATATTAGTGAAATTTATAACTTAAGGAATGGAATGTGGGTTGAATGAGTTGTGGTAAATGGGCTTAAGGTATCTCATGGGGTATAATAATGAATGAGGACTTGGAAAAATAATATGTATGGAAGGTATAATATTTTATGAAATAAAGGTGTTAATTGTGCTAAAAGGATAACTCGGTTATTATGGGATACTAAGGAAGTTTGGTAATTTATATGTTAGGAGACTTAAATTATGACAATAATAACTTGAGTAATTCATGGGAATGTTATCATTATTTGGGGTTCATAAATGTTAATGGTAAATTTGGGGCAAACCATCTTGAGATGTTAATATTATTATTCCATCTTCAGGGTTTAGAGGTTATCTATTGGAATTAGAAATAATGAACATTTCATATGAACGGTTATGATAATTTTATGGGATTTAGACTTGGATACTTTAGTGTGTGATGTATATACATCGGAATGAGATTACTAAATCAAACTCATGGGAATTAGGTTGTGATTTTTGGGTGTCATACTAATGATGGAATTTGAGAGATATCATAATATAATGTGAGTGGGATAACCAACATGGGAGAATGAACACTAAAGGAAGTGCAATTAGAGTTTGATAGGACTTAAGGGTTTGGATCTATATTACATGCATATATGTTTGACCGTGTTCTATGCCTGAGAATCAATCTTAAATAAGATAATAATCACTTAAAGTGAAAGAGCACATGAGTAGGGCCATGTGATTATTTTTCTTAAATCTATATATATGTATTCCCATTCCATTAGGTAGAATAGTGTCTCGGGAATGTTTTGCCTTGAGATGATGTTTTTAATCTTCAGTCTATTGGAAAGAATAGTGACTTGGGTGTGTTGTCCCCGAGAAGTTTCAAACCGTTCCACCGGTTGAGAATAGTGGGGTGCCTACTCATCATGAAATAAAACATATCTTAACAACCTATGGAAAATATACTAATGATTTAAAGTGGAAGAATGCGTGAGTTAGGACCATGGTGATTTATTCCTGTTCCACCAAATAGAATAGTGGCTTAGGAGCGTTTTGCCTTGAGGAGATAATTTATTCCTATTCCACCAGGTAGAATAGTGGGTCGGGAGCATTCTACCTTGAGAAGATGTTATCACCTCCATTCCACCGGAATAAATAGTGGCTCGGGTGTGTTGTCCCTGAGAAGTTTCAGACCGTTCCACCGATTTAAGAATAGTGGAGTCCTACACTCATTGCACATAAAAGAATGAAAATGGACTATACTTAATAAAAGGGTCTGGATCTTATTATGCCTTATGAGATGATCACTTACTTGGTTATATTCCATTATCATTTAATGTGAAAGCATGTGCTATTTGTATTCCTATTTTGATAGTATTGTTCCCTTCCTCAGTACGTAGCGTACTGAATACCCGTTTTATGGGTGCTGCTCATTCCCACGAGCATACCTGCTCTATTTTATAGGTGATTGATTACTGTTAGCTTAATGTGCTTTCCTTTGGTGCGCGCTAAATGTTTTAGTAAAGGGTATGGTTATCCGGATATCTTTATCTCTCTCTTTGGACTCGTAGTCCTCTGGTTTTACTATTTATTCCTTTTTCTCTTTTTTGTATCCTGTATTGCGGTGTAATCAAGTGATTTCCGCACCTGATTCCTAGGTATGAGGTTACTTATGCCTTGCACCCGACATGGACTGGGCGTTAGGAGTGCCTCTTCTATGTTGGATGTGGCGTGACATCCCCACATTTTGCATTTTAACTTCCACTATTAACTTTTTAAAACAAAATTTTTAAGTTCTAAAATTTGGGGGTGTTGCAATTAAGGCCAACACTTTAATACATTGAATAATCCATACTTAAACAAACTATTTCTATTATATGTCTCATTCAATAAATTCAAGGATCAAATGGAACAGTCAACCCTAAAAGTTAACCCTCAAAAATACCCTAGAGGTTCCGGACAAACTAATCGAGTAATTTCACAAATTAGTGGAATGGTATGATAAATAAATCAAAAGAAACTAAGCTAGAACAAGCAATCTAGTTGGATGGTACGAGAAACTAATCAACTAGTATGACTTTACTTGTTGATTAATCCAAGATGATTCTAAACATCTAAAAATTCTTTAACTTTCCAATCAGTCAACAAATTCCACTATGTAACACAACATTTGGTCGTCATACTTTTCTAACTCAAATAAAAACATATCCAAATATATTCAAACCACATGAAATCTTCCAAAAATTCAACATAACATGCATACAACACATTATAAGGCTCAGCCATCCAATACATCAAAGAACCATGCTATACTCCAACTCACATTTCTCATTTAAAAATCAACCCAATCTATCATGATCTTAATACCTTATTCATGCTCCTAAACACTTCAACATGCTTTTAAATATGATTTAATCATAGGTTCATACTATAAAACAACTAAAATACATAACAATTACCAAATTATTCTACATCTACAAAGTTTAGACAAATTTACCTAAGCAATATCTTCTAGCAAATAAGAGCAATACACTAAGTACACTAATACCTAGGAATTCTTGCTCACCTATCAAGAGTCAGAGAAAGAAATTTAGCAAAATACATGTAGGGATTCAAATCTGAAACAAAATAGAGAGAAGAAGAGCATATAATGAGAATCTAAGGAGAAAAAGAACAAGGGAATACTTGGGGGTTTCTCGCAAAAAGAGAAAAAAGGAGCTTCATTGTGTTGCAAGGGAAGTCGGTCGAACACAAAGTAAGAGGGAGAGGGTCTAATTTGAGATCAAATTGATTGAGGTGTGTAAAAGTGCAATGTAGGGTGGCTTGAGGTATGAGTATGTTTAAAAGATGTAAAATGCCTCATGATCAAATGGTAGGGAGGCAAACACTGGGATTATAGTAGGCTAGAATATTTGCACAACACAACCAAGGAGGGAGGAGAGATAGAGATAGAGAGAGAGAGAGAGAGATGTGATTAAGGGAAGAATAAAGAAAAAGGTGGAAAAAGTGGTTTATGGGCAGGAGATCATGTTAACCAAGTTTAACTTTGAAAAATATTTATAATATGAGTTTAAAGCTCTCTAAAAATAACTTATAATCAAAGTATAATGGGTCCCCAAGGCTAAGTGAAGAATTGGAAGATAATCGGGATTAAAATAGAATAAATATTGCAAATCTATAACAAATTGATTGGTTTGGCAGACATGTCCATTGGTTTAATAGAATCAACAACAATAAATACATAGTTTACTAGTTGACTAGTTCCCTAGTTTAAAACTTATTTTCATAATTTATTTTAAAATTAAATTTCATTTAAATATTATACAAAAATACTCCTTATATATGGAGGTATTATAAATACTTAGAGTGGTTTTCTTATGCAAATCCAAGGTTAGCTTAGACCTACCTTATCTTAAAAGAGTGAACCCAAGCCCAAATCTAACAATTACACGAGTCTCAAATAAACCATAAATTATGTTTATAATTTTTCAAAAGTTAGAGACATTATTTATAAAATATTTGTAAAAAAAGAAAAACAAAGCTACAAATTTCAATATTACACGTCCTCGTTATCCACAAATACAATTCAACTTTATTAAAATATGAGATTTCCTTGAAAAGTAAATGAACCATCTTCGACAAAAATGAATACCAACACCATGATCCATCATCATGATAATCTAGGAGATTATACTATTTAGTTTCCATTTGATAAGATTTTGGAGCATTGTAATATAGAGGGGTGACTAAATAAAAATATTCAACACAGTTAAGTTATGATTATTTGTTCTTTATTGCTCCCTATTGTTATATCAAGTAAATACACCTTGAGCCAGGTATGGTTTTTATACTACTGAACCTAATCCTTAACTTGTTTAATTGGACCTAGATCAATCAATTCCAAACAATTTAGACCTAGACTCTTCATAAATGGGTTGGGTGTACCAGGTGTTATTTGAGTCTAATACCTATTATCATCTCTAACAATGATCCACAATCTAGACTTCTTCGCTAATTTTCTAGTTTATCAAATTATGAACTTGCAATGCCACTTAAACTCATTTCTTTTGGGACCCCTTTGCTAAAGTCTTATTTTTAACCTAAATTGATCCATTACAATCTTAATGGAATCTTCCTATCATTTTGGATTGTTCTTATGACTATGCCCTTGCTAGTTGTAGATAATTATCTAGTCAACTTATAACTAACTAGTTTGAGAGAAGACTTAGATGTATGAGCAAGTCGAACCTTCTAAAAGACCAATGCAAAAAAACCAACTTTCTTTTTTACATCTTGAGCATAACAGATAATATGATTAATTGAGTAAAATTAGAAAACCTAAATTCTATTAATATATAAGATATAGAATATTCTTTTATCCATAAGTATAGAATTTGATAAAAATAAAAGAAAGAAGAAGAGAATGTGGTGTCACAAGATTTGTGTAAATAATTTCCTATGTGTTCTTAGAGTTTTTATCTTCTTTGTTTGATAAAATACTCATATTTATACTCAATCCTAACCTTTCTATCTAAAAGAATATCATTTGTATACACTTTCTCAATCGATAAGGATCACCCCAACCATAAAAATTATCCGCGCTCTTGAAACACATTCACTTTTTATCTATACCAAGTGACCTTTAGTATCATTTATCCAATCAACCTCCCATGTGTGATCTATGTTTTATTTGGGTTAGGTGATATAATGCAATGAAGAACAACCCATTTTACAACCTCAAAAAGAGTTCTCTAAAACCCTTCATAAATCTCCCTTATCAACACTTCATAACTTACATTAATTAATAATGCAAAATTATAAACATTTTATTTAAAAATTATTGGATAAGTCAAAGAGTTGTGAATGAAAATTAGATCCATAAATAAATGTCAATTATGAATGGGGGAAAAATCATTCATATTATTTGTAGTTTTGCTAATAATTGTCCTTAAGATTATTGATAAACATTTAATTTTACTCATATAATAGTATTATTAATTTAGACACAAGTTGTTAGGTATGATAAGTATTTTTATTTTTGGTTTCTTAACTATAACTGCAAGGGTCGGTGGTGAAGGTAGGTGGTTTTCATGGTGTCCTGTGATACCATAAAAATTAGGTTAAATATGTATTTATAGACATAATTTGCAATAGATTTTCTTGGCACAACCGTCGGAGGGGACACCATACTTTTTTAAAGAAGGTCACGGGACCAAGTCTAGTATTGTGTATTTTTTGTCAAATTTTGGCTACATATATACTTAAAAATAGACATTTTCACATTTCAATCTCAAGATCTCCAAGTATATCTCCTTAAATACTTTACATACTTCTTAAATTTTTAGCTCATGAATATATGTACTAAAATTATATGAATGATGTTTTTGTTAGATGCTTATATAAAATTATATGATTTTTTAGCTCGGCATTAAATTTATTTTTAAGTGCATTAATTACTGTTAATAAAAATATATAAAATTATTATTATTATACGGGGATACTATGTAATTAGAAGTTTAACTCCCCGCCGCCGAGGGCTATTATTAGCATTTTTTTCATTATGGGATCAAATGTCAGCATCTATCATCACGCCTTTTAAGCCAAAATCAAAGACGAAAACTAGCATAATACGTCGAATCATTGAAATCGATTACCCTCCAGCGGATAGATAAATCAGGAGTAAAGAATATAAATCAAATTCGTAAATAAGTGTCCATTGTGAATAGAAAAACAAAAAGTAGTCATTCATATTATCATTAGTGTAGAGTTAAATGTCGGCATACCATTATATTTATGCCCTTCCAAACAAACCGAATTTAGCCAAAATCAAAAGATAGAAAACTAGCATATGAGGTCAAGTCACTGAAATTGATTAACCACTGTGGATTCGCTTAGTAGGAAAAATAAATAAATGATTTTAATAATATCATCGAAATAAGCCCTTGCGGCAAGGAATTCGCAGGGGATAATAAAGAATCAGTCAACTGGCGGCTACAAATAAGTAATGTTTTGAACTAGTAATTATGATAAGGGGCGGCTATCGAGATACCCGCAGATTTTCTGGTATAAGTTAGTATCAGATTGCATGCGATATGATTAAGGTTTTTTGTAGCGTCGCAAGGAGGAAAAGAAAAGAAAAGAAAAAAAAGAATGGCGTCCTTCAAGCACTTTCTAGCCATAATCTGTGTCATGGGACTAATCATATCTTCCATGTCTGATGCACTTGAGCTTCCTAGAAAAACACTCAACGACCATCCTGCTAGTGTTCCATCCGAATTTCCAGAATCTGATGGTATAACCGCATCATTCCTATCTCTTTCATGCTACTATATGTTGCAACAAAATAATGACTTAACTTTTCTCTATATTTGATTCAGGGGTGATGGTCAGCGTCCCCCCCCCCTCTATATATAAACTGATAGTGTTTTATTTTCTTATTTTTGATCGGTTGCTTGCAGGTGATGACTTCATAGACTATAATCCCAATTGCTCAGCTAAACCAGGGCCATGTAAAACTAATGACGACTGTATTATGAAATGTAGGCACTTTGGTGTCTGCAAAGTAAAACAAGCAAAGTGTTGTTGTGATTCGTAGAAGGCAAAATAAATAGATTACCAAAAAACCAAAAGAGAGGAAAATTCGTTGCTAGCTTGAGAGTGGTGTCTGATTTAATATCTAAGGATTCATAGCGTTAATTACGATGAATAAAATCCATTGTTCGTACACTTTGCTGTGCTTACATATTTTTTAATTTGTATTGTGACAAGAATTATGTCTTAAGATTCATATTCACCGCTGCAATATGACTCATCTGATGATTTGTACTCGTTAAACCAAGTGCGTCCCACCCATCCGAAGTTGGTCAAAGTCAATATAGACTCTCAAAGGCATGCTCGCCTGAGGGGCCCCAAGCCTTCTCATTCGGAAAAGGTATTAACCATACCTAAAAATTTGCTTAAAAATAGAATGCTAATCTTATATATCTATATAAATCGTCTAAATACTCCCTCAATTTTTAACGTGGGATCATATCATATTCTACGTAGATTACCTTGCTTCTTAATAACATACTCATTTATCATATATTTTCATTTTGTGACCAAAGAGGTGTAAGTGAGCATGAGGTGTTACACAAGCCTTAAAAAACGTTTTTTAGCTCAATTCTGCTAAAACCAAATTACACATAAACTAATGTATAAGTAAAAGTTCCGACATGATATAATTTATAAATCCTAACATACCTTATAAATTAAATTATAACAAACAATAGTAAAAAAGGATTTTACTCCATCTCATAGAGATTTTGTTTTTACTTCTCTACGCACCACTATGTATATATGTCAATAAACAAGTTCTAAGTCAGATTGGGCTCCGACATTGTTGAACTCAAACCAAGACCCATTCAATTGCATCCAAACCCAAACTTGACTCAGACTTGTCAAGTCCAAAGGGAAAAAAAAATTAACCTATATCTTTATAAAAAAGATCGAATCTGACACCACTAATCTGAGTCTAAGATTCATTATCATGTATAACAAAGATCCATAACCTAGACTTCTATATTAATCTCAATCAAGGAGACACCAATTCTACTCCTTTCTTCAAGGCCCACGTATCCTAGTCGAACTATTCCGATGTGGTTTTATGTCGTTCTTGTCAATATGTAGACACTGGTTGATGATAAAGCATCTAGGCAACCTAAATCTAACTACTTTAAGAAAGGACTTATGCCTAGTAGCAATTCGAAGCTTCTAATAAACTGATGAGGGGGGAAAAAGGACTAGCAAAAGAGATGATCTGATCAACGAAGGGAATTTCCTACCCTTAATCTCAAACTATATATCTTATAATGTACCAAAAATTAACTTGTTGAGTTGTTGTTGTTATATATATATATATATCAAAAGCACATCTCACATCAAGCTTATGTAATCTCTGAAAATTGAGCAAAGATGAAATCTGTCTCACAAGTCATGACAAGAACCTTTCTTTTAGGTTTAGATGATGATAATGACCCAAGGCTTAATAAAGCACCAACCTTGCAAATTCAGAAAAATATAAGCCAAGAAAATTATAGATTCCTTTTCTTCGGTTTTCAATGCACCTTGAATCATCTCTCTTTGACTTTGGATGGCAAAGTTATGATTGAAATACTATAGATCCAATTATCTTCATGAAACCTTAATAGAAGTTACTGCGTGCATACATGGCCAAATCATCTCAATTTGACCCCCTTGTTTTTTTAGCGAACTTGAGAGCACTCTCTTGTTAAGACGCATTACAAAACATTTGCGTATCTTGGCCTCACTTAATTGAAGTCAACCGAACCTAACCAATGAAAGGTATGCACGAGCAATGACCTTGACCCATCAAGGAACACACGCAATTCATGTGTTCACCAAATATCCTAATAGATGTGCACCCAAGTGGCTAACTAAGCTCATATGACATTTTGATCCATGACAAGTAAGACAATATAGCTAGACTCGCCTCAATGTTGCCAAGGCTATCTCCTCCCCCCCCCCCCACCTTTTAAACATGAAATATGAGGTTTGGGAGCACCGAACTTGACAACAGATCGATTTGGCTGCAACCGTAAATTGTTATAAGGCTAATATCCAGCCTTTGTTTAGAGCCTTTTTGGTATAAAATCTATTGGAAATGAAAGAAAAAAAATCTAATTACATAAGATTTACATATTCTATTTTATTTATTTATTTAAAGATAGAGTTATATTTTATATTTGCTTTTATATATCAAACTATAACATTCTAACTTTAGAGATCGAATTTTGTTTTCAGTTTTTCGGGCATTCCAAATGAGTCGTCAAGTCAACCCCCTATATATGCAATGCAGAGTTAATGATCTTCTACCCCATCTTAGAACCACCACCATGAGGACAAGTCATTAGCTTTGAATGCCACTTTGCGCGGTAAGGGTGTTGGCACAAGATTCAAAAGTCTGATTGAGAACTCCCCCCTAAAGGATAGTGTTCAGCTGCTGACGATACTTCTACTATAGAAAAAGGATCGAAAGTCTGATTGCAGAGTACAAAGCCAAAAATAAGGAAGACCCAAATAGAACAAGACGGCGATCAGAATTGAAATCATGGATTTTGAAGCATCATCTCAGATGTTTTTTCCTTTTTTTTTTTTTTTTCTCAGTTTCTATGGAGATAGGCTAAAATAGAAAGCATCTCAAAATATTATCCTGTGCTACACGGGCAGAGGTATAAGTATGCTGAATTGCTGATGAGGAACCGAGGGAGACACCCAACTAAAAAGCAGGAACCTGGGGTGGGTTAGGGGGACCACACACTGTTCGTAGAAGTAGCAATAATTAGGACAGTAAATAAATTAAAGTCAAACCAAGCTCTCAAAATTTTATACTATAGATTAAGCTTAAATTTTTCATATTCAAGTTTAATTCATTCATTAAATAAGTTTAAAAATAATGTTCGAGCTCAATTTATTTAGCTAAATAAATGAGTTGAAACCTGAACAAGCAGATTCTATTTGATTACCACCCTAGCAACAGTAGCATCTGGAGGAGCATTTACCCCAAAAAGAAACTCGTTAACATAGCACATAGCTAATCCCTTCTGGGATCTGATTGAAAACCATAGCAAAAATTTTCTGTCGTTAAGTTTACTGTACCAGAAGAAAGCTAAGACGACAGCATAGTAGTAGCAAAGCTGAATACTAATCTCTGAAGTTAAAAACAGATTACGCTCAATGACGCTCCCTTCTCTTTCAACATGTTTTTGTAACGTGTGCAGACAAGTATGCACACCTAATGCAAAAGATAGATTCTACTCACTTGGCTAAATATAAGCATCCAATGAGCCTCTATTTTTTTTCCATCAGCACCAACCCCAAAATTTACATTCTAGATTGTATAGGACTACGCATTTCCTAAGAACAAACATCCAACTGAGGCAGAACATGTTAGTATCTCCCGAGGTAACACTAAAACTCCCGAAAGATAACTACCTATGGTGTCATCAACACATTCTTGCACTATCATTCAGTTCTCTTCACCCTCCTCAGTGTCCTGCAGAACAACTCCTCTCACCTTAGACCTGCAAATATAAATAAACATTTCCAGAATAAAAGCAATACATACTGAAATAGAATAAACAGCTTTTCTTTCTGACATTTCTAACTCTTATTTTAGCACAATTATATGTTTTTAACCTCACATACTAACACGACCACCATAATACGTTATGCATAATGAACCTAGTAGAACGGAAATACTAGTAACGGGAAGGAACTGAATAAAATAAGACCAAGGGGGGAATGGTCAAGAGAAAGAACCTGCGGTAAGCTGGTACAACTCGGCTAGCAATCTTACTAGACTGAAATTCTGCAGTTGTCTGCTTCTCTGCCGTGAAATAAAACAGAAGAACAAGAACAAAATAAATATTGTTGTCTGACCAATAGAGGAATCTAAAACAGAAATTAAAGGCAATAGCTTTGGGCCAAAACATAAAGACAGCACTGAGAATTCAGAAACACAGTAAGAAGAACCAGGGTTAAATTTATGGAAGCTCTAAAGTTTTGACTTCTTTTCAGAATTTAATATGCCAGTGGAATTCTGGTTTGATACACATGACACTGTTGGGATCAAAACAGAGTCTAAACTCTAAAGTACTCACCTGTGGAATTCTGCCCAACTGACACCGATGAAGTATCAGAGTTTGCAAAAATAGACATATTGGCTATGTCTGGTGATGTCTTGTCTAACTTCAGCCTTTTTGAGGATACAAGTGCATCCAGTTGATTCCTGATAGTTTGGCTCTTTTCCTGATACCAAAAGAAGAAGATAAGATGCTTAGTTCATCCAGGAAAATATCAGACATACAGATACTGATAAATTTTCTAGAATTGCTGTAAAACTTTGCTTCCAGGTTTAATATTCATTTAAAACGACGACGCAAGTGAAATAAACATTGATAAACATGAAGCTGTCATAGATTGCAGTAGCACTAGGAGTAAGTGACAAACGTTTCTTGAGATCACAAGCTGATCCTGCTGACTTCATGACATGTGGGAAAAGAGAAGGCATAATTATAACAACCGATATGTCTATATATTGGCTAGATCAAGATGCCAAACAGGAGATAATAGTATGCGGCTATAAACAACATGATTTGATATCTAGACAATTTTCCTTTTTTTTTTTATCATTTTTAAAGTTATTGAACTCTATATTTGTAAGATATCTTCATGTCTGCTATTAGCTGTTCCATGAAATCAATAGTACCATTGCAAACAAGCATAGAGAACAGAATTCTTTGACTTGAGTATTATGTGAATGAAAAGCAAGAGGGAGAGAGATGCAATGAGTTTCTGGGAAGCTCTCTATGGATATCTACAGCAGCAGACACATCATAATTAGAGGTTTAGAGAGGATATGACAATCTGCAGATGCAAAGGTGAAAATGGATGTTCACCAAAGCCAACTTTGTGGCCAATTATTGCATACCTTCTCCGCAGAAATAACTCTAGTCAACTGGCAGCAGCGTTCTTGTTCTGAATATAAAATCAAAGGAACCCATTTTATCAATGTGAAACACTTCCACATATATCTGAATAACAGAAAATATTGAGGAAAATTATACTAGCATGATGATCACATTAATATGCAAGCAGAGTTTAGGGCAGCTTTTCAATATCATATGGATGACAATATTAAGAGATATACTTGAGGAGTAGTTCTGAGGTCTTATGGTACCTTGGGCTAATTTTGCTTGACATTTTTCATGACCATCACTGTCGAAAACCAAATGATGCTCAATCAAGCAGATCAAGTGAACCCACACTTTTTGGAAGCATTCAGAACTACCCTTGCCTTTTACGACAACCACAATATCACAAAGAGTTTCCAAACAAATAAATTATTTTATTTCATCTTCGGTTGCCAATACTAAATTCCCAACCATTGCTCTCTATCAAAACCACCAATGTTAGCTCTATATGAGCAAGACCATTTCATATAGTTTCTACCTATGTTCATTTGGGGTCTTGCACAATTGCCTTTCAACACTGGATGTCTCCATAATTGCACACCTGAGTGCCGATTGGTGTCTTTATGAGAATCAGAGCTAAAAATAGCCTGTGAGTCTATAGTACAAATGTTGGAAATATCATCTGAACCCCTTTGCACTACCTAATGGAGAATGAAAGAATCACTAAATCCCAGCCAGCCACTGTGGCAGCAGGAATAACAAGAGTATGAAGACACCGCACACAGGCATGTCCAAACACAGGCAAAGCAACATTGACTCGGGCATATATGCTTTTCATAAAGAAGGGAAAAAATCAACGATTAAGGCACCAATCAGTGAAAACTGATACATGCATCAAATTACTGTCATACCAACCTTAGCAGCATATTTCATTTAGATAAGATGAGAGAAGATATTTAACTAATCTCATCTAACAGTAAGATTTATCTGTCAACAGGAGAAGAAAGTGAAACCTTAAGATTCATCCTCAACCACCTCACTATCTTGCTACCACTTCCAAGCCTAATTGATGCAACAGTACAAGAATGTGGCCTGAACACCGGGTTTAAATAGTTTAAAGAGCTTATGACCTTACTCTGTTAGACAGCCCATACTGCCAAAACATAAGCTTGGAGGCAATTTCCTACTCAATCCATAGAAGCGGCACAAAATTCTGTCGCTTCTAGTGGTCCTTTAACTCACTGACTTAATTATGTGCTTACACTCAGCCCTAGTGACAGCTCCTAACCCTTCCTGACATTTACTTATTTATTATTTTATTTTGCGTTCTCCGTTACTACTGAAGATTGTGAAATTAAGATTGGTTGGACCTATTTGCCATCAATGCTTAGCCGTGCTTTGACACAAAACAATGGTAGACGCACTCCTAAAACAGAAGGAAATGTCCAGCAACAGCTAATTCAACGTTGCAATTGATACTTACACCTTACTCTTAGCACCATCTTACTCTTAGAATGGGAAAACAAAAGAACAGAGATGGTATGAATCAGAATACAGCACTGCTACATTCCATGAAGGGTAAACCTTCCTATAATCAACATTTCACATATAAGTGACGAGATGATATCTCGGTCATTATATAGCACCAGATTTACAAAAATATCCATATATGCAAATAAAAAAAAGGGACAAAAGATTCAATGAAATCCCCACGCCAAAATTGTTCATCTTTCTTTTATCCTCATTGTTTGATACAATTGAAAAAAGAACTAAATCATGGAAATTAAATTTTTACAACACTGAACATAGCCCCCTATTTTGTGAGATTGAGGCTGAATGTTAAATAAAAAAAGGTACAAAAAGAAAAAAATTGTTTAACACATCATTCTAAGGGCCTATTATCCTCAACTTTCTTAGCAAAATTTTAATAATAATAATAATAAAATATAAAATTAGCGCTAATACTTATAGTAATGATAGCCATAGTAGTAATACTTATAAGGAAAATATTAATTATGACAATAATAACAGTAAAAAAAATAACTTATTAAAAAATTTTAATTCATATCACATCAATTGTTCATTTGGTTATATAAGCAAAAGTAAGCTGAGGAGAATAGGCCCCAACAAGAGTGTATAACACCAAAATATATCGCAAGATTGTGTGATAAATATTCCCATCATCCCATGGAAGTCAGATTTACCTGTCCATGTCACCCTGACTGACCATTTGCACAGTTGCATTTGCATTAAATGCATAAATACTTTGTACCCTCATTTCTATTTTATCTTTTAAGGTAACAGATAGAACTGGATATTACATGTCGAGTCACTATCATGATGGCATTCTTGAACAAAATAATTAAAATGCCAAGGGATATTCAAGCAATAAAATTGCGGTTGCGGTCAATATTGCAGTCGCAGTCGCGGCGTGATTTTTATTTTTTTTTCATAATAAATATTAGCAAATACAAGTAAATATCGGCAAATATCGGTAAATATCAGTAGAATATCGACAAATATCGGTCGATAACCGATATAGTGCTGATAAATATGTGAAATTCTAAATCCGTCGCGTATCGGCTAACCCAAAATCCGATAAATATCGGCCGATATTGCGTATCGGGACCGATATTTAATTGTATGGGGGTATTGTTTAACAACTGGTAGTATGGAAATACAATACATGATTCATGAAGAAGACATCACCTTTAACAAACATGCGTTGCATATCTCTAAAAGTCTTGTAGAGCTCCAATGATAGGTTTGCCTTAGCCTCACCAGCTGTTGGGTCCATTATTTTGGAGAGAGAGATAGAAATCAAGGGCATTCCTCTTGACTTCTGAGCAACTATTTTGGAAAATGCAGCACCTAGAACGATGCAAAGACCTTATTTGCATAATTAAAATATAGATATATATACCCAAAGGAATGAATAATTAAGCGACTTATTATATCCTTTCTACCAGCTTCAAACATTACATCTGTCATTGAGCCACACAAGTTGTACAAGTCGCCTAATTGAACCTTACAAGGTGTACAAGTGCCAACACCAACTAATCTGCCATCTAAACCAAATAAAAGCACAAGCCAGTATCTACAGTACTTGCACATATAAGTTGATCATGAAAAAGTCTAGAAGAAACTCACATCTTGTCATGCCCCTAAAAGTTCAAGAACATAAGCAGACAACAAATTTATCTAATCAACAAAAGTAACACAAGTATATTCAGACAAGTATAACATGCCTTCAATTTTTTATTTTTTAACAAAAGAAGAAAGCAAAATGTAATTTAAATCTTCAATCCAATAACACTCTTGAAACAAATTAGCATCATCCATACCATATTTGTTAAACTCCCGATTCGGATCTTATGAATCTATGACTCCAAGATCCAAAAGTCATTAAATGATCCAGGATCTTAGGTAGAATCTGAAAGTAGTAGAATTGTGGTAGAACTTTCGGTAGAATCATACGATTCTATATGCTAACTATAATTTATTTTATCTATTTACCTTAAAATCTATTTCTCATCTTATTCTCACAATATTTCTTCTCTAACTTTAAGCCTTAACTCAATTATTTTGTACATACTAGATATTGGGTACTAATCAATGCAAAGAATACACAAGCCAGATAACAGTGAAATCAATTGTTGGAACAAAATTACTTATGAAAAATCCAAATGTAGAGAAAACCAAATATATTAAATTTATGAGATTAATTTTTTACTAATTTCTATTTAGTTTATAATTATCATTTATTTTTTGTGGTATTGTTAGCTTTGTTATATGCTTAGTCTGTATAAAATATTTTTTGTATGCATATATTTGACAATTTGTGTCGCTAAAATTTAATTAGTGATCAAATAAGAGTTTAAGAATGAGATCTTCGGTGTTTTTCAACTTCAATTATAGGATTTTGTTGCATATAAGTATATCTAAGCCATATTTTAGTGATATTTATAAGATCTTACGATCCTATGATCTGATTCTACAATTTGATTTAGATGACTCTTATCAATTCTAGGTAGAATTCCGATTCTAACAGCTTTGATCCATACATCCAATATACAAAGGCTTAAATAGAAAAATTAGAATAATCAATTACCATTTGATTTAGACGACCCCTCATAAACAAGCTTCACATCTCCAAATTTGAAGGAAGTTATGAAATAATCGATGAACTCAGACAACTGACCCCCAATTCCTACATAGTCTCTCTGCACATCAAAATTGTGAAGTCAAAACAATTTGAAACGCTTCGACACAGATACAATCAAAACTTGCCGAACAGTCTTTTCCCGCCCCTTCCCCAAGAACCAACATTACCATGTCCTCAATTTGATGAACGGATTTCACGGCCGCCCAAGTATAAGACCGAAAATCAGTGACGTGAAACTTGAGGTAAGAAGGATCATCAGAAAATATACGGAACAGACAAGGATGCAACGGGTTGCCAGAATTCGGACCAGTCTCCCCCCACTCCGCTTTCACTTCACCAATAATGGGTTCAAAGTCCTCAAATCCCATAATATTAAAAATCGTCACTTCAGTTGCTGGTAAGCAGAAAGGACACAAAATTCTAAGTCAATGCTCATCAAGCAACGTAGCAAGGTCTAATATTAGCACTCAAATAGACATGGTCGTGGGGTTAATGACAGAGGTTCAAATAGCAATAATAGAATAAATATAAAAGCAGACCAGGCCTCCAATAAGACGGTGAGGATTTTGAAATGGGCAATGTAAATGGACGAGAGAGAAACGGAAAGAGCGTTAACAATTACCAGAAAGACAGGCGATGGCGAAGAGGAGAGGAATCAACTATACCTCCTTCGGTGGGAGGGAAAGTGACAAATGAGAATATCAGCGCGCTCCAGCATGCCATTGCCAGTAAGTAGCCATCTTTACGGGCGCTTTTTTTTTTTTTTTTTTTCTTCCAAGAGGCGGAGACGGAGACGAAAAAAAAAACATACAGAAGCGTTAGTTTTAAAAAAAATTAAGAAATATATATATATATATATATATATATATATATATATATATATATATATATTTGAGTGGATTACAATCAATTATCTTTTCTACTAAGGCTTGGTTTAAGGATAGATTCAAATACGTGTTAGATTTATTATACAATTTATAATAAATTAGGTCAAATTAGTTATAAATTAGACATTAAAATAATACATATTTACACACACACAAAAATAGTATAATTTAGATGAGATAATTATGTAAGAAGAAAAAAGGCTTAAGAGGGGGTGGAGGAATACATAAGGTAAAGAAAGAAAATATCCTCACTAACTAATTATGTAAAAAGCATATTTACCATACCTAATTTTGAGGAAATTCCTAATCTTGGACGTTTACAATCATGAATATAATTCTTTCTTGAGAATACAAATCGTGCATAGCTATTTCATCTAATTTATTGACATTCAACGCTATGGATCTCAATCTTTACCGTATAAATCAAGCCCTTATTTTTCAACAAAATATACATCCGTAGATTTATTAAATCTCAAAATTCAAAAAGCAATAGTATCTTCTAAATACTTAGTACATCTAAAAATACAAGACATTGTCATAAATATATAAGAAAAATTATTTAACTATCATAATATTTGACCTAATTTTTTTCAAACATCTCGTGATGTATATATATTTTCTTATAGGCACTTTTACACTTAAATAAATTTATTTTTACTCGAGTACCTAAATGAATACCTACATAGAATTAAAAATATAATTATTTTTACTATTTAGATAATATAAATTAATATTATATTAGATCAAACTAATATATTTCGGATGTTATACACCTTTGAATGTTTGTCACGGTATACTATGTATTTTATATTATATACTATACATTCGTCTAAGTGACTATATACTATATGTCATCAATATACTGCTTATTATACGTTGTTCATTAAAGATACTATAGACCGGATAATAGATAATATACAACATGTTCATTATAGATATTATATACTACACATTCTTTATGAACATCATATTACATATGCTTCAAGTTCGTCAAAAATAATGCACACACTATTTCCTAAAGAAACTACATACTACATTTGCCAAAAGCATTATATATTATCTATATTACAAGTTTATCAAAAATCCTATATATATTTTTCATAAAAACTCAATGTTTTATATTCTACAAAAAGATCAAATATTATATTGTATGAAGAGAACAAAAGTTTAATTTGAGTGCATAATAATACAAATATTGTAAAAAAAAAAAATCAACATTGAACGTAGGGATCAAATATTATAATGAATGAGAGATGTGGAGAGTCGATAGGAGAGAAATATGGCATAGAAATTTAGTTAAGTTCAGTTTTTTATAGCGAAAATAGCATAATAAAATTTATCATGGGAGAAGGGGAATAAGAGGAAGGTTAAACTTAAAGATTGACTGGAATCACACACACACACACACAATTTTTTTAAAAAAAAAAAAATACTTAACCATATTGAAAAATGACAAGTTAAAGTGAACTTAACTTATGATTTGTTATTAAGAAAATAGTCCCCAAGAGCTAATAAATTTCTCTTTAATATTCTATTCGTATAAAAAATAGAGCATTCTGACACTAAACTTTTCTATAAAAAAAAAAACTAGTTAAAAAATGTCAAAATATACTTTTCACTTTTCACAAATGAATTTATTACATAGTTCTTTTCAGCTCGTAGTACTCTTAGTTTGCAGGCATTTCTATGCTTTTTCTTGTTTGAATTAGCATATTTGTATTGGGATATAGATTTACTTTTTGATTTTCCTCACAGACATGTCATGTTAGATAAAAAGAATGAAAAATAGATTAAATCATTGTGCAAACGAGATGCAAAGCAAAATGGGTACAATCATGAGAAGAAGGAAATAAATAAGTTTGAATAGGTAGTTTTTTTTAAAAAAAAGTACTCTAGTGCTTTATTCAAAATAAAGTGTGTGTCAGTTGTCTGCAAAGGAAATAACATAGGGTAACAGCTATATAGAAATACACTCAGTTACTATTTAGATTTTTTAAAAATAAAATTACCATAATACCCTCCCATTATTATCCCTCCATTATTGTTCCACCTTCCCACTCTCATGCCTCTCTTTTTCATCTATTACCCTCATCTCAACCAAACCCTATCATCTCCCTATTCCTAGCTACTGTCCAACACTCCCATACTTAGCAAAACTCAACAATAGAGCAACACTCAATAGTAACAAACAAAATGAAGCAAGGTATGTTCATCATCGTGTTATTAATTAAATGTTTGCTTAGCTTCAAGTGTTGGTTGGGCAATGTAGCATAAGCTCATCTTGTTGGTCAAGCCTCGCAGGGCAGGTAGGGCAGCCTGAGAGCCTCACACAGCTTAGATCGATCATGTACATCTTGATGGATAAATCTGTGTATAAGTTGTAGAGATTGGATTTATTAGACCACATAGATCTAAAAATGTTGTATGTAATTAATAGGGTAAAAATTAGAGATCGGACATGTTAAAATACATAGATATAGAATGTTCATTGTATAAACAATTTAGAGGGTAAAGTTTGTAAATTGAAAGATCTATAAATGTGTAAAAATGAGTATATTTATGTACATGCATATATTGATATAATCACAATTGAGATTGAAGTATTTTTGTTATTGAAATTCAGATAAATTGTAGGTAAGGAAAGGTATATGTTAAAACTGAGGGTTGTGGAGTTACCACTTTAGCGCTTCATAAAAATGAAGCTGAACAAGCACCACAACCCACTTCGAAGAGTCTAACAATTATTATATAATCTTTTATTAGTAGAAAATGATGCAGCAAAAAATGTAGTAGATCATCATATGAATAAACTCAGACCAAGTCCAACATGAAGCTCAAAAGCAAGCTAATCCTAATTATGAAAGGCCTAAAATTCCAATATTAGTGGACTACTCAGATGATCCATCATTTAGCGTTAATGCAATTATTTCATCATCATGGACTGATGGGGGATATTCATTATCTATGGGTCAATCAGCCTTTAGTGGTCAACCATCATCCTTAGTCTACATGGGTCATCCATCCTCCTCGACCCGCATGGGTTCACCATCCTACTCAACCCATGTACATTGTCCACAACTTATTAATGAAAATGAAGGCGATGATGGTGGTTATGAAATTGAGGATTATAACACCCCCAACAATTATAGTTGAAAATTTTCTTTTAATTAAAACAAACATGAGTATGGGTGTGCTATCGCCGTGATCAGCACAAGCCTGGACCCCAGCCAGTCTCATACTAACCACAAGGATAAGGAATAATTTTTCATAATCATTACATACACTTAAGGCAGAGGAATGTAGAAATTTGAAATACTCATAAAAGGGAATCAAAGTGCGAAATTGAAGAGTCAATATAGAATTAAAATTCAATACAAGGTCAAGCCCTCTGGGGGGAAGTGATAAAACAATAAAGTAAAACTAGAGAAAGGTAGAGAGTTTGGCCGACACTCGTTCTCGGCCCTAAGTAAGTCCAACGATCATCACACATCCCCGCCTGATGCATCCACTATGTCATAGGTATTAAACATGGTACCTTCTACCCAGAAGGACCCTTTGCTCATGGAAATGAGCAGCACCCATGAAATGGGTGGTCGATACACTATATACTAATCAAGGTAACCATATGGGTAAGGCCATGCAAGAAAATAGACAAGTAAGGCATAAAAAACATAATTTATGTTCATATCATCACGCTAGACTTAGACTAATACTTCTATCTTACACATTTCTCATTTTAATTCTGTGAGAGTATGAGGACCCCACTATTATAGTTAATGGACCGGGAACACTCCACAAGATAGAATGCACCTGACCACTATTATAGCTGGTGGACCGGAATCACTCCACAGGAAAAATACACTTGACCACTATTATAGCCGGTGGACCGAAAAATCAACCTCACTAGCTCCAACTCATGAGGTGTTCCACTATAAGTAATTAGTATCTTTCCATACCTTATTATCATGTAAGGTTTGGTTTATTAAGCCCGGAATCCCCCACTATTATAACCACTGGACTGGAAATACTCCACAGGGTAAAATACACCTAACCACTATTATAGGCAGTGGACCAGATATCACTTCATAGTGCAAAATGCGCCTGACCACTATTATAACTGGTTGACCAAAAAATAACCTCACTGGGCCTTAGCTCAATAATCTTTCACTTTAAGTGTTTAGTATTTTATTTGTATCTTATTCCACACATAACCCTGACTAGACATGCATGACCCCCCAGACTTCGCATGCTTACCTCTCCAAAAACTCTATCCTATATCTTGGGACTTCTATACCCTCTAATATATCTAGACATCTTTTTCCCTTTTCCTCATTACCATAAATACCCAACTCCTATGTACGTAGGTCGAGACCCACTTTCCATATCTCTAAATCAACTCACTATTACTCTCTCTAGGGGTTTCCTCTAATTTGGTATATATGGCCCAACCTTCCTCTATCCCACACAATTCATGCTCCTTTACCCCCAATTCATCACCTCACTCGATTCATCCCCAAGCACTCCACTTTACTTCCCATTTTACAAATGTGGCCACAAAACTTTAGTTGGCCATCCTAAAACCCTATTACCTCTCTTTCCTGATATGATATTATCCCTTCATCACTCTTACTTACCGTCTCCTCTTCCACATGACACACATCCAATACAACCTATGAATCCGAGACTTCCTCCCCATCTTTTCCCACTCCATGAGAACCCCAAACTCTTCTACACGTGGTTTAAGGTTCACTCCTCATAACTTTGGCTCAACTCCTCTTTACTCTCTAGGATTTCCCTCTGAAACCTTAATTTGGCTTATGTGGCCTCACTTCCCCTAATCCTATGCAATCTATATTCCTCTCTGCTACCAAAACCATCACTTCTTTTGAACTACACCTAACATCACAACCTCTCTACCCAACTCCCACACATGATCATAGAAACCCTAGTTCGCTTCCTGAAACCCTAGTACTTCTCCTTTCCTTTATGTCACCCCCTCAACACCCAAACACCTTTTCTCATTTTGCTCACCATTCCTCCATGTGACATCCCTTTCATTCTTTATTCCCTATTCTAACCATTTTTATTAGTTTTTCCTTCCTTTCACACTTCTCTCACTTAAGGTTTCCTCCCAAAACCCTAGTCAAGTCTCCCGTGCATCCTTACACCAACCTATGTACTATTTTTCATATATGAACTCCAATCACCCAAACAATTCTTCCATTACCTTACTTAACCCTCAAGTCAACTTTTTCTATGTAAAGGTCTTCCTAATGCAAAGGCTAACCATCCTATACAAACCCTAGACTCCCTATGCATGTTTTGGTCCATTCCCTTAATTTATTCCCATTATTCCTCCTTTTGTCCATCCATAGGTTATAAGATATTTAGGCCATCCTTACCATCCTCTAGTCAACTCACTTTCCTCACTCTTTTTTCATTTCTCTTACAACCACATCACACTATTTAGGGCTTCCTATCATGCATGTCATGAGGGGCAATATTACATAAGCACAATCTAAGTACAAGTAACAGTACCACATTACACATATCATAAAACACATGCAACTTACCTTAGCTCCATGCTTAGCAAGCTCCGCTACAAGAGCATAGTCCATAATATATAAAGCACACACATCAAATCAACACACATAACATATTTTTCACACACATTATGCCTTAACCATATCCTTACCTAAAACAACACTGGACTTGGAGCGCATCTCCTTAGGATTTGGACTTGGTTCACCTATAAGAAGGAAATACTAGGGTTAACTTCCCTCTTACCAACATTATCATTATTTCCTACTTACCGTTATCATAACCTAGTACTAGGGATATTAATAATAATAGTAGCTTTATTAGTAAAAATAAGGGTATTATCTTTAAAATGGTTAATATGCTATTATTAGTCAAAATAGGCTTAGGTAGTCATATTGGTCAATGATAAGATATTATTAATAATATTAGTCATAATAGAGATAATAACTTTGATAATAATAATAATAATAATAATAATAATAATAATAATAATAATAACAACAACAACAACAACAACAACAACAAAATAATACGAATACTAATAATAATCATACTAGTAATAGTAGTAGTAGTAGTAGTAGTAGTAATGATAACGCTAATAATAATAGTAGCAAAAAAATAATAATAATAGTAATAATGATGATGATGATGATGATGAAGATGATGATGATGATGATGATGATAATAATAATAATAATAATAATAACAATGATATGATGATGATGATAACACTAACAAGATAAAATGAAAATTACACTAATTATATTTAAGGGCTAGGAAGGTTAGGGCACAACTTAGTGGTGGTGGCAGCTAGGCGACGGCAGTGGAGGAAGTGGGGGGTTGGAGAGGTGACCCTTTTGGAGCTAGAAGAGGGAATGTGAGAGGGTGGTTGTGGTGGTGGTGGCGGCACAATAAGGGTGGCGACCTAGGTGGTGATAGTTGTGGTGGCCGAGGGTGGTGGAGGAGGAGGAAGGGTGAATGAGAGGGAGAAAGGGGAGAGAAAGGTAGGGGGAGGTAGGGGAAGCTCTGCTGAGTGGATTGGGTGGCAGGAGAGGTGGTGGTTGCAGTAGAGAAGGTGGCACATAGCGGCGGGAAGGGCGGCAATGGGTGCAAAGTGGCAAGTCTAGTAGCCAAATTTGCATAATTGGGGTGGCTTATGTAGGGGAGAACTGGATGGGGTGAGTGGTATGGTTTGGTGGAAGGTAGTGCAGGGAAGAGTTTGGGTGGTGTTTCAGGCGGCGATGTTGGGCAATGGTGACTGAAAAGGCCTTTGAAGTGGCAATGGCAAAGGGACGGAGGATTTTCTAGGCAGGGTAAAGAAAGTCAAATAAGGCTGATAGGGGGTGGAGGGAGGATAAGACAAAGGGGGAAGAGGACAAGGGGGCAAGTGAGGTAGAGCTCGCCGGCCGGTGGTGGCAGGCCGGTATAAGCCTGTAACATGGCAGTTGCAGGTTTGGTAGGGGAGGAGAAAAGGAAAATGAGGGGCCATGAGTTGGAGGAGGTATAGGGCTGGTTGGGGCCAAAAAAGGAAAGGAAAAGGACTGGGAGAGAAGGGAGAGAGGCAGGCTAACAATACAGTGGCTGGGCTGGTCGGCAACGCAGAGTTGCGGGCTTCGACCTGCAACGTGTGGGAGGGAGAAGGAGGAAGAGGGTGAGGGGAGTTGGTCGGCTAGTCTGGGGGAAAAAGAAAAGAAAGAAAAAGAAGGGGGAATCGGGCACGTGAGGCTGAGAGAAAAAAAGATGGTGGGCTAGGCTGTGTAGGGGAGAGAAGAGAGGGAGGGGAGTTAGGCTGTGAGGGGGGGCTAACCCAAATTGGGGAAGAAGGGGGAAAAAAAGAAAAGGAGGAAGAAGGAAAAGAGGAAAGAAAAAGGAAAAAGTAAGGAAAAGGGGGAAAAGAAAAAAGAAAAAATAGGTTGGTTGGGGTATTTAGAATATTTTAGTATTTTCAAATATTTCAAACTAATAAAGATTAGTAAAATAATAATTAAATTCCTTTTTATATTAATTTAGGATATTTTGGGTAAATTTTTTTCTAAATTATATTTTAATTAGCAAAATACCCTGATATTCACTAATTAAATTCTTTATTATCTTCCTTTTTATTGTCTTAAATACTCCCCTTATTTTAATAAAATAAATATTTAATCAATTTTCTAAATAAATATCTATTTTATCATAATTTCTAAATTAGGGTTTTCGGGGGTATTTTAAGGATAATGATGTAAGAATAGATGAACAAGTTATACACCTAAGGGATGGTTTGTACTTGGTTGGACCATGTCCTAGAGGTCCAAGAAAACCTAGTTTGATCCTAAGCTTTGGGGGTCATGTTACTTTGGATATATGGTTTGGAAATATAATTTACAAAATATATTACTTTATTAACACTTTTCCTTTGTTAATTATCATGTATTGCTTATATTTATCTATTTTGTAGTTTAAGATTGTAAAGTTTTGAAGGTTAACACTAGACCAAAGCAGTTTAGTAATTAGATAAATACTATTGGTGATGGTTGTTTCACCTAAATTTGTGATATTAGATTGGAACATTTGACAACCTTCATTTTTTTTGTACATGAATTGGCCTCTTATATCCTTGTTTGTAGAGAGATGGCAACCAGAAACTAATAGATTTCATATGTAGTTGGGTGAGATGACCATTACTCTTTTAGATATGCAACATATATAAGGACTTAATGTTAACTATTATCCGTTATATGTAACTGATAAAGTAGAAACTTATTTACAAGTGATATATGTATTGAGTGACCTATTTGATTCGGAGGAGAAGTATTCAAAGGTGATAATTGAAGGGGGTGGAATGGAATTCTCAATGATTCATTCCCTATGCACATCATACTGGTTACTAAATGATAGTAAAGTTATTTTATACCTATTATGGTTGCTTGACATGTCATTATTTGCGAATAAGTCATCTAATTGAGTCAACTCATTTTGGCTTCTATTTCTTTAGTATTTCACAATTGTAAAAAGACTATACTAACTCTCTTATATTGACAACTTGGTATAGCATCTATATCTAATACTGCTCAAAATATTTGGATGTGCAACTCTCTTGCAGGTAATTATTGTGACTATCATCTATATGATACATTTGTTGATCATCGGCTGTTATTTCTAACACATGTGTCTTAACATACTTAGATATATGAACACTTCCAAAATTTTGGTCATGCTAGGTGTGATTGGGACTCTTATATACCCATCGTCAAATATGGTAGTGTGACTAATCCTTTGATAAGACCCCTACTATGCTTGGATATTATAGAAAGGTGATTGTTCTATGTATGTGAGAAAGGTATACTCATTTAATGTAAAATATTCTTTTATTTTTATTATATCTATTATAGTATTGTAGGTAGTATAATCCTTTTGTTACATATGATATAGGATCTATACAAGGTAACAAATGTTAAGGGTGATTGTCTTATGGCACTATTTCACAGTAATATACATTGTATGAGTGTTGAAGAGCCATGTATGATAAAGTGAGTTACTTGTTAGTTTAAGTTTACATAATTGATCCTCCACTATCTTATTAGGTTGAAAGCAAAAGCATATAGAGGAGCCAACCCGAGGAGATATAAAGTTCCTTATCATCATAGGCTTACCTAATGGAGTGTGTATCATGAGCACCTACTTTACCCACATATTTTTAGGCCTCCATTAGTGAGCCCATGAGATTCTGATCATGGATACATAGAGTGAGCAACATATGTTGACGTAATATAATGAGGATGATGAAATTATAGTTGATAGATGACTTGTTGATGCATCCATAGCTGTCCATCATATGTATTGGAGGAGTGAACCACACATAGATTTTGAGCAACAACAAGCTTGAATTGAGACCATTGTTCATCAGTTAGGAGTTTCTATAAGAAATCATGGGTATGGGCATGGGCATGGTCATGGTCATAGCACTTGATTTGTTTTGTGTGTTTTGTTTTGTGGTATTTCACATATGTATGATACTTATTTTTTCACATTTTCAATCATTGATACATGTGAACAACTCTAAAAAAATTTTTGTCTACATATTTCAAAATTCAAAAACAAATAAGATAATGATATAAGGATATAAGGGAACATTAAATCCTTTGAATCATTATTATTGTCCATTTGAAGATAAAGAAATTGGTTTCATCTCACGTGTGTCTTCATTATTTAACCTTAACTATATTCCTAATCTTGATTGATATGGTGTCATCCATCCTGAGACACTGGTATCATGGCATACTTACCACATCACATTCACCAGTGGTGGTGGAAAATATTCTAAGAGTTGTACCCACATAATAAATTATTATAAGAAATTGCTATACATCAATGATAACATTGGAATAAGACCTAATTAAATACATATCGTTATGTAATGTGTGTGTTCCATCAGGAAACATATGCTAACTTCACTTTTAGGTCCCTATGATACGTATCATGTTGTTCCACTAATGGAAAAAATGAAGTGCTAGCTTGATATAAGAATACAAGTAGTGCATTGTATTGAGTGGAAATTACATGACTAAGATCTAGAATTTCCATTTAGTGTGCCTATGGAGCATACCCTTCTCAGCGAACAATATTATGAAGGAGTTTATCCACAATCATATATTGAAACATACTCTAATCTTTTTTTGAGGGTTATGTATATGCCTTTTCATTCTCACATTTCTTGCAAACTCTTTTTGAAGAAGCAATTAGATGTGTTGTGGCTTAAAAAAAACTTTTAGTAAGATCATCAACAAACTTTAAATCTTATTATTTCAATTTCCCTACAAAAGCATGACCTTCAATAGTATTTGCTAAATCATGATTGTGTGTTCCATTATTAACAAGTACTTCCCATCCTCCATATGTATTCTCAACACCAGTAACCTTAAAAGAAAAATCTTTTTTTTTTGAAAATGTTTTTCGTACATTATCACCTTCCATAGATCTAATATGTACATATGTACCCTCTCTTTTGCATATAACTAATTCCCTATTAGATCCTCTACCATTTCCCTTCCTAGAATCTTTTATGATTAAAGCCATCATACGACTTCAGCCAACATCACACACCCATATTATAAGATCATCATGATTAGAAAATATCTAATTTATCATAAAAATATTTGATAATTATGACCCATAAATTAATCTTTTAAATATATAAATAGTTAATAAATTAATAATAATTATAACCACCTTTATGCTAGGGGTAAAACGTGAGGGTGTCACGTTAGGGTAATGCATAAGCGTACTCATGTTAGGTTGGGGTTTTAGCGTTGGTCGTTCATGCTGGTGGGGTGTTCAGTGTTAGAATGTCACACTCATGGGCGCTTGAAGCATTAGAAATTCAAGCTTTGGGGTGGCTTTTAGAATTAGAAATTCATGTTCTAACAAACTTTCAGCATTATAAATTCATGTTGGAGAGCTACAAAAAGCATAGTATTATGCAAGGAAAACACGATAATGTACTAGAGAGGTTGTTAGAAAAGAGGAGAGAGGGAATAGGGAAGAGGGGTGAGAATGAGTGCTTCAAAAAGCATAACTTCTACCTATGTCTCCTAACTCCTCTCCACAGTCTTCTTATTTATAATTAATATGTATTTTTTTGGTAAATTAGGGTTACATTATGGTTTGAGAATGAGTGCTGATAAGGAGAGCAACACATGTGACGATATAAATCATAAAGAAAAGAGGAGAGAGGGAATAAGGAAGAGGGAAGAGGGAAGAGGGGTGAGATAGGTTTCAAATGGGGTCAGAGGTAATATAGTTAAATATGGATAATTTATTTTCTATTTAGTAAACAC
The DNA here is from genome assembly GCA_039764185.1 of Tamarix austromongolica. Classification (NCBI taxonomy): domain Eukaryota; kingdom Viridiplantae; phylum Streptophyta; class Magnoliopsida; order Caryophyllales; family Tamaricaceae; genus Tamarix; species Tamarix austromongolica. The sequence continues at coordinate 11,205,581 of CM077818.1, forward strand.
CCAATTTCCATATAACATCACCGTAAAATAAGGACGCATGTTCTATTTGAAGGATGGTTCATTTATGGAGATAGGAGCTTTCTTTATCTTTTATCTTCATTCTTAAAGTTTTTATCTAAAAGAAAAAAATATTCACCATTTGATTTTAATTTTGAAGCTTTGTAATCATTTTGATTTGGGGATCGACCTTGCATATCTTCAAGACATTAGTTTTGTCGTTTAACCTATTACCCTTTTTATTCCATTCACATCTAATTTCTCTATTATGTTAATCAATTCAACTATGTGTGAATAATTTATAAATCTAGGATTGAATTAGGTCTAATTTGGTACCCATTTGAAGAACTGAAATGTGAAGATTGATGCTGAAAATTAACAATTGAACAAGAAATATAAAATCATGAACATAGACGAGAGTTTCTTGAAAAATTGACCAAATTAACTTGAACCTAATGAGTTTAATCCAGCTTAATACTATGAAAATTGATTATTAGTTTGTACTAAATGTGACTTTTAGGCCTTGAAAGAGGTTACTGGTTTATTTTGGCTAGTTTTTCCTTACAAATAGAGTAATATATATAATAATTGATTAATTTATTTATTCACATTTGCATTATGACTGAAATTCAATCTTAGACTTTATTTTCTTTATTCCATTTCTTTGAGTATTTCTTATTATTCTTTATTTTTTTTATATAATTATTAAATTTTATTTGATCCACTTGGTTTAGATAATCATAATTGTTAAAAGTCAATAATTAACAACAAAGTTTGTATAACATACAACCTTAAAGTACTACAACAACCTCATGTGCTTGTAGATTTAGGCATAAGTTTTGGCTTGTTTTTCAACCACCACATACGAGCCTAGCATAACACTACTTAACCCCCTCCATCAAAATTAATGAACCAACCTAGTGAACACATCCCCATAATTAGTTCTTGACTACTACTTATCTGCTATGATAATTGTATTTGGATCATCTCATGTATGTCTTAATGTTTATACCATGTATTGTCATAATGCCTTATGGTTATTGTGTTGTGGTTGATCTAATAATACTTTAGAGAGCATCTTTGGTATGTTAGTTTAGTAAGTTCTACTAGGTCCTTGATGAACTAGTATGAGTAGTATGTGGTTTTGGTGATTATGATTTATCTGATATAATTATTGTATCTTGATCATCTTATGCATATCTTAAGATTATACTATATATTGTCGTGATACCTTACGATTATTGTGTTAAGGTTTTATTACAATCATACTTCAAAGAGTATTTCTGGGTTGTTCATTTGGTAAGTTCAGTTGTTTTAGATGAATGAATATGAGTAGTATATGACCTAGATGGAATTTTATTATCTAAATGATTATCTAAATCCTCATATGTGTATGTACATATAATGTTAGTTGTATCCCTTGTATGTGTCCCATGTTGTTTTATCATATTAGTTTGGTATAAAAGGTTCATTTTCATGGGCCCTTGTTTATTTAATGGGTAGTAGACTTTGCAGGTCAGCTTTCGAGTTCAGTTGAAAGTTGTTAGTCAATTTTTAGAGCGTAGAAATATCCGATGTCTCTTTTATTTTTGGTCTCCAATTGTAATTGGACTTTCATGTCCTCCTATAATTTCTCATTTGAGTTTTGGTAGCGGATGCTAGACTTATACTGAATGTGGGGGTAACACCCATTAATTTTGTAATTAATACTTCAGCAAAATAAAATTTTTTAGTAGTAAAAATGGGGGTGTTACATGTTGCCAATTGTAGAGAGAATTTTTGTTTTGAAGAATAGACGTCATCACAATGCCGAAGCCAAGGAGGAAAAATTTTGGTGCTGCTGACCATCCGTGCTATATAATATGATTATTTTGAATCTAAAGTACTATAATTGATGTAGAAATATTCTCATGTTAAATATTTTATGTATACTTTATATTCTATTTTTAATTAGATTATTTTTATTTTAATTAATAGTATGTTCTAAATTTATTTTACTAAGGATATGGTTAAGCCCTATTGTTTACACTGATAGATTAATTAATTGTTTAATTAATAGATTACTCTATGTATTTTAAGTTACTATTCTAGATTGTGCCTAATTAATATACTCATTAATTTTAATTAGCATTTAACAAGTTGAGGAAAGATCTCCACTCTAGGTTAGATAACATAAATAGAAATTGAATGGACTATAAAAATAATTACATAAATTTTGCAATAATAGGGAAGGATAAATAATTAATTGAAGCTACATTATTACCTTTATTTAAATCATTTGACTAAATATAGTAGGATTGATAATTGGCGATAGGGCTATGTAGCTCGAGAAAGAGTGTTAGTTAAATGTTTCCATTGATACATAGCTAGTAATTGAAAGGATTAGGTAATTGATTAATTGGTTATTATAATTAGATAGAGGTAGATCTAGGTTTCTTGGTAATTTTTATTAATTAATTTGATCTTTGTTAGATTTTATTCATTTTAGTATAGATATTTTGACATTTTTAGTTTAGATTAATAATTTTTATTTTTATTTTATTTTGATATCCTAGGCCTGATTTAATTTATTAGAGTTTTTAATTTATTGATTAATCTTTGTGGGATGATAACTGGGTACTCATTGTGCCCTATATTACATGTGACCTGTGTACTTACCGACATGTATATTTAGCTAGCATCATCGAGGACTAATTCTAGACCTAGAAATTTTATTCTTCTTCTAGAAAATGTATAACTTTTATTTGGATTATTTTTTTTTTATTTTATTTTTCCTTAAATAACCAAACTTTCTTCCAGTGGTTTTCTCACATAGTGTTAGTGCACTTCATTGAGGAACTAAAAGCCAATAATCATGACTTCTCATTATGGTCACCTAGATGCTTTAAATCAGAAATATGATAACTCTTACATTATTGATACATAGGTTCAAACATTTAGATTTTATTTATGTGGAGGACCACATGCTAGTTCAAATTGTCAAGCAAGTAATCCGTTTTGTTAGTCATATAAACAATCTAACCATGCGGATAATTTTAATAGGAAAAATAATTCCTACCAAGACACTTGCAACCTAAAATGGTGTACTACCCCTATTTTTTTTTTTTTTTTATGGTGGGAGCATAATCCTATTCTAAATTAGTATCATGTGAGTCAGTCACCCTCATGTTACCAAGTTTTAGCTCTTACTCAAGAGATAAAGCCTAGCTTGGAGGATTTGTTAGCCAAGGACATTGGTGCAAATGAGGCTAGTTTTCAAAATTATGAGGCATGGATGAAGAGTTAAGAGTCATCTATAAAGAACTTGGAGGTGCAGTAGGGCCATTTAGCCGATATGTTAGCTAAGAAAGCTTAAGAGACATTACCTAATAGTGATAAGACAAATCAAAAGAAAGGACTAATGACAATAATTATGAGCAATGGTAAGAAAATTTTAGATTTACCAACTAAGATCTTAGACAAGGATGACAATGAGAAGTTGAGTGATGATGAAATCAATCCAGTAATAGAACCTCATGAGGAGATAAGTAAGAAACCCACACATGGTGAGAGTTCTAAGACTGAGGTAACACTGTAATACCCCATATTTTTAAAAATTCAAATTATTAAGTTTATTGATTTGATTAATGTAATTTGATGCAAATATTTAATTTTTTTAATTTTGATTCATTTTATGGATTTATCGACGATTTCGAATTCATATTTGAATTTAATTAATCGTTGTCGTTGCGAACCATTCTAGATAAATTCGTTAACGACAATGATTTTATTATATTCTTATGAGTTCGAGTCTCGGTTAAAAATATATATTCCCGTTCTTTCTCGTATTTTGATTTTTAATATTTTAAATTCGTTTTCGATTATAACTTTGTCATGTGATTACGGCTTTGTTTTGAAGTTATATTTCGTTAACGAAATATATTATTTAAGTTATAGAATTTCTGTTTAAATAGTTAAATTTATTTTAATGATTTTATCCGTAGAAAATATTTTCGACTCTAAATTTATTCGTTTTCGAAAATCGTTAATATTTTTGGAAAGTTTTAAATTTAAAAGATTTATTTAAGAATTTCTTTCCAAAATTAATTTTCTTCTGTTTCATGCTTTTTGATTTACGGAAAACTGATTGCGGAAATTATTTAAATTAGTCTCGGTTTATTCGAATTTGACTTAAATATTTTGTTATATGTTTCTAAATATTATTTCGGGGTCTTATAATGTATTGCCGTAAGTAATATAGATGTTTTACGTTCGTTGGTAAATTCTTCCGAAAATGTTTCCGAAATTCTTTATATAGCTTTTATTAATTCTAAGCGTTTGGATTGTTTCGAAATAATTTTCGTTTAATAAATTTTAGATAAAATATTCCAATAATAATTTTTAAACTTAAGTATTTTGTTTTAGGTGCATTTGTTAAAAAAAAAAAAAATAGCACCGTCGGTGCCCCGACCCCCCTCTCTTCCTTTTCCCTTTCCTTTCTTCCTTTCTCTTCTCTTCTTTTCCCCAACAGCCCCGACCCCCTGGCCCTGCGCCTTGCCCCTGTCCCGAAGCCCTAGCCACCTCTCTTATTCTCCCCAGCTCCTCCCTCTTCCTTCGCTGGCCACGGCCGACCACCACTGGCGACGCCGCACAGCAGCCACAGCAGTAGCAGCCGCGGCAGCCAGCTCGACAGCAGCGACCGAAGCAGCCACGCCAGCAGTCGCGCACAGCAGCAGCAACCGCGCAGGCTGTGCCGCCACCGTCCGGCCATGGCGAGCTTGGGCAACCACCGGCGAGCCACCCTCGTTCCCCGACGAAGCTTCTCCGGCATTTTCTTGTCCCGATTGTGTTGATTTTATTCGGTATAAATTTCCGAAAACCCTAATATATATATTTGATTAATTAAGTATGATTTAGCTTGTAATAAGCTAAATTAGTTGTTTGATTATGTATATATATGCTGTAAGAATGATTTGGATGGGTTAATTGTATGGTTATGTTGAGATTTTGGAAAAATTGGATTTTTGTCCGGGTTATGCCCAAATTTTTCGGATTCGTACGATTTGGCGATTTCAGGTAAATTGATTAGACAATATGTTTTAAAATGTATCCAATTTTATTTTGGAACCGTCAATTTGAGAAATTTATGCAGGCTTTATCGAAATTTGATTCCTAGGTCAAAATTCGAGTGTAATGAAATTGGGTTGCATAATTGAGTCGTTTTACTCAATTGATTTTATAATATCGTTTAAAATATATTTAATTTTATATTGGAAGTGTTGATTTGGGAAAATTGTGCGTTATTTATCGGAATTGAATTTTTAGGTCAAAACTCCCGCGGATTTAAATTGAATTTTGTAATCGGGTTATTTTATTCAATTGACTATATAAATTACATTATAATATGTTTAATTACATTTTCGAACCGTCAATTGGTATGTTTTGGCCATAATTGATCGAGTTTGCGTTCCGGGCTCAAAAACCCTAATTGTGCTATATTGCGTATTTCTCTTATTGGTTTTGAGAAATTGATTATTTGATATGTTATAAAATATGTTTAATTACATTTCTAAACATTCAATTTTATTAAATTTATAGAATTTTACCGAATTGCATTTTCGGGCCTAAAACCCTAGATTTTAAGTGAGATTATGAGATTGGTTATTTATATAGTTGTTTTTCTAAAGTTAAATTTATAGAAGTAGTTGAAATGATCCTAATTACTTCCTAATACCTTTAATTGTAATTAATTGATTTGAATTACCTAAGTTTGTGTCGTGGGCTTTAAAACCCTAATTTTGAAAATAGATTGTCTGGAATTGGTTAATCGGAAGATTGTTTTGTTGAAATTGATTATCTGGATTTATCTAAAATTAGTTTAATTGTGTTTTAAAACTATCAATTGAGGTAATCAAAGTGATTTGGCCGATTCGTGGTTTAGGTATTAAAAACCCTAATCTTCGGGGATGATTTTATAAAATTGATTTTGCTATGTGTATCTTATCTAATCGATTTCTATCTTTGGGTTTTAAATCATTTAAATCATGTTTTAACCTAATCGGTTTGGATTTGGTTCTATATAGATGGTTGTGTTACTTATTTTGTTGTAAAACCTAATAAATAAGTTATTTTTGATAAAGGAACCTATAATCGATTATCTTTCTTGGGCTTTCGAAATTTAATTTGAAATGTTCTAAGTGTAGTGGTATTAATCTGTTTTGATTTATATTTAATTTTAAATCTTAATAAAGCTATGCTTTTAAGTCCTAAGTTTTGGGCACGTTTTTCCAAAAAAATAAAATAGCTTTTGTCTCTTTGTACCGATTAAATTATAATAGTTGAAATTATTGATTGATAGGATAGTTTCTAATTTAGTTTTCGATTTCTATCGGATCTAGGAAAGCTTTCTTGTGGATCCTCGAACTAGTGAGCTCTCTCCCCCTCTCATCTCGCTTAGCTAGCTTCGGATCCAGGTAAGTTCTCTACTTACCTCTACTTATGGGTATTTCGTAAGGATGTGGCTAAGGTCCCTACGTGTTATGTGACTTGCATGCCTTGGATGTTTTGTATATATATCATGTCTTGTTGTACATCACATGTTTGACCTTAACGTGTTTTATGCGTAGTGAGCTTGGAGTTAAGGTATGTGGTATGTGTTTTCTTACGACATGAATGTGATATCCATATGTGGTGATTATGATGTGCTGTGATATGATGTAACCCTCTAGGACATGCATGCTAGGGTGATTATTATTATTATTATTATTATTATGACATAGAGATAAAAGGGCAAAAAGAAATAAATGGGAAGTGAGTTGCTAAGAGGGAGTATAAGGGACCCAATTAGGGTTTTGGGAAGAATTAGTAATCTGAAAAAGGTGAAAGAAAAATGATTAAGGGTGAGTGAGGTGCGGGTTGAGAGTGAGAGTTTATGTTATAAGGAATGATTATGGGAGTTTTGAGGGAGAAGAAATATTGGGTGAAAAGGAGAGGTTACTTGTGGGAAAAGAAAGGTACTAGAGTTGAAGTGGACAACTAGAGTTTTAGGGTCACAAGTAGAATCGATGGGTAAAGCGATACGATTTGGGGATTGGACTTGAACGAGATGAGGTGTTGAGGATAGATGAATTAATGGTAGTGAATTAAGAGGAGGTTGGACCACATAGGTCCAATTAGGGTTTCAAGGGAAACCCTAGAGGCTAATGGCGGGTGGAGTCCGATGTCACGAGGTGTTGTGCCTTAATTCATACTCTAGGAGTTGGTTTTTATTATGTGTAAGTATAGAGGGAAATTAATATCGAGGTGTGATAAGGGGTGCACGAGTTCCAAGATATGGGACGGGCCCTCCTGGGAGGATAAGTGTGGATATAGTTAGCCATGCATGTCAAGGGTAAAACACTTTCAAATAAGATACGTTAAGATACTAATCACTTAAAGAGGAAGATGCTGAGCCGGGCCCAGACCGGTCCACCGACGAATAATAGTGGCCAGGAGCCGGGGTGCCCTGGAGACCGTGCCACCGGCAAACAATAGTGGTCAGGAGCGTTTTGCCCTGTATGATTTCCGGTCCACCGGCTATAATAGTGGGGGTTTCCGTGCTCAGCAAACCAAATATAAAATCGATAAGACATGGGGAAGATACTAAATACTTACAGTGGAACACCATGTGAGTCGGGGCCAGACCCGTCCACCGGCAAATAATAGTGGCCAGGAGCGTTCTGCCCTGGAGACCGGTCCACCGGCAAATAATAGTGGTCAGGAGCGTTCTGCCCTGAGTTTATATATTTCGGTCCACCGGCTATAATAGTGGGGTTCCGGCACTCACGTGGATTAATAAAGACTGTGGTGTGAAATGACTACTTTTAATAAAGACTCAAAGCAAATAAGTCTAATTGGACTATGGTCAGCTTTTATTATCTGTATTACTACATGTTGCTTACGTGAGTATGTCACGCGTTGAGTTTCCAATAATATGGATTATTCCTACTTGAGGCGCATGAGCCACTTTATATTTCGGTTATACCATGCTTATATGTTTAAATGGGATGTTACATATGTTTCATATGTTACTACAGGTGTAGGACAAGAGTCATGTTGTGGGTTGTGAGTATGTCTGATATTGTATCCATATATTGTATCATAATTTAATATGTACTTGATGTTATAGTTTACGTCTCTCCCATAAGATAGGGTAGTGAGACTTACTCAGTATTGGACCCGTACTGATACTACACTATTTGAATGGGTCTTGTGATGATCCACCGATGGTGGGGAGCAGACCTTTGATGCAGGTTTTGATCGGTTACTAAATTGGGGTGGAAGGCTTGACTTGAGTGAGTAGGCGGTCTGGATATTTATCCTTCGGGATTTGTTTTGTTTAATTGTATTCATCTTTAAAAGTTACAAGTGTTGTATTTAAATTTCCAAGGGTTTTGTAATTGACTTTTAATTTCTCGTAATGCTGTCATGCTTTTAAAATTCGGATTTAATTGTTTGACAGGTTTTAGCCTTGCATCTAACATGAGATAGATGGTTGACATGTATCTTGTGTTAGATGTGGCGGTAACATTTTCCAAATTAGCTCCTAGCTTCCGCTTTATTCTTTCAATTTTTTTTTAGGAGTGAAATTTGGGGGTGTTACAAACACCCTATCAACCCTACATTCCATTTTTTCAACACTTACGTTAGCACAAATTGAATAACTAATTCTCTAGGATTGAGTTTAATTTATCTAGTACAAGAGAATATCCACCTTGTGATAATTCATGTTGCAAGATTAGTAAGGTCACTCAAATAGTGAAGGAAAAGTCTTTAATGTATTGTTTGAGTGAACCATATGGAACAATAAATTTCTCACCTCAATCTCTAAAAGAAAAGAAGTTAAGGTATGATATTGAGACCCCTCTTTTTGAGGAATAAAATTCTTTCCAGGTAATGCTTGAGCCTCCCTCTTCAATCCTCAAGTATAAGTTTCATGGTTGTAACACTATATATTTTTATGAATGTGGGTGTCAATCTAAGTGGAAGTAACATGGGTAAGTTGCTTAGGGAATTTAGATTACATCAATAAGTCATAGGGTGCACCATTTTTTATGAGCTCGATGAGTTGAGGTTGCATGCCTACACTAACTTCAAGGACTACAAAGAGAAAAATAAAGATTGAAATAATAGGCATGTTCATTTGCAAGAATGTTATATAGGCTATATTTTGTATCTTCTACTTTCTTACTAGCTAATACTAAAAGCTTGAGTTTAACTTTGTCATTGTGCTTTATTACCATGCTATGTGCTTCTTAATTTTTATTTTTTTTCCTTTTGTTTTACGTTGAGCCCATATCATTTTTTCCAATTATTTTGAGTGTTTTATGTGGTGATTGTGTAGTTTAATCTCTTTTATTTTATTTTATTTTGAGTCTTAGGAGCCCTTATCTAGTAAACGGTGAACATATCTTTAAAATCATGCTGATAGATGATCATATAACTAAGATAAAGTTAATTGAGAATTTTTTTTGTGCTAATTGCAATGTAGGGAACACATATATATGTGATTAGATGTGAATGGAGTGAGAACATATATGACCTTCTAACTACTAATATGGCATGCTGAGATTCATCAGAATCTATAGTGAGCTTTCAAGCCATATAACCCTTCTTGTCTGACTGTTTCATATAAAATAATCTATATTTATTGGCTTCATTTTTCTTTGTAAACCTCATATGCACTAATTTTTTAATCAAAATACTTTTTGTAGCTCTTATGATGGAATATATAGATGTTACTAGAACTTGATCATGTTCTATTTGAAGCTTTTAAGTCATAAATACCTTGATTGAGAAAGTGATAAAGGCATCTTAGGATTTACCACCACATAGCCAAATAGCCTTATATCCCATTTAATTGAACCTAAAGCATTATCTTTATTTAACTCCTTTTACTAGAGATAGCGGAACTGATAATTAGTAATAAGACTACATAAATCGAGAGAGTATATTAGTTAAATATTTCCATTGATACATAGCTAGTAATTGAAAGGATTAGGTAATTGATTAATTGGTTATTATAATTAGGTAGAGGTAGATCCGGATTATTTGGTAATTTGATATTTGTTAGATTTTATTCATTTTAGCTTAGATATTTTAAAATTCTTAGTTTAGATTAATAATTATTTCTTTATTTTATTTTGATAGCCTAAGCATGATTTAATTTATTAGAGTTGCTGAGTTATTGATTAGTCTCAATGGGATAATAATTCAATACTTATTGTGTCCTATATTACTTGCAGCCTGTATACTTATTGATAGGTATATTTAATTGATATCAATAGACAAAAACAAGATCATAATAGTATAAGATGCTAGATAGATAAGTTGAACAAGATAACGGCATTTGATTAGCAACATTAGAGTTTCTTGATAAAATAGATACAGGTTGGGGTCATAACTATGGTTAAAATAATAATCCAAATTTTAACATAATTATATATATATATACATATATATATATATAATACGGCATAATAATGTACATAGTAATCATACATTTAACATAGAACATCCTAAAACAATTAGTGTAACTAATTACACATAATTTTTAATTTTTAATTAGGGTTTCAACAAATGGAGTATTACATTGCTTCTCCTCCTCCTCTTTATTCTTGCACTTCACGGTTTGAGCCTAATTGTCATATATTTCCAACCTAGGGGAATTCCAATGTTGACAAGGTGTTCATGTATATGGATGCCATAAGCTTCTCCTAGACCCAAATTAAATATCTAATGCAAGCTATATAATAGTTTCATTTTATACCTTAAGGTCAACCCCACCCACCATAATTAACACTTCCTTTCCTATTCCCTATTATTTTCCTTCTACTATTCATCAAGGACGGTGCATACTTTAAGCATTGGGAGACAATACCTCTAGGTTTTGTTTGTTTTTAGTTTGGTTTTTCTTTGATTTGTTTGGATTGCTTAAGCTAGATTATTTTTAAGTTTATTTTATTTTTCTTTTAACTGTGTTATTTGCTCTGTTTGCTTTTATTAGTTTATTTAGTTCGTTTAGTTTGGTTGTGTCATTGTTTATTATGATATTTATGTGACTCGGTTTGCTTTTGACAATAATAATAATAAAATAATGAAATAAATAGAAGTAAAATAACTATTTCTCAATGCAATTTGATTTGATTAGAACTTTTTGTTCATTAAGTGAGCATGATTAATTAGTACTAAATCACTTATAACTTATTTTTCTTTTTTCAAAAGCTTTTTGAATAACTTGATCACATTATTGCAATCCATAGGTGCTGGACTTGCAAATCTAATAGGTGCAAAAGGATGAAGCATTAGAATGATTAGTAATGTAACACCCCAAATTTACTGCTTAATTCTGTTTTGTAAAAGCGTTAATTATAAAAATACTAGGTGTTACCACCACACTCAGTATAAGGCTAGCATCCTCTGCCATCCTTATACTGAGAGCTAAGGCTAAAACATTACTTTATTTAAACAACATTTATAACTTCAGAATGAAATAGAGATTAAAAATTTAATTCATCCTAATAAATACAAAATGATCAAGCAAAAAATTTATGACATAACAAAAAGGGAAAATAACAAGGGATAGAAGAGTCTATGAAATATCCAGATCAAAAGATGCTAGAGCTAACACCAGATAGTCCTAACTCTCAACCCTTTACTAGAAGCCATCATGATGAACCCTTAAAGTACCCTTGCAAGGTCATCACTACCCATTGAATAGGCAGGGGACCGAGAAACAGAATCCTTTAGTACTATGGTACTGAGAAAACCATTACGCTACACCATCATGTAAGGCCATATAAGGCACATAAAGAATATAACATAAGTATATTAGGGAAGCATATAATCATAAAATGGATATAATTAATATAGTTAAGAGAAATCTAAATACAAAGGTAGTGCACTAAGGCAACTACCAATATAACCATCCATATATGTTCCAGATACCAAAGTAAGGCACAAAGGAAACTACTAAACCCATATCACAACATGAAGAGCACAACGGTAGCTATTAGTAACATTAAATCTAGAACAACCCATTGACATCTTCACACAAAGATTATTTCTAATTTTAATTACTCGAGGGGGATACAAATATAACCCGGAGATATAAAAGTACACCAGTCATATTGGCACACACGGTAATACAATACCCTCTAACTATCTAACCTAGAGGCATAACAACACTCTGGTTATACTGGTGCATAAGGCAACACAGTACCCTCCACATCTAGGTCACCTAATATTTAAGTATCGATACCCCCTATAGGGCCCATAGGTCACCTATAGAGTAGACTAGGGCCTTACTAGGGCACAACATGCACACCAGAAAACAAAAAAAAATCAAGGAATCCTACCTCGTCTCTAGGGTAGCTACCCCTAGAGAGAAACCATTCCAAAACTCGAGGTCTTCCACTTTACATATTAGTATTTTATGGGGGTGACCATAGATATCACACATTGTACAGAAACTTCCTTTTAATACTTAGCCATTTCCCTTTATTTCTAATTATTTAAGGTAAACCCTAAGGTCATATCCAGTTTTTGAAAAAAGGTGTATTAAGTCGAAAGGAAAAAATTGCTTACAACTCCAAATTTTATTATCTTATCTAAATTCTTATCAAGCAACATTATTACGAGCCATTTGTTATGAAAATGCTAACAGATAATTATTCATGATATGGTAACATATGAATAATCTTTGCGTCTTTATGATAGAATACATTATCCACTTTTCATGCCTTTAGTAAATTACGTTTATAGCCTAAATCATACATTTCTAGGGTGACATATATTTCATATAACATATACATATAAATCTATAGCATATTATGTCATTCAACAAGATAATTAACATCATGGGGCAGGAAGGGAAATACCTTAACTCTAGAACATGTGATTAATATTTATTACATAACCCTAATCATGTGTATATGCTTTATAATATATAATTCAACCCTAGTTATTAAGCAAAGATAATTGTAATATACTTACCACAGTAAATTACATTATAAGGTTGCAGGGTTTCAACATTAACAAGTCCTAAGCATGCATATATAATTTATTCAACAAAACACACATGTGTATACTATCAATCAATTAATACGTTGGAAATATGATAAATATTTAGTATTATGCCATTTACATTTATACCTAATCATAACACTTGAAATTTCATTCTAAGAATTCCGAAGTAAAATACATATATATATTTCTCTAACAATGAGGCATAAATAATGCTCTAAACACAACCAAACTTTATGTGTTACCACATGATCTCACATCTTATTAGAAGGGTACAATTTACCTCTTATCCAAGTAAAAAAGGAATAATCAAGATTCACCCAATTAGTCTCCACTAAATTCTTCAACTCCTTACACTAACACAACCAACACACTTATTAGCATATAATATAAAACCAAAATAATCCAAAATTAACTAAAATTAAATGGAAAAGAGATTAGAGAATTAACTGGAGTCAAATGGAAGCTTAAATTCTATGGGAGTGTAGAAATATGTGTGGTGGAGCTATGGGTAAATTTTGGTTGTGTTTGGAGAAGATTTGGGGTGAAAATAGGGTTACACGGCTAAGATGGAAAGTTGCACTCGCAGGTGGTGCAAAATTTGCACGACCATATAGGACTAATACACAATAGGTCGAGAGAAAGAAAAACGCACGGCTAGGCAGTGCAAAATTTGCACGGTCGTGAGGAAAATTTTTGCATTGTTAGATGGTGCAGGGGTTATACGGTTGTGGATTAGAGGATTTAAGCGTTGCATGGCCATGTAGCAGGTCATGTAGTAGGCCGTGCACTTTACAATGTTGCTACACATGAGAGGAAGAAAAAGAAAAAAGAGGCGGTGGTCGACGGCGAGGGGGAAGGTCAGGGTGACCTTGGTAGTTGGTTCACTAGCCAAAGGGTGGCGAGTGGTGGCCAAGGTGGTGCACGGTGGAGAAAGGGGTGGTGTGAAAGCCAAAAATAGGGAAAGAAGGAGGAAGAGGAAGAAGAAAAGAGAAGGAAGAAGAGAAATGAAGAGGGTGCTCAGGCAAAGGATTTTTGACACAAAAGGGATAGAGTGGAGGCTAAACAAAGAGAAAAAGGATGAGAGTGTGGTGTGTGTGTATATATATATATATAGACACACACACACATATAGTTATGTGTGTGTGTGAATGGGAAAAGAACAATAGAGGTGGGGAGGCGTGTGACAGCGTGCAAGGCCAAAAAGTGATCACAATGGAGATGATTGTTGAATGTGGTGGTGAAAAATGCAGGTCATGGCAATGTTTAGAGTGCAGGTTGCGTAAGGATAAGAAAAATAAGAAGAAGGATAGCAAGGGAGGAGGGTGTGGTGCGTAGGGTGCTTTCGGGTAGGGATAAGGGTGAAGAGGGGAAGAAGAAAAAGGTAAGAAAGGAAGGTTGATGGATGATGGAAGGTTGGAGAGGATAAGATAGGAGATGGTGCAAGTGGAGGCAAGTTGATGATGCAAGTTGCAGCAACATTCAAACTTTATGGTCTGGACTTACGGGAGAAGATGGAAGAAAGGAAGAAAATAAAAGGATAATGAAAAGGAAAAAGTGAAGAAAATTTAGGGGATTAGTTTAGGGTATTTAGGATTAGGGAATTTTAGCGGGTTTTTATTTTAGTTTACCAATTACAATTTACCAAAGTTAAGGTTTTCAAAATCGGTTAAAGTTTTGGGATTAAGGATAGGTTAAGGCTAATATAAGATTTATTTGGATTATAATCAAATTAGGGTGCTAATAACGTGGAATTGGATTAATCAAATTTTCAGGTATTACATGTGACCAATCCATGTATAGAAAAAATATTGAGATAAAAGTGAGTTAAATTGGTAGACACTAAAAATGTGAGTTGTTAAGCCTTATTAAATGGGTACATTGATCCCATCCATTATTTTATTTCATTCATATGTATTCTCAAAATGGCTACTTTAACATGATAAAGGTACTTTTATTTGCCATAATTCTCTTCAAGACCAAATAGAATTATAGGATATTGGAACATGATAGAGGCACTTTTATTGTTTACTATCTAAATGGCTTATCGGATTAAAATATTTTCCCTTTGAATAACCCTTTTGAGCATTTAATTTTATTAATTTAAACTACATTGGTAACCTGCAACCTTGTGTTATTTCCGTTCCTCATACTATAACTAGTGGGGCAATAGAGGCTAGTGGAATTATGATTGTTTTATTGGCGTAGTAATAAATTAAGCATTAGGGTATTATGGCGGCATGGGATGTAATAGTTAAGTTAATATAAATATGTAATTATGGCGGCATGGGATGTGATAGTTAAGTTAATATAAAGATGTGTGTGTGTGTGTTTGGAGGAGGAGGAGGAGGAGCAGGAGAAGAAGAAAAAATTGAAGAAAAAAATAATGATAAATAAATAATAAAAGTTCATGTATCTTGTTTTGTAATTTTTTTTGAGATGAGAGGGTTAGATATTATCATTGATTGATGTAGTTAAGGGGGGAATAGTGAAGAAAGATTTGTAAATTTGAATTGGAAAGAAATAACTTGATTTATTTATTAGAGTTTATCTATAATCTAAAATTATATCCTACCTTAGAAGCTTAACCCCACCACAACCAAATATGGGACCTCTTGATTCTTATATACTCTAGTTCTTTTATGTGGTGGTGAGTTGAGAACAATGGCAAACCAATGGTTAATCATATTTATTTGGAGAAAATTTAAGAGTAAACACATCTACCTAGAAACACATGGGAGTGAGAGTTCACACATGCTAAAAGTGAGAGTCTATTGGTTTAATTCTTAATAGTCTCAATTGATCATTACACAGTGAGGTGCTAGTTAACCTTATTATTCTTCTTAACAACTTGATGGTTTGATTGGAATTTTGAATCAGTACATAGGATATTTGATTGAAAATATGTTTAAATGTTTTTAGATGGTATTTTTTTTGAAAGTTTTGTTGATTCCTAATGAAGGGGCATAATTATGGTGAATAAGCAATTTAATCTTACATATTCCACTAAATAATCCTTATTATATGGGTTTCTTTTTGCTTCTCTTACACGATTATAGTGTTGTTGCTTGAGAACAAGCAACGATCTAAGTATAGGGGTGTTTTATATGCCATTATTTGGTGCGAATAGGCCATATTTCTCCCATCATTTATACCATATTTAACCTTTTCTTGCATTTTTCTTATTTCAATAGATTTTTCAAGTGAAGATGGGAAATAAACAAATTCAAAGGAAAAATCAAAGAAAAAGAGAAAAAAACATATACAAGGTCATAGAATCAAGAGCAAAAAAATACTAGTAAAAGAGAAAATTTATCATGGAAAGTTATTGTAGAGACTTCATAAAGATTAAACATGGGGCCCACATTAATTTTCACCACCCATGCTATTCTAGCGGATTAATTTCACACCCCTATTTTTCTATAACCTTTCACGTGATCATTTCCTCTTTAAATCTCTCATTTGATTTTTCACAAAATTAGTTAGTATTTGAGATTTTCAAAAGAGTGGAAACTTTTTAATTTTCTTAGACAATATTTATCTTTTCAATTTTCTTTGAAAATGAAGAAGAATGGGAATTGATCACAGTGTCAATAAATTATTCTATTACTCATTCTTGTTCTTGAACTCTCAAATGAAATTGAACACCAATGCTTTATATTCACCACATGTTCTTAAATTATATTCCATAATTAATGGATAAATAATGAATATTGTTTGTTTGCTTTTGTTGTGTTTTCATTTGATTGTAAATATGTTAGAGTAGATTTACATGGGATAGGAGAAAATTGGAATTGAATTAGGATTTCATATTTGAGATGCGAAACTCATTAAATTGGATTCTAAATGCTTTAATTGGATTAATAAACATAATAATATGATTTATGATCTAATATTAGTACGTTGAATTTATTAGTTTGATCACCTGGTTAATTAAAATTCTAATAAAATGTTGAGATGATATAATTCTTGTGTAATTGTTAATTGGTATATCCAGAGTAGCAAATGGTCATTAATTGATCTAGTTTATTAATATGGAATTGCATAATCGAAGCTTGGGTAATTGTGGTTCTAGTTCATTACTTTTTGTTCATGACGTTGCCCATAATTGAATCTAGAGTTGTTAACCTATGTTTTTATTGAGTTAGACAATAAATCAAGAGCGTGTTTGGTTTATTTGCATCAAGGGGGTAAGGAAGTCAACTTGAGTGAATTTTCATAGGCTAACGTCAAAATGTTTATAATTTCCCTTACTTCATTAATCATTTGATATATATACCAAATTACAATTACGAATTAATTTAATCATCCTAGATTTTATCTTTATTTTAAATATAGAAGTGGAAATTTATTTTAACTTATATTATGTCCTATTCCATGTGGGTTTGACCCTTTATTACCACTTACTATGTATTTCGAAAATAAAGTTTAATTAAGTGTTTGTGTGATAACATGTTAACTTTTTAGAGATTATAAGTTCCTTTCACCATTTAAGGGGAAGGTGTAGATAGAGCTGTGAAAATAAATAAATAAATAATCTGAGATCTAATAAATTGATGCGGTATCAGAAAAATTCAATCTAACATTTAAAATATTGATCGAAATTTAGTTAAAAGGATATGTGACGTTTAGGATATCCAATTTTTAACTAGATTATCCACTAAGAGAAAATATATGATATTTTATGATTATTTCTACAATATATCATAATATTATGTTTTTTTTTAGTTTTAAGTTTTTAAAATTCATTTATTTTTGTAATTTAAACTTTTATAATAACATTTTAATATTTGTTGGAGAAAATAAGATACTTATATGAATATAAACTAATATACCCTCTTTATTTTTAAAATTTTTCTTAAAAAAGTTATTAAAACTAGTAAAGAGTATTAAAATGCAGAGAAAATGTTTGAAAAAAAATATCTAAACGAGCACAAATATCTGGTTTTACAAACTTCAAGCTGCACAAGGCTATGAAAATGAAGTAAAGGATGAGTATCGCTTTCATTCCATCTATAGAAGGATAGATTGAGAGGATGATCAAACTTTGGAGGGCATGTGACGATATGGTGTTTTGAACTTTAGAGGCAATTGGGTTTAGGAAAATTATCCAAGGATGCATATTCACTGCAAAACAATATGCATTCATTAGAGCATGCCATAGTTGTTAAACTTTTGATCTAAATATTATGATTTTATAATCCAAGAGTCACCTAGTAATTCCTTATCCTAGGTAAAATGGTAAAACAACAGAATAGTGATAGGATCTTACGATCCTAAGTAAGAGAAGTAGAATCTTGTGATTTTACATACTGATCATAATATTTTTATTATAATCTAATTTTCCTCATCTTTTCAATATATTTCTTCCCTAACTTTAAACACTAGTCCATATTATATATTGAGCAGTAACTAATGATAAGGAATCAAACGAATGAGATATAAATGTGATAACGTAGCCGAATGAGATATTTTATTTTGTTTGATATATTTAGTTTGAGCATATCCGAATTATTTAAAATTGGGTTTTTTTAGGTGAAATGTAGTCTGTAGAAGAGTGACAAGTAGATCGAGATCCTAGCCTGTGTGTATGTAAACATACCCCTGCCATGAGTCCATAACCTCTTCTTTGAGTTCTTTCTTCGGTCATTTCTTTGAAATATCAACTTATCCAATTCTAGAACAGGTCTAATCCCGCTGGATCCAGACGAACATGAAGCCAATAAACAATTAATTTGGTTGACCGTTTGGCTATGAGTGGAGTATATACCCACCTGATGCCTGCGACGTTTCTATTGACGTTGCTTATAAATAGCAAAGGAACCGGGCTCTTATTTCCACAACTAGCAACTAAAATTTTTGTCAACTGATCTTTCCCGGTTGGCTCCGCCTCTGGGTCTCATCTCCCTTTCTTACCGTATGCAGCAGGCTCCTCTCTGACTGAGGTCAGTCTTTTTACATATACATATTATTGCCTTCTCCATCATATATATGTTGCATGTTCTAGCTACGTTAGGCAATGTCCATGAAATTATGAGTTGACTGAATTGACTTATTCGAGTTCACCTAATAACCTGCCATATTCTTTGTTAGACATTATCTTGTGCTCTGATTGTTAGGCATGCACTCTGCAATCCAACAAATTCTGAAGAATAACTCACCATGAGAATTTCGTAGCTTTCTTAAAAATGTAGTGTCGTTTTTATCATCGCTATTTTGGGGGGCGTGTGTGCGTGTATCTATCTATATAGTCATGAGAAGTATTTGATTATTTGTAGGCATTCAGAATTGAAACCTAATTCGTTGCTGCAGCCATGGCGAGAGAACAGCTTAAAGTCCTCAATGCACTAGATGTTGCAAAAACTCAATGGTACCATTTCACTGCGATTATCATCGCTGGAATGGGATTTTTCACAGATGCTTACGATTTGTTTAGCATCTCACTCCTGACTAGGCTCCTGGGACGCCTGTACTATACGGAACCAAATCCCACCAAGCCAGGCCATCTACCGATCAACGTATCCGCCGCGGTTAGTGGTGTGGCTCTATGTGGCACCCTTGCCGGTCAACTGTTCTTTGGTTGGTTGGGTGATAAGATGGGACGGAAAAAGGTGTACGGTATCACCTTAGTTCTCATGGTCATTGCGTCCATATGCTCCGGGCTATCGTTTGGGAGTAGCGCAAAAGGGGTTATGATAACCTTGTGCTTCTTCAGGTTTTGGCTGGGGTTTGGTGTTGGTGGAGACTACCCTTTGTCCGCCACTATCATGTCCGAGTATGCAAACAAAAAGACGCGTGGGGCCTTCATTGCGGCTGTTTTTTCCATGCAAGGTATTGGTATCTTAACCAGTGGGATTATTGCTATTATAGTTTCGGCAGGGTTTGAGAGCAAATATCACTCACCTTCCTTCGAAGAGGATCCAGCAGGCTCCTTACCCCGTGAAGCTGACTACATTTGGCGTATAGTGCTGATGTTTGGAGCTTTACCAGCCGCCCTAACCTACTACTGGCGCATGCAGATGCCGGAAACAGCCAGGTATACCGCCTTAGTTGCAAAGAATGTAAAGCAAGCAACAGAAGACATGTCTAAGGTCCTAGGTCTAGATCTCAAAGTCGAAGGTGACGACCATGTAGGGGAAAGTAATAGCCAAGTTGGAAGAGAGCAACAATTTGGTCTATTCTCGATGGAGTTTGTCCGTATATACGGACTTCGCTTGATAGGGACAACGAGCACTTGGTTTCTTTTAGATATCGCATTCTACAGTCAGAATCTATTTCAGAAGGAATTATTTAGTGGCATAGGGTGGATTCCTGCAGATGCTAAGATGAGCGCCATCAGGGAGGTGTTCAAAGTCGCAAGGGCACAAACTCTTATCGCCCTGTGCGGTACGGTTCCAGGGTATTACTTCACTGTTGCATTCATTGATATCGTTGGGCGCTGGTGGATTCAGATGATGGGTTTCTTCTTCATGACGGTGTTCATGTTTGCTATCGCGTTTCCTTGGGATCACTGGAACAAGAAGGAAAATAGGATTGGGTTTATTGTAATGTACTCCCTCACCTTCTTCTTTGCCAACTTCGGTCCTAATGCCACCACGTTTGTGGTGCCTGCTGAGGTTTTCCCCGCTAGACTGAGGTCGACTTGCCATGGTATATCAGCTGCATGGGGTAAAGCTGGAGCTATAATCGGAGCTTTTGGGTTCTTATACCTTTCCCAAGAGAAGGACCCTGCCAAGAGAAGCGCCGAATACCCACCTGGTATAGGGAAAAAGAATTCCCTCGTTTTGCTTGGCGTGATTAACTTCCTTGGAATGCTTTGCACTTTCTTGGTGCCTGAGGCCAAGGGAAAGTCACTTGAAGAGGCATCGGGAGAGGCTGATTATGAAGAGAACTACAACAAGTCTGAAAAAGAAACCTTTGTTTGATTTTTTTTTCTTCTTGTTGATTGATTTGTCAAATTTCTGTGCTGAATTCTGTTGGTTATTTGTAGAGATTCTAAGTTCTTTTCGCAATTTGAGCGTAAGTTGTGCAAAAAATTTGTTATCCAAAAATTTGACCCAGTAATTTTGATGGCATAAAAGCTTATCATAACTTGTCCGACAATTTTAATCAATAATTAATCAATTATACAATTCTTCATAATTTAAACACATCAGAACATGCTAATAAATATTTTTATTAAAAATTATAATATCATAAATACATGAAAATAACATACAAGATATGATAGGCAGGACATAGATAAAGCATATAGAGCATACCTATAACCGTCAACCTTAATGCGATACACATAACATGATTCCACCATAAGTAAAGATAATTAGATATTTTCTTAAATCCAAAACTACTTAAACAAAGTGTGTGTGTGTGTGTGTGTGAGAGAGAGAGAGAGAGAGAGAGAGAGAGAGAGAGAGAA
The DNA here is from genome assembly GCA_039764185.1 of Tamarix austromongolica. Lineage (NCBI taxonomy): Eukaryota > Viridiplantae > Streptophyta > Magnoliopsida > Caryophyllales > Tamaricaceae > Tamarix > Tamarix austromongolica. Next base: position 11,227,035 of record CM077818.1, read on the forward strand.
CTTGACAATTTACGATAATATTTTCTTGGATCATTGATAGAAAGCATAGGACTATTTAAAAAACTACCATACCTTCCAACAATTTAAGTAGCATAATTTACTCAACAAAGAAAAGCACAAATAGACTTTCTTGGAAAACATATGCAAAACCAAATACTCAACAGTAGCTCCATTAAGATTTAAAATTAAGTAATAATTAAATTGAGCTCAACACATATCACTAAGATATTTTCAAATTGATTTGGAAAACTAGGAAATGACAATAAAAGATAAGTTAATTTTATCAAGAATGACTTACTAATTTGGTTTTACAATTAAAAAGACAAACCAACCAATTTTAGAGAAATAATCTGCATCAATAAGATAAAAAAAAATTCAAATGATTTTAAATCAAAGCCGATAACTAATTAGGTAAAAGTAGCATGACCAAATAAATTCTATAGAACCATCTCTAAAAATTAGGATTTCTAGGCCCGAATTGTGAACCAACCAGTTCACTCTGATTACCTCAAATTGATAGTTTAAAAACATAATTAAACTAATTTTAGATAAATCTAGATAATAAATTTCAACAAGTAATCTTATGAATAATCAATTTAAGAAATTAGGATTTTAAAGTCTAATATATAACTTCAGTCAAATAATCCAAATTGAAGATGTTAAAACACAATTAAGGTCATTTCAAACGTGTCTATACATTTAATTTCAAAATAAAAAATTATACAATTAACCAATTTCATAATTTCAATAGAAATATAGGGTTTTAGGTCTAAAAATGCAATTCATTTGAATTTTATTAATCTAATTAAATTGAATGTCTACAAATGCAATTAGACATATTTTATAACATAATGTACAATTCATTGATCAAAAGTAATATAATAAGAATCCAATTTAACACCATTAGGGTTTTTGAGCCCGAAATATAAATTCGATCAAACATTGCCAAAATATATAAATTGACAAATCAGAATTAAAATTAAACATATTCTAATACAAATTGTACAATCAATTCAATAATATAACTCAATTACACAATCCTATTTATATCGTTAAGAATTATAATCTAAAAATCTAATTCTAATAGATTTCATATAATTTTCCCAAAGTGACATTTCTAACATGAAATTAAATACATTTCAAAGTATACTATAAAATTAATTGAATAAAACAATTCAATTATGCAATTCAATTTCTTTATGCACGGATTTTGACCTAGAAATCTAATTATAATTAATTACACACAAATTTTTCAAATTGATGATTCCAACATGAAAGCAGGTACATTTTAAAGCATATTGTAAAATTAATTTATCCAAAATAGCTTAATTGGACAAATATGAGAAATCCAGGCATAATTGGGTCAAAATTTTAATTTTCACAAATCAACCAAATACACTACAATTAACCATTTCAAATCACTCATACAACACACACACACACACACACAATTCAACAACTAATTATCTTATCATAAACTAATTCATATAAAATAATAATAAAAAAGGTTAGGCTTTGAGATTAAATAAATTACCTCAAACAGTAATCATACATAATTATTTTAATACAAACAACCCTATTTTAATATTCTATCATACATATATTTAAATGATATAAATTTAGCATACCCTTGCATAAAAATACGTGGTCACCACTTAGAGAAATTAATAACAATACATGGTGCATGTATACTTTTTTCTATGAGATTACAAGAAAGCATAAATTATACTTAAGCATAATATAAGAAACTCTAAACCTGCTATCACATGATTTTTATATATATTTAGTAGGAGCATATTGGTTACCTCTTTCCAAGCACAAATAGCAAAATACTACAAAGAACCTCCAAAAGAACATCAACACCTTCGAAAGATGGAGATATAACAGGAGAAGACAAAAGATGACAACTTCACAATTTAACCAAAAATCTAACCTTCTATACTTATTTAAAAATAAATAAAGGCTAGATAGAAAGAAATATAAAAGTGAAAACAAGAGAATAAGGAGAAAGAGAGGAGGATGGGTCTTTGTTATAAGTTTAACAAAGCTTAAGAACACTTAACAAAAATAACCAAAATAAAGATAGAGGTGGGAGAAACCAAGAGGAGCAAATGAGAGAAATGCTGAATGAAAATAAACCAAGAAAAATGGGGTATAAATAGGGGATGGAGGAACCAAAAATCTGCAACGACAAAAGGGGGGAGATGTAGCTTGTTCAAACTTGAATGATAAAGGATAAGGTGGTTGAGTGTGTAAGGTGGTGGAGTGTATTTAGATTTAACGAAGTTATGAAAATCAATCAATCAACCAAGGGATGGAGGAGGTGATGGTGTGTACGTCCAAGGTCAGATTTAAGCATATGAAACGTAAGTGAAGAATGTTGAGTGTAAGGAAAGCCAAAGTGACACAACTAGCATAAGTAGAAAGTGTATGAAAGTGATTTTAGCTCAAAATTTAGTTGAATAAATAAGACAATGATCAAATTGATATAAAATCTGATTATAGAAGTGTGGGGAAGTAATTTCATGCATGAACAGTAATTCTAGGATTTATAGATTATTTTTAGTGGTGGAAAGATTAATAAAGAGAATAAAATTAATAAAAATAGCAAACAAGCTCATAAAATTACGAAAATTTATGAAAATCCTTAAAATAATATTTTTAAACTCACATGTAAAATTTTATTAATTTACAACAAGATTTGATTTATAAAATATTGAAATGATGGTTAACTAACAAGCTTAAAAGGTAATTACTAACATAAACACCAAAACTGTTCCTAAAATCATGAAAAATTTTTAGATAATCTTATTTACTCATTTAAAACCTAAATATAATTTTTCATAATTTTTAACACACATTTGAAATGATATTTAGCTAGCATATCTTAATTATATATTTTGCATATAAAATTCAAAAGGGATAACAAACATAAATAAAATTACACTAAAATTTTTAGATTTACATTTAGACGCATTTAGGACCTAAATAAAATTTTATTAGAATATTTTACAGGTTTAACTTAAAAGTTCACATATATAAATAGTATTTTATAAGCAAAATGCATCTAGCCGTAAAATCGTAATTACTATATAATCACCCAAAACAATCTTGAGGTTATGAATTATTCTACATTCTTTTATGTAATTAAGTACACATAATTAGAACTAGTAAAAAATGGTATATTACAGGCGATGACTACTCGCCGATAATTGGCCAAGATCGCGGTGGTAGGAGATCGCTGCTGGGTTGTGTCGTGCAGCTCATTATGCTTGGTTGTTGTTGTTGTTGTCGATGAAAGGAGGGAGTGGTTGAGCAAAGCTGAGGTGGTGTGGTGTTGGTGTTGGGCGACAAAGGAGAAATGGAAGGAAGGAGTGGGGGGTTGAGGTTTAGGAGAACGAGAAAAGCAGAGAAAGAGAGAGAAAAAAGGTGGGGGAGGGGAACCGAGCAAGTTTCCCTTTTTAACTAATACACATACACATAAAGGGAGTATAAAATACTTGAAAAATATTTAATGATAATTTTATTCAAAACTCATTTAACAAAAATAATTTCGTAAAAACCTTAAATCATAAAATGAATATAAAATTTATTTAAATGATTTTAGAAAAGTTTTTAGAGAAAAATACAAACGAGCACGAGGATTCGTATTATTTATACGATCTCAAAAAAGTTTTAATTTAAATTTTAGGAAACTAAAATTACTTTAAATAATTTCTAAAAGAGTTATTCCATAAAAAAAAGGGAAAAACTAGAATAAAATTAATCTTGGAATGAAATCACAAATAAGTTACAAAAATCTTTTTAATTTAAAGCTTTTTGAAGATCTTAACTAACTCGTAAAATAAGATAAATTTAAAGACATAAATATTTACTGCATATAAAAATCATTAAAATAATTTTATTTTTTAAAAGGGGATTTTATAATTTAAACAATAATTTTGTTAACAAAATATAACTCCAAAACAAAGTTATAATCACACGATAAAGTTATAATCGAAAACAAATTTCAAATATTAAAAATCAAAACACATAAGACAACGGAAATATATATTTTTTAATGGAAAATAAAATCATATGAATATAATAAAATTATAGTCGCGAATGAATTTATTTAGAATAATCCATAATGATAATGATTAACTAATTTCTAATATTAATTCAAAACCATCAAGAAAATCACAAAATAAATAAAAATTAAAATAATTAAACATTTTCATCAAATTACATTAATAAAATCATTAAGGTTAATAAAATTAAAATAAAAAAATATAGGGTATTATGTCATTACTCTCTTAAAAAGAAACTTTGTCTCTTAAGTTTGACGGAACTAAAACAATTGAAACTTGACTAAAGCAATTTGATAAAAAGTTTGATAGTGATAAATATGTTAGAGTTATTTGAAACAAAGAAAATGAGGTTTTACCAAACTAAATAAAGAAAATTTTAATTAAAACTAGGCAAATGAAGTAAAATAGAAGAAAGGGAAAATAATGCTTAGCAAATCACATACGACGGGGTTCAACTAAAAATGAAATACATGTTTAAAGTCAAAATAAGTTACAAAAGTACTATTCCTTAAAATAAAACCTGAATATGGGAATAAGAAAAACATGCACCTTGAAGTTTGAAGAGAAGAAATGGATCATGGTTCTACTGATTATACAACTCCAACAACACAAAAATTACATAATATGCATGTAACACATTAAAATGAGTTTTACCTATAACATCATATGTAAAAATAAGGCTAACACTTGGCACAATGACTCATAAGAGGTCCTTATACTTACCAACCACATACACCTAGGTCAAAAGAGATTCCTAAACCCAAAGCACTTCACTAAGGAGCTCTCCATTCTACACTACAAATATGATACTCTAAACACCGCAATACCCAAATGACACTACTATGTTGATTAAATTATTCAGGCCCCCGCATTCTTGGACTACTTGCTAACAATTCTATTCATACAAGACAAAGTGATGCATATGCTAAACAAGTTGGTACATGCTCAATGGAAGATGGTGGCTTATGGGATAAGTGACCACCAAAATTTAAAATGGAGAAAGAGATGAAGAGTATGGTAATATTTGATCTAAGGTAGCCAAACACCAAACACTCACAACTACCACTGAAGGTTTCAACACTTGAGATAAAATTTATGATATTTTTCACTCAAAACAAATTTTTCACTCAACTTTGTAGAGGGGGGACATAGTGAGCTCGAAAATATGATTTGTAATTCAAGGGCGTAGTGTGTTCCATTGTGTTGAGGCTATCCATATTTATAGTGGTAGCTAGGGTTACAAAAAGTCCATTATACCCATCCCCGTCACCTACCTAGTTACATTCCAACCATTCCTTACTATTTAGTTATCTAATACAACCCAACAACTAGTTAGATGAGAACTAAAATGAGATAAGCCTATGTGTGGTATTTTGATAGCCATACCACAGTATGGAGCACCTTACATGCTGAAAAGTAGGTAATAAATAAAAGTACAAGTCACTCAATCATCCTCCATACCTAATCAATCATCTCCCATGCTTATCCAATTAAAATAATCTGATTTGTTGACTTGGCTGACTTTCTTCACCTACTCCACCATCCACTTGTCCTCCTTTCTCTCTCTCTCTCTCTCTCTCTTATTTCAATTTTTGAAATCAACCTTGGTTTTGGGCTGATTTGGCTTCTTAAGTGGCAAAATACTTGAAAATAGTAATAAAATAGCTGTTTGGGCTTGGGCTTGATGTGCCATCATAGTTGTTTGGGTTTGGGTTGGATAAGCTACCATAATTGGTTATGTTCGGGCTGAATATGCCACCACGCAAGCATAGGTTGGTACTTCCACTTATTTCTCATGTTCAGCTAATTAATTTCATCCAAGTTAAGAGTGTTTTGTGATTGCTTAACTTAGAAAAATTAATTAGTGAAATATTACTATGAGATGCTCCTGCATCACAAAGCACAACACATTACCATTTAAAAGCAAGTAGACAAAAGATCATGCATATTTTATAAATATGAATCTTCCTACATCAAGGTTGAAACTACTAACACAATATACAATATCAAAGCCACATAAGGTTCAACACTAATCAATGAAAACCAACATGTAAAAATTAAATTAAAATCATACTGCCTCATTAAGGTCACTAGGGTAAATGAGGCACCCTACACACCGCCTATGAAAAATAACACCTCTATCTAAACCTCATTATCATCATTACCATAATTATGGGTTTCTTCCAATTGAAAAGGACACCTCTATCTAAACCACATCATCATCATCATCATAACAATTCTAGGTTTATCCAAATTCAAAAGGACACCTCTATCTAAACCTCATCATCAGCATCACATAATTCTAGATTTACCCTAATTCCAAAAGAGTAAAACTACTCAACCAAACTTCGTTTACCAAACCCATTGACTTGTTTCTTTATGACCAAAGTGATGTAGTCTTTGATTGGACCCATCAACCAATTTGGTCAAACCCATTGACTGCTTTCCTATGAACATTTGATCAGTGAGACCAACTAGGTTGCTAGTTTAATGGTTCATTTTTTATGTAAATCTGGAACGACCAGACTAGTTGACATGCCCTAGGAACAGATCGATTGGTCAACTTATTTTCATTAAATTTACTTGTTAATTAATATCCTTTCATTGGGCCTTCTATATTAAGGTTTTCATTAATTACAATATTTTAATCATGATTACAACCATGTTTACCCTAAAATTAATATAAATCAAAATGATTATAATTGGGCCTTGATTTGGTTAAGTTTGATGTCATCTCTAAACACCCAATTAGTGTCTTAGATGCCTTGTGATGTATTTGGTGTTATCACTTGAAAATGCCTAATTTGGATAATGATGGAATTAATTTTTGATTTATGATATCACTTGGTTATTAATAAATAATGTTTTAAGATTTCATGCGAGCCTTTTTCTCAAACTTTCAAGGTAGTTAGTTGGAAGTTAGTGGGCTGGTCCTCTATAGTTTTATATTTTCATTCATTACATATTTTCTTCTATACTAGATTGCGGTCAGTAAGAGGTATGCACATATCTTTGAGGTATAATATTATATAGTAGACCCGTATAGCATCAATGTCCAGTTTAAGTGGGTGAGGTATCCCAGTATAAGTCCCTTGACACTTTGTATTATCCATAACTTAGGTGGTGTGGTATACCAAATTTTATCCCTAGTGGCGGTGGCATTAAAGATGTAGTAAGTGAGGTATTCTAAGAAAAGCCCCTTTAATGTACTTCAACCACATGTGATGGGTGGTGTAGTCGTTTCCGGTATGCAATTTAAACCATATTGTTGTCAATTGTAGTACTGGCAAATAAGGGTATCATTCTAAATTGGAGATTGAGAGAGCTCACCTCTATTTAACTAGCTAAAAATAAAAATAAAAATAAGAAACCTAAATAAAAAAATAAAAAAAAGAAAATATTAATGGGGGGTGACTAGTTGAGAGGGCTCACCATGCTTTAATTTTATTTCTAGCCTTTGGGCCTTCAGCCCTTGGGCCATTGGTATAAAAGTCTGAATTTTTTATTTTCTTTTTATTTTATTTTATTTAAAGACAAACCTACAAATTAACATTAATAAAAATTAATAAATAATACTAATCTATATTTATTTAATTATGATCATTTTAGCTCAAATAATAATATTTATGCAAGTATTACCACTTAAGCATACAATCATAATTATTCACCTATATTACTTAAATAAAATACTAAAAATTAAGATTATAAGGTATACAATATGTCAAAATATTAACTTATCATACCCCTACGCTTAGCTTCTAGCTTGTCCTCAAGCAAGTTATTACTCTAACTGAATAAAATTAAATAAACTAGCCACTTTTGTAGGTCTCATGATTGCACTTAGTATCTATAACAAACCCTTTAAACCCCTGTCACCTATCGAGGATGAGCAAGGTCTTATGAGGGTTTTGTAGATGATATACCTACAAAATCACACACATTAAGAAAAATAAAAATAATAATAAAACCACACCTAATTCCCTTAACCATTGTTTCAAAATCTTTTAATTTCATATGTCAAGATTAGCAATCTACCAAGATTCGGTATTGAGAGATTTAAAGGATCAATTTCAACATATGGTTCACACATAAACATGATAGGTATGAACAAATCAATATTATGGATGAAGATGTACTACATCTTAGTCACATCAAGATCCATCATCACTGTGGATACCCTCTATTTTTTTCTCTTAGATTCATGACTACAAATGAATAAAAACACTCATGTATGTGAGATAAGATGATAAAGATAACAAATAACTCACATATATAAACAAAGAAGGCTCATGTTCTTGTGGATGAAACCTCGTGAAAGATATCAAATACCTGCCAAATGGACCGAACCATATGCTTAACTCTTGTGACTAGTCTCCATCAGATCAAAGGTTGCTCATCTCAAGAATCAAATAGGACTTACTTATTGGTTGTAGGATTGTGGTGCTAAAATGGTAAATAAGGGTACAAAGTATTCTAGGATTGTGGTGCTAAAATGGTTGAGAACTAGTGGAATTCTAATGATTAGATGAAATATAAGCATTAACTCCACATTAATACACATCTCCACCTTAACACCAAAATATAACATGAGATAGAAATTGAACATGAATAGAACTTTCTCAACATTATCTCCATAAATGCCTCTCTTCCTTAAATTGTATTATTTTCTTCTTTTCTCTTCTTTTTTCTTTTCATTTTTTTATGTATTTTTCATTAATTTTTTTTCAATATATGTTCCTCCACCAAACATAACCAATCCCTTTCTTAGCATAAATACATATATTTATTTCACATACACAACCACTCTTTATCCATAATGATTTGATTCCCTTCCACTAGCTTTAGGTAAGGGTAAGGTTATTAAGCCTGAAGTTTATTCAATGTGGGTAATGAAGAAAAATATATGTTCTATGTATAGGCTAAAAGGGTCTCTATGGGGTGCATATCATGTATACACAAATTAGGTTTAAGATATTTGGTCATGTGGTAGAAAATCCTAAACAGCCTTTATCATTTTCTCAATCAGAGCATGTTTTGACTATAAGCTTCGAATAGCACAGGAGTAAATTATGGTAATCTCTAGAGTCCATTACAAGATCTATAGCAAGTAATTTGATCTAAATAATTAAACATATATGAGGTTTGCAAAGACACTTTGAAGCTAAAGAAAGAAGATCATTTCATGTAAATTTTCTTAGAAAAAAAAGGTATATATGGTTCAAAAGCTCACCGATGAATGTGATGAATCTCAACATGCCATGTCAGTGGTTAAACAATCCTATATAATCTTTCTCCATTCATATATAGACATGTAGATATGTGTTCCCTATACCAAAATTAATGCAAAAAATCTCCACTTGGTTTATCTCAATTCATGATCATCTTTTTGTCATATTTCAAAGATATACTCCTCATTAACTAGTTAAAGGCTTCTATGCCTCTTAAAACACTAAAAATAAATTTTATAATATTTTTGTCAATTTATTTATTTATATATATACATTTTTTAATGTAAACACATAATTAAATTTTTTCATGCAAATACATAAAACACATACACCCCACACTTTAATCATACATTGTCCTCAATGTGTAAATAATTGAGGGAATATACAATTTAAAGTATGGAGATATAAACTAAATAAATAAATTACTAGAGGCTAGAAAACACCTTTGTCGCATTGGGTTACCTTCCAAGTAGTGATTGTTTTTATGTCTTCAGCCTGCCACGATCTTGGTTTTGTCTTTCAAGGTGGGTGCATCCACTTGGTAGCTATTTTACCAAATCCTTCCTCATGATGATCATCTTTATCCTGCAAGGAAGAAAAAGACAAAATAATAGTTTTAATAAAAGAGTTGACCCAACAAGAACATAACTTACCTATCATAGGATGTAAGCTCATGTGTAAAGAGAGAATGCTTTGCCCAATGTCAATGTATGATGATCTCTCTATCAATAGAGGAACATATTGTCCCATATCAAAATCTTTAAACACATCCTTCAAACATAACCTATCATTTGGAGTATTAAGCTTTTTATGAGATGTATCTAAGATGATTTGATTACTCTCTTCACTCTTGGACCCACTGTAACACCCCCAAATTTACTACTGAAAAATTTCATTTAAATCGAAAGGTTTAGCGGAAGCGAAAGGATTAAAACCATAAACTTGGGGGTATTACCGCCACACTTAGTACCGGACCGGTTCACTCCTACCGTCCCAACACTAAGTGCTAAGGCTAAATCAAAAATCGTTAAGTAAGAACCACCAGAAACATAAGTTCATAGTCATCATAAGTCATTCATGAAAACAAGAGTCAACCACAGTCAGAATATCGTTTAAGATTACAACTTAAGAGTTACACTCCAAAATACGAACATAATACAAATACGGCTAACTCATGATAAACGAAAACAAGGATAGTAGAAGAGTCTGGCCGGCTCGCTCTCGGCCCCAACCAAGATAGGCTCAACACTCGGCCCCACCCGATGCCTCGTAGGTATCGTAGGCATCGAAAACATGATCTCCTACCTGCACAAGGTCAGATGGGTCTTCTGCTCGTGGGAATGAGCAGCACCCATGAAACGGGTGATCAGTATGCTACGTACTGAGTAAGGTAACAGACGAGCTAAGGCCAACACATAGAACACATGATACAAGTATAAGCACATAGGTAACATACGATAACACACATGATAAGGCCTGGTTACTTTCCCGATGACTTATTCTTTATTCTCATTAATAATAGGTCCATTCCACACGTATTCTTTAGTAGTCCATGTGAGTGCGAGAACCCCACTATTATAGCCGGTGGACCGGAAAGTATACACTCAGAGCAGAACGCTCCTGATCACTATTATTTGCCGGTGGACCGATCTCCAGGGCAAGATGCTCCTGGCTACTATTATTTGTCGGTGGACCGGTCTGGCCCCGACTCACATGGTGTTTCGCTGTAAGTACTTAGTGTATTTTCCATGGTTTAACTTACTTACTTTGGTTTATCGAGCACGAAATCCCCCACTATTATAGCCGGTGGACCGGAAGGTATACACTCAGGGCAGAACACTCCTGACCACTATTATTTGCCGGTGGACCGGTCTCTAGGGCACCCCGGCTCCTAGCCACTATTATTTGCCGGTGGACCGGTCTGGGCTCGGCTCAACAATCTTTCACTTTACATGATTAGTGTCTTATCCGTGTCTTATTGAATCACATTCCACCCTTAACATGCATGCCAACAACATACTATTGCTTGCCGTTCAAGCGGGCCCGTCCCATATGTTGAGACTCTTGCCCCCCTTTATCACCCCGTCATTCTTCCCCCTATGCTCACACCTAATAAAAGGCCAACTCTTAAGAGTATAAGTCAAGCCCAACACCCTATGACGTTGACCTCACCTATTCTTAACCTCTAGGGTTTTCCCCTTGGAAAACCCTAGTTGGACCTACGTGGCCCAACTTCTTCTCACTTACCTTACCATTACTTGTTCTTCACCCCACATCTCACCCTTATTAGGTCAAACCCCAAGGCATATCACTTTACTCCTCGATCTCGCATGTGACCGGCAAAACCCTAGTAGGCCACCTCAAACCCTAGCACCTTACTTCTTCCACAAGTAACCTCTCTCTTTTCATTCCCAAGTCTCTTCATTCACATGGAAACCCATACTCATCATTTATATAATAGAATTCTCACTCTCAACCCATATTCCACCCTTCCTTAATCATTCTTACTTTCACACTTCCCAAATTTCCACTTTCTCCCTGAAAACCCTAATCAGGTCCCTTATACATCCTTGCACTAACCTACGTACTACTTTTCATCCCAAGTCTCCAATCACTCCACAGTTCCCCCATTCTCTTATTTACACCCAAATTCAACTTTTCTCACGTAAGATTCACCCCCATGCAAGATTTAGCCACCTCATGCAAACACCCCAAGTCACCATGCAGATTTTTAGGCCCCCATGCATGGTTCCCAATTTTCATTTATTTTAGACATTCTTTCCGCTTAAAACTTCTCTCATGGATGATGAGGTACTTGGGTCTACCCCATATCCCCCTTAATGGTCTCACTTCCCATTCCTCTCTTGTTATTCTTTTAGTCCCATTCCATAATGCCAAAACCCTAGCATGCATGTCCTAGAGGGCCGTATCAACACATCATAAATATCATACATAAACATATCATGCTCATGTGATATAAGGCACACACATCATACCTTATTATCCACGCTGCGCTACACAAAACAGGTTATTCATAACACATGCATAATACACATTAACATGGCATACTCATCATCCATCAACACATTACATCACACATAGCACAAGGCCATATCTTCGTCCTTACCTAAAGCGGCGCCGGGCTTGGAGCACGCTCCTCTAACTCCTTAGGGCTTTGGTCGGGGTCACCTATAAAAGGGAAAAATACTAAGTATTAGCTTCCTTCAAAAGTTCCATCATCCCTTATTCTAGTTTAGGATTAGGGTTTTTCATTACTAAAGAGGGTATTACACAAAAACTAGGGTTTTTATCTTAAAGTTAGAGTATTAGCCATTACTAGTCAAAATGTATTTATTTTTGATACTAATTGTTACCCTTATATTGTTAAACCCCTTAGTTCTAATCTTGTCGTAATAGGGTTTATGCTAACTATAGGAAAATAGTGATAGTAGTAATAATAGTAAGAGCTAATAATAGTACTCTAGTGATGAGGTTTAGGGTTAAAAGCATTAGGGGTAATATTAAGTGATATGGTAGTAAGGCTCAAGTATCTTTCTTAGTTTACAACCACATGATATTTACTAACTTTGAGTTAAGTCACACGGATAAGACAAAAGTAGTTTTGTTGTTAACCAAAAGGATAAGGTGTTAAGTAGAATAATAATAATAACAATAATAATAATAATAGTAATAATACTAATAATGATGGTAATATTAGTAACAATGACAATAATAACCCTGTATGGTTAAGTATTAATAATAATAACCTTAGTAAGATAATAGAGATAATAATAATAATAGGGTTGTTAATATTAACACTTATAAAAAAAAAAAACTAAAGTTGAGTATAATAGAAGTTAGGGTTCCAAGGGATGTTAGTATGGTAAAAATGATAACTTTAATATCAGAAGTCACAATATTAGAAGTGATAATAATAATAAAAGTAATAATAATAATAATAATAATAATAATAATAATAATAATAATAATAATAATAATAAAAGAATAATAATAATAATAAGCATAATGGTATTAATATTAGTTAACTTAATAATAACCATATGGAAATAAAGTTTAAGGCTTGGGATGAGTGGAAGACCACCTAGGGTCGGTGGTGGTCCGGCGGCGGTGCGTGGCGGCGGCGGCGATGGAGGAGGAGAAGAGAGGAAAAGATGGAGGTGGTGGTTAGATGGGAGGAGGAAAGGGGGAGTTTGATGTGGGGGAGGAGACAGCAGGGAGAGGGGAGTGGAATGAGGGTGGTGGCGTGAGAAAGGTGGCGGCGCGCGGTGGTAGACGCAGCGGCTGAAAGTGGAGGTGGGTGGTGGAAGATGGTGGAGGTTGGTGGAGAAGGAGGCAGGGAGTAAGGATGGTATGGGCCGGTAGGGGAGGACCTGCTGGTCACTTTGGGAGGTGGAGAGGAGGTTGGTCACGACGGAGGTGGCGGCAGAAGGTGGCGCGAGGTGGTAGGGGTGGTTTTTGGGCAAAGGATTTTTCACGGTTGTGGCGGCACGTGCGGGGTAGGAAAGGGAGTAGCGACGGTTTGGTTGTGTGGAGGGTGGTGCAAGGAAGGTTTTGGTGTGTGGCGGTGGTCGCGACGGTTGCTAGAGGCGGCGGAAAGGGCGTCTGTTCTGGCGGCGGCGAGGCAGGGTTTCGGCAAGGTCCAAAGGGGAGGACTTGCCTTGGCCGTTCGGGGAGGGGTATTTATAGTCAATTGAGGAGGGGAAAACGACGAAGGGAAGAAGGTTGGCACGCAGGGGTAGGTGCGGTAGGTGGCCGGCCGGCGGTGGCAGCGTCGCGTGCCCTGCGGTTTGCAGGGTATGTTTGGCCATTTTCTGGAAAAAGGAAGGGGCAGCAGGACGCGTGAGGGAGTGCTGGGTCAAATTGGGGAAGAAAGGGACGGGAATGGTAGGGGGAGGACGGTCGGACGGCAGGCGGCAGGTGGCAGGTGGCAGGTGGCAGGCGGCAGGTTGTAGGCCTGCGCGGGAGGGGGGAAGAAGATGACCTCTGGACCGGCGGTCCAGGAGGAAAAGGAAACAGGGGGAAACCGGCCGGTTTGGCAACGATTATAAAGTCCGTAAGCCAAACGCGGAGTTTTGGGGGTTATGGGAGGAAAACGCGCCGTTGCATTGTTGGCTGGCAACGGTCATTAGGGCACTTAACGCGGTGCGGCGTTTCGACGGCTTTGAGGTTAAAAAGCGGACGACGCTGGGCTGTGGGGGAGGAGAAGGAAGGAAGGGATTGGGCCGGGCGAGGCCCAATTCCGGCTGAAGAAGGAAAAGAAGAAAAAAAGAAGGGAAAGAAAAAGGAAAAAAAGGGAAAAGAGATTTCTTTAGGGTTTTGAATTTTGCAAAATTTATTTAGGATGTTTTTGGGTTATTATACATTTATATATATATATATAATTATTTTCTTGAATATTTAAAAATTATTTGAATGGTAATTTAATTCTCTTTTTAGATTAACTTTGGCTATTTTGGGAAATTTTCCTCCACTTTCATTTTAATTAGTAAAATGTCCAAAATTTTCTAAATAATTTATTTATTATTTTCTCCTTATTTCCCTCAATTAATTTCCTCTTTATTTACTAAAGTAATTTATTTTCTTAAATTTTCCTACTAAATCCCTATTTTACCATAATTCCTAAGTTAGGGTTTTTGGGGTATTTCACCCACAACTTGCTAAAAGAGGAAAAACAAAGAGTATGGTTAGCATAAATAAAATCAAAGTGGTTCAAATGCTTACCTCATGGTTTATGCTCATCTCTAAGAAAAATTGGGGAACTAATGTTCAAATATGGTTTATGGTAGATGAAAGTGATAGTCTTGCCATCCATGCACTTCTCTTTATTCACTTGATCCTTATTTTTATGTGTAACACCCCCAAAATTCATTACTGAAAAATTTCATTTTATTAAAAGAATTGGCGGAAGAGGAATAATAAAACTGTAAATTCTGGGGATATTACCACCACACTTAGTACCTAATTGGTTCACCGGCAAATAATAGTGGCTAGGAGCGTTCTTCCCTAGAGACCGATCCACCGGCAATAATAGTGGTTAGGAGCACTCTCACCTGTATATATTCCGGTCCATCGGCTATAATAGTGGGGTTCCCACACTCATATGAATATTTATAATCCGAGATGATTGATTAATGATAGACTAATGGCTTAAGGCCTAGAAGTATTGATTGTACATTATCACCTATTAATATCTGATTGACTTGTTAAGTGTATGAACATATGAATGTGAATATTATGTATGCACCTTTCATTATGTATGTATGTAGTGTTGTATCATGTGTTGCATTGTGGGCCTATTTTTAAGTGTGTTTTAAAGGATTACTCAGTACCGTAGTACTGAAGGGTTCGAAGTGTGTTTTAAGTGAGAAAATGACACCTTCCCTAATGAACTTTTGTTTTATAGCTAACTCAAAATGGACCGAGATGAGTGGGTCAACAATCTAGATAGGGAGTTCAAAGTGCTTATGGGATTAGCTTAACGTTCCCCGGTACCTCAACCTCAAACTGCCTTGCCTTCGATGGGTATTGGAGAGGATTAGCTTGATAGAGTTTTATGTCATCGATCCTCAACCTACGATGAGAAAGAAGACCCCATAGTCCTAGAAAGCTAGGTATGAGATTTTGATAGGACCTTCCAGGCACTTAACTACCCTGAGGAGCGAAGGACGAACATCGCAGCGTACTTCCTTTGAGCACCAGCCAACACTTGGTGGGAAGAATTTTGAACCCAAGGAAGCCGATCAGCATTTTAAGAAGACTTCAAGACTACTATCCGCACACGTTTCTATACGGAAAGTCTCAAGAGGACCAAACTCAAAGAATTCATGGAGTTGACGCAAGGAAGCTTGTCCATCCGAGAATACTACGCACGATTCCTGAAGCTGCTAAGGTTTGCCCCCAAAATAGCCACTAGTAAGGCTACAGTGGTCTTCCAGTTCGAGCAAGGACTTCACCTCAACATCCAAAGCATGATGGGTGCAAACATTTTACAGGACTTGAATATGGTGTACGAGTGAGCGTGTGTCACTGATGCCTTGGTCCAGGAACAAGCCTCCATCCTAGGCAAGAGGAATAATAAAGATACTGAGTTAGAAGAAAAGAGCTATCGTCCCAGTAGCAAGGTTTTGTGGGCCCAGCCTCAGCCTTAATCTAAAGTTCAGCGTAAGAAGACTTAGAGTGCTCCTGGTGGCAAGGCTAGCAAGAGACTAGTTTGGCACTACCACTGTTGTCGTTGCAGAAGAGATCATTCAGGCAAGGATTACATGGGAAAGCTGGTTCAATGCCACGACTGTGGACGTCTTGGGCACAGGAGCATCGAATGCTACAACGCACCCCATAAAAGGAATCCAAAGGTCTTAGCAACTATCGATCCAGCAGAACCAGGTACTTTGAGTAACCCATTCAACCTCGTTAATTGAAGCAGATGAGTAAGTGATCGATTGTGATGCAACTTCTTCAAGTTTATAATTAAGTCCCTTGTAGTTGTTTGTATTGTTAAACATGTGTGTAGTTGTTTCCCTTAGTTTTTCTTTAAGGGGGTAGTTACCCCAAGTAATTTAGAATCCCTCTTTGTACCCCTAGTGCTAAGGCATAAACTTCGGGGACGAAGTTTTTCTTTAAGGGAGTAGATATGTAATCCCTCGAAATTTTAAAAACCTATAATTTAATAAATAACTTTTATTTGGGGCAAATTAACTTTCAAAATCATTTAATTTAATTATTTTATGGATTTTTGAGTATATAAAAATGGATAAGAATATTTAATAAATTAAAATAAATATTTTATTATTTTATCATACTCATTTTATTTGAATAAATTTTCAACCAATATCTTTCCTAAAATTAACTTTTGAACCCCATATATTAAATTATATTAAATTAAATTATTAAATAAATTTATTATCCAAAAATATTACATCCTATTATTTTATAAATTTAATTATTTTAATTATTCCTATTTTTCCTTTCCCTTTTCCCTCCTTTTCATTCCTTTCTTTCTTCTTTTTCTCCTTTTTATCCTTTCTTTCTTTTTTCTTCTTTTCTTTCCTTCGGGTCGCCAGGCCACGGCTTGCGCCCTTCCCTTGTGCCTAGGCCGCCAACCCACTTCCCCTCCTCTCCTTCTCTTGTGCAACGCAGCCCAGCCCTTCCCTTTCTTTCCTTCTTCTCCCGTGCAACTAGGCCAGCCCAGCCCCTTCTTCCTTTTCGTTCCTTCCTTCTCCCTTGACCGGGCTGGCCCACTCCCTTCTTTCTTTTTTCCCTCTACCCGGCTTGCTCTCCCCCCTTCCTTTCCTTCTTCTTCTTCTTCCTTTCCTCGACACCATACCCGACCACCTCTGCCATGTCCGGCCACCCTACCTACAACCCTCCTCCTCCCTACTACTCTCCTTACCTCCCTCTCTCTCCTCCGCTGTCTTCCTATCCCATCTTGACCCAGTTAACCCTCTCTCTCCTCTCATATGCCCCCATCTTTCCCTCCTTTACCTTCCCTCTCCCTGCCACTCCCACACCCCTACCACCCTGCTGCCACCCTATCGAGCCACCTACCTCCCCTTATCTCTCCCTCTCCTTTTTCTTATCCTCATTTGTAACACCCTAAAATTCACTATTTTTTAAAAAATAAAAGCACTTAAATTAAAACCTGTGAATTCTAGGGATGTTACCGCCACACTTAGTACTAGACCGGTTCACTCCTACTGTTCCAGTACCAAGTGCTGAGGATAAAAGAATTATTGTCAAAATTAAATTAATACTCAAACCAAGAGTTCATGAAAAGAAAACCTAGAAGAGTTATAGCATGGAAATCATAGTACGCGTAAAAATTATATATCTCAAGGTACAAAATCAAGATTCCTCCAAGGGAATAACATATGAAAACATTAATGTTTAAGCTTGGAAAATCCAATACAGAAAAGAAATACTATAAAGAAATAGAATGACATAAGAGAGAATCCGGCCACATCGCTCTGATCATCAAACCAAGCCTATGATCAACACTTAGCCCCGCCTGATGCCTCATGGATATCAAAAGCATCAAAGTAAATATCACCTACCTGCACCACGTCAGATGGGCCTCCTGCATGGGAATGAGCTGCACCCATAAAAAGGGTAATTAGTACGCTACGTACTGAGTAAGGTAACCGTGCACTAAGGCCAACACGTAGAAGCTTGTAAAACCAAGCGAAATAATAAAAACAGCATAAGGTCCAACTTGATAACATAGTATCGTATGATCATTCGGGTGAATACATAAGGCCCATTTATAGTCCAGATTAATTAATTAATTAATCTCTTATTGATACTCATTTCACCCCATGCTTTTTATCAAGTCCATGCGAGTATGGGAACCCCACTATTTTAGCCGGTGGATCGGTCTGGCCCCTGCTCGCATAGTGTTCCACTATAAGTACTTAGTGTCTTTTATGTGTTGTAGCAACTCAGGGTTTGGTTTATTGAGCTCGGGATCCCCCACTATTATAACCGGTGGATCGATCATAGATAGGGCAACATGTGAAACATGCCCTAACTACCATTATACGCCGGTGGATCTGTAACACCCCCAAAATTTACTATTAAAAAATTTTATTTTATTAAAAGGAATAGTGGAAGCAAAATATCAAGCTATGAATTCTGGGGATATTACCGCCACAATTAGTACCAGACTGGTTCACTCCTATAGTTCCAGTACCAAGTGCTTAGGCTAAAAGTGTATAATACAATTTAGAAGAACTCAAACCATAGTTAAATCAGAGTAGCGTAGTAAAATATTTACAAGAATAGAATCCACCAATAGTGGTTATAAGAATATATATTACATTTAAATCAAGGGTTAAGGGAGAAAGAATTAAACCCTATAAGTCCGGATAACTTCCTTATGATATTTCCCATTGCCTACTCGAATAGCACCTAAAATAGACCTACGAGGGACATTGCCCATTGAATAGGTAGGAGCCCCACGAATGGAACCCTTCAGTACTATGGTACTGAGTAATCCTTTAAAACACACTAAAAATGCCCGCAATGCAACATATGATACATAGCTATATACATATATGATAAGGTATGCATACACAATGTTCACATACTTGATAAGTCCATCAAATATTAACAGGCCAAAACATACAATCAATACTTCTAGACCTTAAGCCATTAGTCCATCATTAATCAAACATCTCAGATTATAAAAAAAAATCTATGTGAGTGCGGGAACCCCACTATTATAGCCGGTGGACCAGAATACATATAGGGCATAATGCTCTTGACCACTATTATTGCCGGTGGACCGGTCTCCAGGGCAGAATGTTTCTGGCCACTATTATTCGCTGATGGATCGGTCTGGCCCAGACTCACATGGTGTTGCACTGTAATTACTTTGTGTCTTTCCCATGTCTTATCATTATTAAGTTCGGTTTGTTGAGCGTAGAATCCCCCACTATTATAGCTGGTGGACCATAAATCATGCAGGGCAAAACGTTCCTAGCCACTATTATTCGCCGGTGGACTGGTAATGCAGGGCACCCCAACTCCTGGCCACTATTATTCGTCAGTGGACTGGGCTGGGTCCGACTTAGCAATCTTTCTATTTAAGTGATTAGTATCTTATTTGTATCTTACTCGAAAGTATTTCACCCTTGACATGTATGTCTACTTCTATCCTCCTAAGAGGGCCCGTCCCATATCTTGAGACCTTTGCGCCTCTTATCACACCTCGACATCCATTCCTCCTTGCATTTACTTATAACAAAGACCCAACTCCTAAGGGTGTGGGTTGAGACCCATCACCTTATGACTTTCAAATTCTCTCACTACCACTCTCTAGGGTTTTCCCTTGAAACCCTAATCGGACCTATGTGGTCCAACCTTTCTTTTATCGTCCAATACCTCATCTCATTTGGATTCAACCCAAAACCCATCACTCTACTCACCAATTATACATTTGAGCGTGAAACCCTAGTTGGCTGCTCAAACCCTAGCACCTTTCTTACGTAAGGATCATCCCATGCAAACCCTAGGAATTTCCCATGCAAGAGTCACATTACTCGTTCATTTTGATCATAACCTCCTTTTTTATTTTTTTCTCACATGGATCATGAGATAATTAGGTCAATCTCATATTCCTTAAATTATCAACTCATTTCCCTTTGGTAAACTTACTTCCCCTCTTTCCCTTTTTATCCTTTCATCTCATATCATATTATTAAACATCCTAATATGCATGTCCTAGAGGGTCATGTCATATAACATTATAAGCACAACGTATATAATCATTACACATATGCCATAAGGAATTCACATAAACATACCTCAACTCCAAATTGCGCTACAATAATTAGTCATTAAGCATAAAGTACACAACTTGGCATAACACATTGCACACAAGGCACATAACACGCACATAGTTGTTCTTGGTCACATCCTTACTCGGTTTAGGTTACCAAGTTATCTCCCACACTTATTAGGTCACTAATTACCCTCTATAATTGTTACACTTATCATATTTCCCATTTGGTTGGTTAGATTACCAAATTTCCCTTCTCCTTTGTTATAATTACCAAATTGCCCTTCTCCATTATCATAATTACCAAACTACCCTTCTCCATTATCAAAATTACCAAATTACCCTTTAGTTGGTTAAATTACCAATTTGCCCTTCTCCATTATCATAATTACCAAATTACCCTTATCCATTATCATAATTACCAAATTACCCTTCTGTTGGTTAAATTATCAAATTACCCTTCTCCTTTATCATAATTATCAAACTACCCTTCTCCATTATCAAAATTACCAAATTACCCTTTGGTTGGTTAAATTACCAAACTACCCTTCTTCATTATCATACTTACCATTTTACCCTTCTCCATTATTATAATTACCATATTACCCTTATCCGTTATTATGATTACCATTTTACCCTTCTCCATTATTATAATTACCATTATTATAATTACCATTTTTACCCTTTTACTTACAAAATTACCATTTTACCCTTTACTTCCAAAATTACTATAATACCTTTAACTTCCAAATTTACCATAATACCCTTTTACTTATAAAATTAACATTTTATCCCTTTACTTACAAAATTACTATTTTGCCCTTTACTTCTAAAATTACCATAATACCCTTAACTTCTAAAATTACCACAATACCCTTTTTCTTATAAAATTACCATTTTATTTAAATTATCATCCCTACATGAAATAATAATATTAATACTCCATTCTCATTATCCAACTCCACCAATTATTATATTTTAACATAATACCCATTAACCACCACACATATCAGGCCATACTCTTGCACAAGACATGTTACTAAAATATCCCTAAGGCTCACAATAATATGATTCACACATCAATGGTCGCGATAACATAATATAACATGGATAAGTACTTAACACTTTCTTGAATAACAAAACTCCTCCCTTAAGCATTTCTTCCATACATGGCATATAAACTAGCATGCTTTCCTTTTTATCAATCAATACAAGGAACTACACATATTATGTTAAACAACATATATCAAGCCTAATAACATATTCAAAACCCTAATGTGCTAATATACGTTTATCTATGCATTTAAGGGGGTTTTAACGATTACCTTAATTCCCGCAAAATCAAACCTTACCGGTGTCCCGGTTAAAGATTCAAGCTTTGATTAGCAAAACCAATACCTAAAAATAATATCAATACTTATCATATTAGAAATAAGAAAACCAGTTGCGCAGGGGAGGGGGAGGCAGGCCTGGTGTGGGTGGCCCGAAGGGAGAAAAAAAGAAAAAAGAAGGAAAGGAGAAAAAGGAGGAAAAAGAGAAAGAAAAGAAAAAAGAAAAAAAAAACGAAAAGGAAAAAATAGGGAAATTATAATAATTTAATTTATAAATTAATAGAGTGTAATATTTTTGGGTAATAAATTTATTTAATAATTTAATTTAATATATGGGTTTAAAAAGGATAATTTTGGTAATATATTGGTTTGGAAAATTATTTAAATAAAATGAGTATGATAAAATAATAAAATATTTATTTTAATTTATTAAATATCCCTTTCCAACTTTATTTACTCAAAAATCCATAAAATAATTAAATTAAATAATTTTAAAAGCTAAATTTCCCCAAATAAAAGCTATTTATTATATTATAGGTTTTTAAAATTTCGGGGGATTACAAGATCGGTCTCCAAGGCACTCTGGCACCTTGCCACTATTACGCCGGTGGATCGGTCTAAGCCCGGCTCAATAATCTTTCACTTTACATTATTAATGTCTTAAGTGTCTTATTTAGAAAATTTAACCCTAGACATGCATGACTAACTCCCTCTATGCTTATCCTCCAAAAAGACCCGTCTCACATCGTAAGACTCCTGCACCTCCTAACTTGGCCCAAACCTCCATATCCTATATCACACTAAAAGTCCATCTCCTATATATGTGGGTCGAGGCCCACTACTTTTTACCTTCAGCCCACTTGCTACCTCGCACTAGGGTTTACCCCAAAACCCTAATTTAGGCCTAATTCGCCCATCTTACTCCACCTCACACAACCCAAATCATTTGTAACACTCCACACATTACAACCCATAGATTCCACCCTTATCATCACACTTTAATCACCAAATACACGTGGGACCATGAAACCCTAGATAGCCATGCCAAATCCTAGCTAGCTACTTCAAACCTTAGCTCGATCTCCTATGTACCCTTATACTGTTCCACGTACTATTTTTCATTCAAAGCATTCAAACACCCAAACAACACTTCCATTACCTTCCTCACACCCCAAACCAACTTTCCATGTGTAAAATTCACCCCTATGCAGATTTTACACATCTAGTGCAAATCCTAGATTCTTCCATGCGCACTTAGATTCTCCCATGTAAACCTTAGATCCATTCAAACAAAACCCTAGATTCCTCCATGTGAAACCTTAGATTCTCCCATGCACAACCATAGATTCTTCCATGCAAAACCATAGATTCTACCATATAAAACCCTAGATTCTCCCATGCATATCTATATATTCTTTTATGTGAAACCCTAGATTCTTCCCTACATACTTAGATTCTCCCATACAAAACCATAGATTCGATTCTCCCATGCAACACCATAGATTAAATTCTCCCATATAAAACCATAGATTAGATTCTCCCATGCAACACCATAGATTAGATTCACTTATACAAAACTATATATTTTCCCACATGAAGCCCTAGATTTTTTCACTCTTTTATTTTATTTAAAATCCCCATTTTATTCCTCCACTCATAGATCATTAAAATATTTAAGTCAACTCACATCCCTTGGTCAACTTATTCCCCTTTGGTCAACTTACTCCCCTTGGTCAACTTCTTTCCCATTCTCCTTTTTCATCCTTTCCCCCACACAATACCACATTAAAAATCCTCACATGCATGTCTTAAAGGGTCACAACACATTACATCACATTCCATATCATTTCACCACATATACATATCAATATACATAATGAGAAGGTATATAAGCATACCATGACTCCAAGTTGCTCCATATATAAAATAGTCAACTAATAGCACATGATACACAACACGACATTATACAAGGCATCCAAAGCATATAATACACACAACACAAATAAGGCCTTAGCTACACCCTTACCTAAAACGACACTGGTCTTGGAGCACGCTCCTACGCCTCCTTAGGGCTTTGACTAATTTCACCTATAAGAGGAAAAACTAAATATTAGGTCTCTCCTACTAAAAATAGCATTAATTCCTTATTCATGCTAAGATTAGGGTTTTGGATAAAATAATAATATAACCGTAATAACACTAACTAATTACTAATTTTGCTAAAAGTAAAAGTAATAATAGTCATATTGTAAAAGATAATAATATAAGATTCGAAGATTTTACCCTAATAATAATAATGATACTAAAATTAATAATAATAATAATAATAATAATAATAATAATAATAATAATATTATTATTATTATTATATTCAAATTAATGGAAAAATAATAAAATTAAATAATTAAAGATTGTATAAATAGTGAAAAAGGGTTGAGAGGGTTTAAGGTTCCACCTTGGGTGGGTGGTGATAGGCAGCACTGGCGGTGGTGCACAGTGGTGGCGGTTGTGGCCAAAAAAAGAGAAGAAAAGAGGAAAAGTTGGATGTTGGGAAAAGGAGAGGTAGAATGAAGGTTGGAGTTGGGGTGTTTAGGGTTACCTAGGTGGAGAGGAGTAGAATGAAGGTGGTGGCACAACCAAAGGTGGTCGTGCACTACAGTAGTAGTGGTGGTTGAAAATGGAAGAAGAAGAGAAAGAGAGGAAGAGAGGGAGGAAGAGAGGGAGGAAGAGAAAAAGAAGAGTAGGGGGAGGTAGAGGAGGGCCTACAGCTGCTTTTGGAAGGTGAAAGGGGCAGTGCTAGCAGCGAAAGTGGTGGCTAAGGGTGGTGCAAAGGGTGGTAGAGGTGGAAGAAAGGGTTGGTCGAGGGGGCTACTTTGCACAGTTGGGGTGGCTTGTGCAAGGAAAATCGAGGGAGATGGGTGGTGTAGTTAGTTAGAGGGTGGTGCATGGAGTGGTTCTGAGGGTGGTTCGAACATTGACGTTGGACAGCGGTGGTGTAATAGGCGTCTAAAGTGGTGGCGGTGCACGAGAAAGAAATCCTGGGTTTCGAGGAAAATGGCTCGAGTCTAAGCTGGTTAGGGTCATTTATAGAGTTAAAGGGAGGGCTAAGGTTAGAGGGGAGACGGGAGAATCGGGGCAGTCAGTTAGGGTTCACCGACAGTGATGGTTGGCCGGAAAAATTCAAATCGGGGCAAGGTGGTTGCGTAGGAAAAGAAGGGGTCATGCGTGAGAAGGAAGGAAAGTGGGTTGAGTCAAAGTAGCTGGGGAGTCCGGGGGAAGGAGAGAGGAGAGAAACAGTCAGTTAATGGGGCTTGGATGGCGGTGAAAAACCAGGGGTGTTATGGCAGAATTACAGGTTGATAGAGGGAAGAAGAGAAAGAAGGAAGAAGGGGGTACTAGACCGGGCGGCTAAGGAGAAAAAGAAAGGAAGGAAAAGAAGGGTGAACTGGGCCGGTGGAAGTAAAAAAAATGGTCCAAAAACCTAGCGTTTCAGACTGGGCCTCGCCGAAGGAGAAAAGAAAGGAAGGAGGGTGATGGCCCGCAGGGCTGGCCTAGGTCGGGGGAGGGGAGAAAGAAAAAGAAAAGAAAAAGAAAGAAAAAGGAAAGAAAAAGGAAGAAAGAAATAGAAAAAGGAAAAAGGGAAAAAGAAATATATGTGGGTTGGGTTCATTAAATTAATTTGGATTTTTGGGATAGCTAAAAATGATAATATTTAAATAAAATAATATTTAATTTCCTTTTTAGGCTAATTTAAGATTTTTGAAAGATTTTTCCTAAATTCCATTTTAATTAGCAAAACACCCTAATTTCTCCTAATTAAAATATTTATAAATTTCTTCTTGATTTGCAATAATTAATTCTCTTTTATTTTAATAAAAATAATTTATTTAATTAATTTTCATAATAAATCCTTAATTAGATATAATTCTTAAAATTAAGATTTTTGTTGCATTTCATCACTAGCCCTTTTTGCCCCATTTTCTTCGAGCCTTCTCCCTTCCCCTACCTCCTTCTTCTCCCTTCCTTCTCCCTCCTTTTCTTTCCATGTTTTTGCACCACCGCCCTCTCTGCCGCTTCCTCCACCTCGCCAATTGCCTGCACCACCTTCTGCCACCCCTACTACCACCCTACACCACCAAGCCACCCCCTCAAGCCACCTTACAGCTCCTTATTCCTCCCCTCTTCTTTTTCCTCCTCTTTTCTTCCTTCTCGGCAGCCACCCTACACCTCCTCTTTCTACCGCCTCTGCCGCCACTCGAGCTACCAAACCATTCCCTGCAACCTCCCTACCACCCCCACACCTCCTTTGGCCAAAACAGATCACCTCACCCCCCATTTTCCTTCTCCCTTCTATTTCCTTCTTAGCCCCGACCACCTCGGCAGCCACCTTCGTAGCCTTGCTGCCACCACTACTATCGCCCTTGGCCATCGTCAACCTATCCCTGACCGCTACCTACACCTCCTTTTCACCCCTGCACTTTTTCCTTGTCCCAAATCCTCCCCTACACGCCCTCTTTCCTAGTCCCAAAACCCTAACCCAAAATTGATTCCCTCTTCTTCTCCTTGTGCCATTTCGAGCCATTTTCCCTCTTGTTTTGCATGCAGCTCATGCTGCATAAGTAGTATGAGTTCCTGCATGCCTTGGTATATTTTGTTTAATAATTTTTAAGGTATAATAATATTTAAGTTAAGTATTTCATTAATTAAGTTTTATAAAGTCTTATGCTTTGGTTTTATCATTTCTAATATAATAAATATTGATATTATTTTTAGGTATTGGTTTTACTAATCAAAGCTTGAATCTTTGACTGGGATGTCGGTAAAGTTCAATTTTTACAGGAATTAAGGTAATTGTTAACCCCACTTAAATGCATGGATAAACGTATGCTAACACATTAGCATTTTAATATGTTATTTTGCATAATATATGTTGTTTAGTATAATATATGTAGTTACTTACATTGATTGATAAAAAGGAAAGCATGATAGTTTATGTGCTATGTATGGAAATATTGCTTAAGGAAAGAGTTTGGTTATTAATGAAAATGTTGAGTATTTATCCATGTTATATTATGTGATTATTGACCCATGAATAATATTATTGTGAGCCCTAGGGGCATTTTAGTACTATGTCTTGTGCAAGAGTGTGGCCTAATATGTGTGGATGTTAATGAGTATATTGTTGAAGTATAATAATTGGTGGAATTGGATGATGAGAATGGATTACTAATATTAATATTCATTATTGATGATAACTTAATAAAATTGGTGTAATAAAGGGGTAAAATGGTAATTTTGGAAGTAAAGGGTAAAATGGTAATTTTAGAAGTAAAGGGAAAAATGGTAACTTTTTAAGTAAAAGGATAAAAATGGTAAATTGTAAGTAAAAGAGGAAAATGATAATTATGATAATGGAGAAGGGTAATATGGTAATTATGATAATGGAGAAGGGTAACATGGTAATTATGATAATAAAGAAGGGTAATTTGGTAATTTAACCAACTAAAAGGTAGTTTGGTAATTATGATAATAAAGAAGGTTCATTTGGTAATTAGGATAATGGAGAAGGGCATTTTGTTAATTATGATAATGAAGAAGGGCAATTTGGTAATTTAACCAACTAAAGGGTAGTTTGGTAATTATGATTATATAGAAGGGTAATTTGGTAATTAGGATAATGGAGAAGGGCATTTTGGTAATTTTGATAATAGAGAAGGGCAATTTGGTAATTTAACCAACAAAAGGGTAATTTGATAATTTTGAAAATGGACAAGGGTAATTTGGTAATTGTGATAATAAAGAAGGAAAATTTGGTAATTTAACCAACTAAAGGGTAATTTGGTAATTTTGATAATGGAGAAGGGTAATTTGGTAATTATGATAATAGAGAAGGGCAATTTGGTAATTTAACCTACAAAAGGGTAATTTGATAATTTTGATAATGGACAAGGGTAATTTGGTAATTATGATAATAGAGAAGGAAAATTTGGTAATTAGGATAATAGAGAAGGGCATTTTGGTAATTATAATAATAGAGAAGGGTAATTTAGTAATTTAACCAACTAAAGGGTAATTTGGTAATTATAACAAAGGAGAAGGGCAACTAGTAATCTAATCAACTAAATGGAAATATGATAAGCCGAACAATTATGAAGGGTTATTGGTGACCTAATAAGTAGGGAAAATAATTTTGTAGCACAAACTAAGCAAGGGGTAATCTGGTAATTATCCAATATGAAGGGTAATATGGTAAATTAGCAAGTAAGGAAGGGATGTCTTAATAATTATACAAGCAAGGGGTAAATCAGTAATTCGTGTCTAATTTGTTGATAGGATAATGGAGTTTCGTAATAAGGCTCAAGTAACACTAAATAGTAAGATAATGGTATTTAACCATTAGTAAGTATCATGAGAACGAATCCTAAATCAGAATTAGATGAGATTATGATGCCCTTAATGATTCCTCTACGTTACCTTGGATAATTGTATGAATGAGAAATGCCTAATGATATTAGAACGATTGAAAGTGAATAAGTATCTGATCGTTGTGCTTTTCCTGATCACCTTAATTAAGAAACTAATTATTAAAGTGAAAGACCTCAAGATCGAGAATGATGGCTCTTTAGGGGTCGCTATCCTAAAGACATGGTTTAGCCCATGGTTATTTTGGTATTTGCTGGTGTGCCTTTATGCCTCAGCCAGGCCCTACATCTTATTCTATCTAGCTCTATGGACCTATTTAGGGGGTATGTATACTTACGGATTAGGTGTCCTTGTCGGTAGGATAATGAGTTAGCTTTATGCATCAGTATGACAAGGGTACTTTTGCATCCCTGGGTTGATGGTTTAAGGGTATTGAGTAATTTTTTTGCTCCAGTATGACTGGTGTACCTTTGTGTCCCGGGATCTTGATCTCCCTATCAAGGTAAATAAATAGAATTATTATGTTGATTAAAAAGGGAAAACACTAATGATGAAAGTGAATGACAAATGAGCTAGGTCCAGTTGAATTATATCATGAGTTGTCCACCAGATATAATAGTGGCCCAGGTGCGTGTTGCCCTGGATAATGTATATATGTATTTCGGTCCGCCGGCTATAATAGTGGGGGTACTAAGCTCAATAAATTTGATTTGGTTGTGAAAAAAGTATGGAAAAATACTAATCAATTATAGTGGAACACCATGTGAATCGGGGCCAGACTAGTTCACTGACGAATAATAGTGGCCAGGAGCGTTCTACCCTAGAGACTGATCCACTGGCAATAATAGTGGTTAGGAGCGCTCTACCCTGTATGTATTCCATTCCACCGGCTATAATAGTGGGGTTTCCGCACTCACGTGGGTATTTATAATTCGAGATGATTGATTAATGATGGACTAATGGCTTAAGGCCCAGAAGTATTGATTGTACATTATGACCTATTAATATCTGATTGACTTGTTAAGTATGTGAACATATGAATGTGAATATTATGTATACACCTTTCATTATGTATGTATATAGTGTTGTGTCATGTGTTGCATTGTGGGCCTATTTTTAAGAGTGTTTTAAAGGATTATTTAGTACCGTAGTACTAAAGGGTTCCCTTCGTGGGGCCTATTCCTATTCAATGGGTAGAGTCCTGTGTAGGTCTTTTGCAAGTACTATTCAAGTGGGCAACGAAAAAAAAACATAAGGAATTATCCAAAACTATTAGGGTTTTACTCTTTCTCTTTTAAATTCTTGGTTTTAATGTAATCGTTGTTTTGTAGCCACCATTGGTGGGCTCTATTCTTGTAAATTGTTATTTACGCTATTCTGATTTAAATATGGTTTGAGTTTCTCGTACATTGTATTTTACTCTCTTAGCCTTAGCACTTGATAATGGCACGGCAGGAGTAAACCGGTGTGGTACTAAGTGTGACAGTAATATCCCCAGAATTTATAGTTTTGTTATTCTGCTTGCGCTAATTATTTTAATAAAATGAAAGTTTTTAATAGTGAATTTGGGGGTGTTACAGTGTGATATTATTTTTCTACTTTTACTAGCTCTTCTTCCACTTAATCTTGCTTTTCAATGTGCTCCATGGGCACCTCCTCAGCTAACTCATCCTTACATTTGAACCTAGCGTCATCATATTCATAACTCTCATTTGAATTTAAAACTTAAGTACTTGAGAGCTCTTTTTATACTTGTAATTGATTGATCATATTGACCACATAATACATTTGCTCCTCCAGCACTGACATCCTTTCATTTTGTTTAATTTAACTCTGCATTAGTTGGTTTTGCCCATTTTCCAATGCTTGAGGGTTCTTAAACTGGAGAAGATTCTTGTTGAGGATATTGATAATATTTTGAAGCTTCATATTTGTGTGTGTAAGGGTCTTGGTATGGCACTTGATAAAGATCATTAATCACCCATCTAAAGTTAGGGTGATGCCTCATTCCCAAATAGTGTGTGCTTGTGTATAGGTTATGTCCTTGGAAACCATTAAAAGATTTATCACTAGGTTGCATATTCCCTCCTCCTCTCATAGCTTGTGCATGGTAAGCATATGGATTTCCTTGTATATGACACACTCTGCTTGTATTAATAACTCTAGTAGTTGTGGCTACCTGTGAAACAAGAATAGTGAGTTGGTTAAGTTTATCATCAAAATTACTTGAACTTACCTCATTTACTCTTACATTAATATTCATGCAAAAGTTGTCCATAATCCAAGGATCCTCTCATAGCCACCTAAAAGAACACCAATACTTCCAAAGGAAAAGGTTAATAGCAAAACAAAACACACAAAAATGTAAAAAAAAAAAGATAAAAGGAAAAAGAAAATACTAAAAAAAAAAATAGAAACACACTAGCTACTAAATATCCAATTAATTCAGAGACTTGAGTGCCCATAAACACTAACCTCTAATAAAAAGATGACATGAAACACAACACATTAAAAATAAGAACACACAAAAATACTAGTAAAATAAAGGTGAAGTTTTCAATCCTTGACAATGGTGCCAAAAATTGGTGTGGTCGTAATCAGCATGCAATTTAAATCATTTTATTATCAATTGTAGTATTGGCAAATAAGGGTATCATTTAACTAGCTAAAAATGAAAATAAAAATAAGAACCTTAACACAAAATAAATACATAAGAAAAATACTAATGGGGGGTTATAAAATTAGAAAATAATAAAAAGAATTAAATAATAAATGTAAAAGATAAAATAAAATAAAATAATAATAGGAATAATGGATAACCGCAGATATGATAAATATGCTAGAAAATTCTAAATCCACTACTAGATTAGGTCAAAATATGATATTAATTTCTAAAGCAGGACCATACACCTTATATTACTTATCTTAATTAATTAATATGATAAAGTGCCAATATTAATCCTATTAAATACTAGCAGTATAGGAGCAACAAGCGACTCCTATATTTAACTAGATTTAATACATTAAATATGATTGGGAGGAATTCAATTTAAGTACCCAGACTAGTACATTAAGTATCTTTAGCTGTATTTCCTTTTTTTAACCCACACATATCTAAACATGTTACTACTTTTATTAGAATCACAAAACTATTAGGTGAATTATTATCCAACCTAGCTGTAATTTATACATATAAATTTTAGTATATTTATAAGGCCACCTAGCATGTAAATAATCCTACATACTGTCACATATGAGGAAACCAAAACAAGGCATGCGCCATATAAATTATACTTGACAGAAAATATATATATATATAAATGATAATAATAAAAATAGAGTCAAAGAACAATCTCATGAAACAAAGAAAAATAAAATCATATTTTAAACCCTAATCTAGGGTTTCAGTTTATTTCGTAGCAATACATAACTAGCTAGCCATAATTATCAAATTAATTACACAGAAATATGTATCCAAAAATATAAATTAAAAATAGAGAAAGAAATTACTGAAATTAATTATGGATGAAAGATCAAGAATTTATTTTTGTGAAAAATTAATTTCATATGAAATAAATTCTACCGGTATAAATTTATCTCTACTTATTTCTCTCCTTTCTCAGCAACCTTAATTCTTGTGTAGTATTCTTTTTCCTTTTTTTTTTCTGGCTCTAATGCTGACTACTCTACTCCTAAACTTGTACTAGTTGTTCCTTTGCGGACTTCCTTTCTTTATCTTTGACTACCTTATTCTCTATGGCCTTGCTTTAATTTTGTTTTTCACCCGTCAGTCAGAGCCTTTCTCTCCCTCTAGCTTTTCGTGCCTCCCCTAACTCTGCCGTTTCTCTTCCTTTCTCTACTTGTCGCTGAACAACCCTATGCCCCTATCTCTGTTCTCTACCCTGCATCTCCTGTCCTTTTTTATTTCTCCTTTTCTTTGATTTTTTTCTTGGCCCCCTGATCAGCCCTATTGTTTTGTGCTTCTATTTGGCCTATCTCGCCCACGTCAACCTTATCTCTCGTTTTCAATGTTGTGCGACTTCCCTTATCTCATCCATGCTTTGTTTTTTTGGCCTTTGGGCCTTTGGCCCTTAGGTCGTTGGTCCAAAGGTCCGATTTTTTTTATTTTATTTGTTTATATTTTATTTAAAAATAAACCTATAAAATAAAATTAATAAATAATACTATATTCTATATTTATTTAATTATTATCATTTTAGCTCAAATAATAATATTTATGCAATTATTATCACTTAAGTATAAAATTATAATTATTCACCTATATTGCTTAAATAAAATACTAAAAACTAAGATTATATGGGTATAAAATATATCAAAATATGAACTTATCAGTGGGTTTAATATCCCATGGTGGGTTAGCCCTCACAATAGGTGTACTCAATGTGTGATGGGTGTGGTATCCATGAATAAATGCCTCTTTAATGTATGCTAACCCCATGTGGTGGGTGTGGTATCCTATTGTGTGTGTATATTGCCATGATTTTTGTTCATGGTGGAAAACTGGGCATGGTCGAACATATTATCTTAATAACTTGAAATTATATGATCACTAAAGAAGATTTAAAAGACAATTTTCATTATGTGGTTATGATGCATTTATTGTATTATTATTCTTCCATGATCTCCATGCAAACATGCCTTATTATATCACTATTATAAGCGTGAGTGTTATTTTATGTTAGTATGATTATCACTATGCTACTATGTGACTTTAATGTGCTGTATGAACTCTTACCATGTTTTATGTAGTCTATTTTACCAGTACTTCATCATACTGATACTACGTTTGTGTGTTCACTTTAATGATCCAGCTTTTGGTCCGATGAGCAGGAGATAATTTGTAGAGATATGATTCTTAGTTAGAGTATGTAGAGGATGGTACCATGGGCCAGTAGCTAGTCATTGCTTGGAGGGATTTTTCTATATAGTTAAGAGTTAGGCTAACTAGTTAGATGTACTTTTGCCCACTATGTTAAGATTCTTTTGATTCTTTCTATTTATTTAAACTCTTGGTTTTGATTTATGTGTTTGGATTTGTAAACTCTCTCCCTCTTTTATCTATAATACCATTTTAGCCATTATTATTATAGAATTGTATGATTGTTAGTGAGCATGCATTCTTCCATGATTTTTTTTTACCTTGCATTTGGCATGGGTTGGGTGATGATCACACCTCTTTCATGATTGATGTGGTGGTAACATTTTTCTGATTTTACTTTTACAAATGATTCTGCATTGTCTTTAAAGAAATTTTTTTATTTAAAATTTAGAGTATTATAAGGTATTAAAGCCTACAGTTTCAAATTCTTACAATGCTTCAATAAAATGAATTTCTTTGGCTTCATTCAAACTTTTAAAATCTAGTTTATTCTGTGAGTGTTGGTTTGGGTTGGGAGTTAGCCTTAAATTTATAAGACAGAACTTACTTATGGCCTTATGTGAATATGCTACCTCTATGTGTATTAATTGTGTAGTTATCAGCTAGCCTTTTCTAATGAGATTTAGTATTTTAGGACTTCCACAGCTGCGAACCAGCATCTCAAGCATTTTACGGTGGTAGTTAGGGCCTACTTGGAGAGGTAAATTTAGTGTGAGGAGGCTTTGCAACCACCTTATCCACCTCCTTTTCTAGTGCCTCCATCGGAGGATTGGCTTCTAAGGGTTGATCTTCATTGCCCGTCAACCCTTAAGGGTCAGGAGGACCTAGATGTGTTTGATCATTGGCTGAGAGATTTCAAAAAGATTTTTGTGGCTAGTGGTTACCTAGAGGGTAAGCAGGTGGATATTGGAGTGTTCTACTTGTGAGGTCATACTGAAAGATGGTGAAGAGGTCAACACCAAATAGGAGCCACCACAAACTAGTGGGAGACTCTCATTGAAATACTAAAGGCACAGTTATACCCTAATCACCTAAGGATAGCAACGTATGACAAGTTCATGGCATTGCGTTAGGGTACATCTATGGTGGAGGAGTACTAAAACTGATATTTAGACTTGGTCCATTTTACTCCAGAGGTCGAGGCTGATGAACGAATGAAGTTTCATCGGTTTCAGTTGGTTTTGAGTATGAGGCTTTAGAAGATGTTGGTGGGAACTCATACACAGGAATTATATGCCATGTACAACTATGCCTTAGAAGCATTAGCAATGGCTTAGGCTTGTAGCACCCAGTAAGGGGTTAAGCGGAGGTTTAAGTGAGGTTGTCACCATGGGTGAGAGAAGCAATTATAGATCACAAGTAATCATCAATCAAGGATGATACATTGCTATGGAGGGTAGTTGATTTAGCCTACTATGAGGTTCTTCGTATGTCAGTAGTGTGGTAAGAACCACCCAGGGATAGATTGTGCTAGACATCTGGTTTAATGTCATGGCTGTGGTAGGATGGGGCACTGCTAATTTAAGTGTTGTACCATTGGGGGTAGTGTCTTGCAAGGGCTTGCTCATTTTTTTGGGTATAATTGCTCAAACACCACCATATCAGAGGCTCAGCCATTAGATAGTTAAGCTAGTAGGACCGCATGATAGCAGAAGATTCTGAGGACCCATACTTTTTAATCAGGGTAGGGTTTAGGTGTGCTACAGGACCAACTTTAGGTAGTCACCTAAATTTAATTGAAAGTTGATAGATAGGTAGATGTCATCATAGTACTTTCACGGGTTTTTCCCTTCTTAATTTTGTGTTATTCTACTTAGATGCTTCACACTCCTTCGTTTGCCGCTTTCATACCTAAGATAGCTATGATTCCTTATGATATTATAGATAATTTTGTTGTGCTCCCATTTAGGGATAGAATTCCTTGTACTAGGGTGTATAGAGATGCGGCCTTAGTTATTAGTAAAATTTAGCTTCTCCTAAACCTCATAGAGATTGAACTTCATGATTTCGACATAATATTTGGGATGCATATACTCTTGAGATATCGAGCTATAATAAATTTCACATATGAATGTACGGTTCTCAAGGGACCAAAGGATGCTTGGGTCTCTTATAAGAGATGTAAGCCTATGGTTAGGGTGGTATCGATGATTGTACTTGATACATTGGTACACGTGAAGTGTTTATGATATTGGTGTTGAGGATCCATTGATTGAAGGTATCTCAGTGATATGAAATTTTCTAGATGTATTTCCCGATGAGATATTGAGTATACTGTCAATGCTTGAGATAAACTTCATGATAGATCTTCTACAAGGGATAGAGCTTATGTTGAAGGCACCCTATTTCCTAGTGATGACTGTGATGGCAAAGTTGCATACTTATTTGGAAGAGTTATTGGAAAAGGAGTGCATTCAATTGAGTGTATCATGTTGGGGAGCACTAGTCCTTTTTTTTTTAGGAAAAAGGATGGTGTGTTGGGGCTCCACATCGATTATCAAGGATTGAACCTAGTCTTGGTGAAGAATCGTTATTATTTACCTTAGATTAATGACCTTTTTGATCAGCTATGTGGGCCTATAGTGTTTTTGAAGATTGATCTTAGATTGGGGTATCATTAGTTGAGGATTACCAATAGGGACATACCGAAGATATGTTTTAAGATGAGGTATAGCCATTATGAGTTTATCGTGCTGTCCTTTGGACTCACAAATGCACCCACAGTGCTCATGGCTCTCATCAACCACATCTTCTAATAGAACCTTAATTAGTTTTGTAACACCTTGAGTCGATAGGATTATGCAGGAGCTACCTTGGAGCTCATTTGGATTGATTGGATGGCCCTATAGATCAACAAGAGTCCTTTCAGCGCGTTTTGTCCTCACTCACGAGCTTCCTAAGAAATTTTTAAAAAAATTCCAAAACTTCCCAGGAAGGTCATCCATCCTAAAAATTACTCCACAGCTAGCATGCTTACCTGTGAAGTTATTAGGATGGAATCACTAAAATGATGGTATATCATATTGATATAAATAACCAGATTAATCCTTATAACACTCCGCTCAATTTGGGGCATTACATTCACCCCCACTTAAAGAATGCAACATGATCGTTGTGCCTCAACAATCCCGCTAGGTGGCTAACTGGCTCATCTAAATTTAGCTTATGGTTGCAGTTTTACTTTGGTACTATTTGTAATACCTTGAGTTGATACAATCACACAAGGGCTACCTTGGAGCGCATTTGGATTGAGTAGCTAGCCTCATAGATCAATATGATTCCTTTCAACGCACTTTGTCCTCATGCATCCTAAAAATTACTCCATAGCCAGCATGCTTAATTGTAGAGTTCTTAAGATGGAATCACCAAAAGGATGGTATACCATGTCGATATAAGTAGCCAGATCAATTCTTATAATACTCTGCTAAATTTAGGGTATTATAAGTTTATTGTGGTCTTCATCAACAATATCTTGATTTAAACCAGGACTCATAAGGAACACGAGCAACATCTGAGGTGGACCTTAGCATTGTTGAGGATCTATTAGTTGTATGCGAGGATCTCAAAGTATGAGTTTTGGTTGGATGAGGTATCTTTCCTTGTTCATTTCATCTAAAAGCAGGGTGTGTCAGTGGATCCTTTAAAGATCCAATCTGTATTAAAGTGGTTAATACCAATGAATGTTAAGGAGATATATAATTTTTTGGGACTGGTAGGATACTACATACATTTTTTCCAAGATTTTTCTAGAATTGCGTGTCCTTTAACTACCTTGTTAAAGAAGACATCATCTTTTCATTGGGATTAGAAGTGGGTCAAGGCTTTTGAGGAGCTCAAGAGGAGGTTGACTTTAACACTAGTTCTTTCTTTATCATCAGGTATGGAGGGATTCGAGGTGTATAGTGAATCATTAAAGCATGGTTTGGGGTGTGTGTTAATGCAGCATAGGAGGGTAGTGACATTTGATTTTAACTAATTGAAGGCACATGAGTAGAACTATCCCACTCACAACCTTGAGCTAGCTGCAGTGGTTTGTTCCTTGAATACTTAGAGACATTACTTGTATAGAGTGTAGTGTAATTTTTACACATACCATAAGAGCCTCGAGTATATCTTCACTCAGCATGAGCAGAACATGAGATAATGAAGTTGGCTAGAATTAGTTATGGACTATGATTTCGATTTAACCTACCATGAGGGTAAGTCTAACATTATAGTGGATGCTCTTAGTAGAAATACTTCACACTTCTTGGGTTCATTGGTTGTTTCAGACTAGATATGGAAAGAGCTTCAGGAGTTGGGGATTGAGATCATTGGGTTAAGGGTGATTGCTCTCATGATCACACTGACCATTTTTTATGAGATCTAAGCTAGCCAGCTACGAGATGTTGAGCTCAAGTAGATTAAGTGAGCTATAACACAGGGTAGAGTAGTGGAATTTTAGATTTTTTAGGATTGTATCCATTTGTGAGGCAGATAGTGCGTTTTGTAGAGTTATGGGGAGATTAAGCAGAAGCTTTTGGAGGAGTGTTATTAAGATCCTTTAGGGATAGGTTGTACAAGGACTTGAAGGGGATATATTGGTGGCCTCATATGAAGTGGGAGGTTGCAAAATTTGTAGCCAATTACTTGACTTGTCAGAAGATCAAGTTCAAGCACAAGCATCCAGTAGGATTAGTTTAGCCGTTGGAGGTTCTCGAGTAAATGTGGGATAATGTGTCAATGGACTTCGTGGTTGGGTTACCGAGGACCTACAATGGTTTCGATTTGATTTGGTTATAGTTGACTAGTCAACCAAATTAGTGATATTCATATCATTAAAGTCGACCTGTAGTATTAAGTAGATGAATAGTTCTTTTAAGAAGGATGTGGTATGGTACCATGGGGTTTCCAAGGAGATCATGTCAGACCAAGATTCCATATTATTATTGCACATTTGGTAGAATTTGTAAGAAAATTTTGGGACACAAATAAAGATGAACACTAATTTCCTTCAAACTACAAATGGTCATATTAGGTGTACTATTCAAATATTAGAGGATATGTTTCAATCATATATACTAGAGTTTTAAGGTTGTTAGGAGGATCGTCTAAACTTGATAGAGTTCTCCTACAATGTCACCTTTTGAGAAACTCTATGGATGGAAGTGCCATATTCCCTTGTGTTGGAGAGACTCAAGCGAGACAACTATCTTAGGACCTGGGATATTGGAGGACGCTGCCAGGTAGATCAAGCTAATTAGAGATCGTATGAAAGCTTCCTAGGATATATAGAAGAGCTATACAAACCTATGTATAAAGGCAGATGAGTTTGAGGTAGGCAACTGATTGCTTTGAGGGTTTTACTCACCAAGGGTGTGATATGTTTTGGTTAGAAGGGAAAACTTAGTCTGAGGTATATTAGACAGTATGAGATTTTAGATCAAGTTTTTGAGGTTGTTTACTAACCCACCTTTCCTATTGAAATTTCATGTGTACATAACATTTTTCACTTCTCTTAGTTTATTAAGTACATTGTAATCCATCACACAACATTTAATTAGAGACGATTGAGCTCAATGAGGAGTTTTCTTATGAGGAGCCACTACTAAGGATCCTTGACACCAATATTCATAAGATGCATTTGAAGGTCATCCCACTAGTGAAGATCTTTGGTCATGGCATGGAGCCGAGGAAGACATTTGGGAGTCCAAGGAGGAGATCAATATGAAGTATCTAGATCTTTTTTCTTAGGTGCGTTATGTGGGTAACTCCATCTCTTTTAAAAGGGTAGTACCCTTCTCTCATCTACTAATCCTTAGTTGTTATTTTCATTTTTCTTCATGGCTTATGGTTTTTTTATTTTATTTAAAGATTTAACCAGGCATTAATTAGGGTCACATAACATCACTTAAATCACTTCTATCACACAATGAAATTCCATTACTAAATCCATTCATCGTGGCATTAAAGCTGATCAATTTCAAGTGATATTAAAGCCAATCGAATCCAAGTAGCATTAAAGTTGAATCATTTTATGTGGCATTAAATGCAATCCAATCCAATTAGCATTAAAGACAAATACTCAAGTAGCGTTAGAGCTGAATATTTCCATGGCATAAAAAATTGACCATAAGTCATCATATAATATAAATCCATACTCAACTAATGATATGATTTTCCAATTCAATTATAATTAAGACATATTAGAACATACTATAAAATCACTAGACATTTTATAATTAGCCGAACATGTTAATCACATAATCATACAAAAACCTTCACACACTTGAAACCATATAATAATCAAGAGGTAGGTTAACATGTGTTTCATTTAAGTTATAAGCTCATAGATATATAGAATTACCATACAAACATAGTATATATTTGACATACTTAAATAACAAAAAGCATACTTATAACCTTCTACTTTAATAAGATATACATCCCATGATTCCACCATAAGTAAAGGTAAGTAATGACTTACCTAAGCCCAAAGTTAGCTAAGTGTAATAAGAAAGAGGGGGGTCAATAGCTCAAGGATACACAAAAATACTTTCCTAGATCGCCAATAGAAATCATAGGACTAGGTTAGAAACTACCTTATCGATCAATTATTCAATTATTACAATTTAATCAACAAAGAAATGTACAAATACTCTTTCTTAGAAAATGCATCCAAAACCTAAGACTTGAGAATGTCGCTCAATTAAGATTTAAAATTATGTATTAACCAAATTGAGTTCAACACATATCACTTAAGGCATTTCAAATTAATTTGGAAAACTAGGGAAAGAATAATATAGGATAAGTTAATTTTATCAAAATAAATTACTAATTTAATTCTACAACCAAAAAGATAAACCAACCAACTTCATCAAACTAATCCACATCGATAAGATAAAATAAAATCCAAATGATTTTAAATTAAATCTATTAGGTAAAAGTAGTATAACCATATCAATATTATAAAACCTTCCTTGAAAATTAAGGTTTTTAGGCCTACACTATGAACCAACCAATTTACTTCGATTACCTCTAATAGATAGTTTAAAAACATAATTAAACTAATATTAGATAAATCAAGACAATCAATTTTTTTTTTTAAAAAAAAAACTTACGAATCACCAATTTAAGGTAATCATTTTTAAAAATTAGGTTTTAAAGCCCGCGATACAACTTCAGACCATCCAAGTCAATTAATCTAAATTGAAGTTGTTAGAATGTAGTTAAAATTATTTAAACTATTTATAAAAATTTAATTTCATAAAAAAAAACTATATAAATGAGCAATTTTATAATTCCATTAGAACTATAGGGTTTTAGGCCTAAAAATGCAATTCGATTAAATTTTATTAATTTAATTAAATTGAATGTGTGAAAATACTATTAGACTTATTTTATAACATATAGTATCATCAATTTATCAAAAAAATAATAATAAAGGAAATACCCAATTTCAAATAATTAGGATTTTTGTTTAAGTATTTAAATTGATGGATTAGAAATGAAGTTAATCATATTCTAGTGCAAATTATATAATATATGGAACAAAATAACACAATCCAATTTAGATCCTTAATAGTTTTGGTAACAATGGATTTCACACAATTTTTTTAAATTGACACTTCCAACATAAAATTAAATATATTTCAAAGATAATGTAAAATCAATTGAATGAAACAACTCAAGTATGGAATGCAATCTTATTACACATTGATTTGACCTTGAAATACAATTTCAATTAATTATGCAAAAATTTCTCAAATTGATAGTTCCTACATAAAATTAGATATATTTTAAAGCATATTATAAAATCAATTTATGCAAAATAGCTTGATAGGAATAATCCAATTTATATTATCATAAACTAATTCATGTAAAATTACTCAAAAATAAAAGTTAGGGGTTGGGGCAATTTTTATTAAACACATTGGTGCATAATTAGAGGGGATAAAAATTTTTAGAGCTTTGCTGGTAGTCGAGAACTGCTGGTCGGTAGTTGAGCGACAATGGAGGTGGTCGGACAGTGACGGCGCGACCTGCTGCTGCTGCTTCTCATTGCTACTGTTGCTTAGTGGCAAGCGAGGTGGTGGTAGTGTGGTCGAGCACTAGGTGGTGTGGTAGTGTGGTGGTGGAAGTAGAGAAGAGAAGATGCGAGTAGAAAGGAGGGAAGGTTGGGGTTTTAAGGTCGAAGTAGAGAACGGTAAATGAAGAGAGAGGAAATAAAAGAAGGAGAGAGAAGAAAAGGAAAATAAGGTATGAGGTTTTTAACTTTTTTTTTTTTACAAATACAAATACACATATGAGAATACTAAAAATCTAAAAGTATTGATAGGTAATTTTAACTAAAACTCATTGAACAAAATTTATTTCATAAGTATACGAAGGTACAACATCAATATAAAAGCTATTTAAAGAATTTTGGAACAACTTTGGAAGAAAATACTAATGAATGCAAATATTTATATTATTTATAAAAATACATATTACGACATAAATAAGAATATAAAACTATTAACTATCAAGAAATATTTAAACAATATGCTAAGGAACTGAGATTAATTTGAATGATTTCCAAAAAAAGGTCATCCACAAACCAAAAAGGGTAAAATAAAAAAAAATTAATTTCGCAAAGAAAATCATAAACAAGTTACGCAAATATTTTTAATTTAAAACTTTCCAACAATCTTACCGACTTTAAAAATATAGATAAATTCAAGGTTAAAAATATTTTCTATTGATAAAATTATTAAAATAGTTTTAATATTTTAAAAGGAAATTTATAATTTAAACAACCTATTTCATTAATAAAATATAACCCTAAAATAAAGTTGTAATTACACAATGAAGTTATGATCGAAAATGAATCTAAAATATTAAAAATAAAAACATAAGAAAGAATAGAAATATATATTTCAAATGGAAATTAAAATCATATGAATTTAAAAATCATAGTTGTGAATGAACTTTTTTAGAATAATCCGCAACAATAACGATTAAATAAATTCTAATATGAATTTGAAATAGTTGATAAAACCATAAAACAGATCAAAATTAAAATAATAAAAAAATTTCATCAAATTATACTAATAAAATCATTAAGCTTAATAAAATTAAATTTTAAAAATATGCAGCATTATAAACACTTAAGTCACATCCATCACACAATGAAATTCCATTATTATATCCATTCTATATGGTGTTAAAGTTGATCAATTTCAAGTGGCATTAAAAATGATCAAATCCAAGTGGCATTAACGCCGAATAATTTCGAGAGGCATTAAAGCCGAACAGTCCCAAGTGGCATTAGAGCTAAAAAATTTATGTGGCATTAGAGCTGATCAATTTTATGGCATAAAAGACTAGAATAAGGTATTATAAAATTTCAATCAATAATTAATCAATTATACAATTCTCAAAAACTAATTATAATTAAAACACCTCAGAAAGTACTAACAAATATTTATATTGAAAATTATACCATCATAAATACATA
Organism: Tamarix austromongolica; assembly: GCA_039764185.1. Lineage (NCBI taxonomy): Eukaryota > Viridiplantae > Streptophyta > Magnoliopsida > Caryophyllales > Tamaricaceae > Tamarix > Tamarix austromongolica. Next base: position 11,269,761 of record CM077818.1, read on the forward strand.
AAAATATCATACAAGACATGTTATGCATGACATACATAAATCATATGGAGCATGCCTATCACCTTCAACTTGAAGATGACACGATTAACATGATTCTACCATAAGCAAGGGTAAGTAATGACATACATAAATCCAAAACTTGCTAAGTAGAGGGAAAGAGGGGGGGGGGGGGAGAGAGAGAGAGAGCTTGGCAATCTATAATAATGCTTTCTTAGATCACTGATAAAAATTATAGGTCTAGTTAGAAAACTACCTTACCGCCCAATAATTGCATAAACGAACTTTCTATCAAGGAATAATATCTCTATATTATTTTGCTAATATTTGTTTCCTAGTTTCTAGTTGTTAATATCCTATATTCTAGGAATATATATCAATCATTATCTATTTATTTAGATTAGTTGCCTTAGTTTTAGGAATCTAGAATTCTCCTAAGCATTATATAAATCACATCGTACAACATTAGTTAAATCTCAAGAAAAATAAACACATTACATAAATTTATATGGTATCAGATTCCCTATTGATCCTCCTCACCCTCCTCAGTCTAGCTATTGCCCATCATTACGACCCTTCAACACCACCCAATGGCAACCTCCGGCTATCAAATTCCCAATGCCGATGAACCTTCTCAACCCCTAATTTCCATTCATTTTGCAGCCTGCACTTAACTGACTCCCACCACATACTTCTCTTAGAATTTTCAGATTACAAGATTGCTTAATGGGTATGGCCTCTTCCATTTTGTTGATGGTTCTCACCCTCCACCACCCCAAATCGTGTCTGCCAAGGCCACTGACTCTGACCCAAACCCTACACCACGCACCAACCCAGTCTACAAAACATGGTTCCATCAAGATTAGTTAACCTTAGGTGCCTTTGCCCCCACTCTACATCCCTCCATCACCCCCTTAATCCATACTACTGCTACTTCTCACGAGGCGTGGATTGTTCTTGCTCAAACTTATGACAATCCTTCATGTGGTCACATACTTCAACTTAAGGATTGCCTTTCCCACACAATCAAGGGTGACATGTCTATCACTGAGTTTATGCAAGCCATTAAAGCTTGTACTGACAAACTTGCCCAACTCGGCAAACTTGTTGATGCCGAGGACATTATTTCCAAAGTCTTGGATGGCCTTGATGAAGCTTATAAGCCCATTATTGATGTGGTCCACGCCCGAGACACACCCATTTCATTTGAGGCTCTCCATGAGAAATTGATCCAACATGAGTTAACCATTAAGACCAACCCCTAACCCACTACTTTTTCACCTTCGTCCCATGCTGCACAATATCGCTACCCACCTCCAACTATCCAGACCTGCCACACCAACTCAACCCATGGTTACAACCATTATTCCTCCACTTATCGTTGTCCCTCTCACCCACCCAAGGACCCAAAACCCTTTAAGGTTAAGTGTCTGTTCTGCCGAGAAGTTGGCCATGTCATTTCCTAGTGCAAGGACTTTGCCCACCTCTATCCATAGGTTCAATTTCCACCACCCACCAACACCTCTCGCACCACCAGCCTAAAGCGAACATTGCAACTGTCTCGACTCCCACCTCTTCATCTTGGATGATTGATAATGGTACCTCGCACCACATCACTGATGATCTCAATACTCTCTCCCTTCACTCACCTTACGAAGGTCCGGATGATCTTATCATTGGTGATGGCTCGGCCTTACCCATAACGCACTCTAGTTCATTCACATTTCACTCTCTTACTTTTAATAATGTTTTAGTTGTTCCTTCTATTTCTCATAAATTATTATCTGTCTCCCAATTTTGTCGACACAATAATGCATTTGCTAAATTCTCACCCACTTCTTTTTGTTTCACAACACTCTCAATAGGCACTATCATACTTCAGGGCCAAATGCATGACGGGACATATGAGTGGCATCCCCCATCTCCTACGGCGCATCATGTCTCCCTCACCACCCCAAGCTTGTGGCACCATCGTTTAGGCTACCCCTCTCATGCTACTTTAAAAATTCTTAATTGTACCTTAAATTTAGGCATTTCTGATTTCCCATATTGTAATTCATGTTTGATTAATAAAAGTCACAAGCTTTCATTTTCATAGTCCACACTCACCTTTCGTGCCCCTTTTGATCTCATTTTCTCTGATGTTTGGAGTGCCCCTATCACCTCCTTTGATTCCTATCAATATTATGTCATATTTGTTGATCACTTTTCTCATTATTTCTGGTCATACCCACTTAAAAAGAAATCTGAAACCTCACCCACCTTTCATCTCTTTAAAGCTATTATCAAAATGTATTTTCAAAAACATATTCCCCAATTCTTTTCAGATAATGGTGGTGAATATAAAAAGATCCACCCCACCCTCCTAGACAATGGCATCACTCATCTCAATTCTCCTTCGCACACTCCTAAACATAATGGGTTTGCAGAATATTATCATCGCCATGTTGTCGAAACCGGGCTCTCACTTCTTCACCATGGTCAACTCCCCGTTACATTCTTGCCTTATGCCTTAACCACTACAACCTAACTTATAAATAGGCTATTGACTCCAATGCTGTAAAATGAGACTCCTTACCACTGTCTCTTTGGCCAAACACCAAACTATCACAAACTTCACCCCTTTGGTTGTTTGTGTTATCCATGGCTTCACCCCTACACGAAGCAGAAACTTGAGCCTCGCTTTACTCCTTGTATCTTTGTAAGATACTCCACTACACAAAGTGCTTACTTGTGCTTTGATCCTCTTGCTAACAAACTCTACACTTCTTGCCATGTTTGCTTCATTGACAATGAATTCCCTTACCCTAAACTTGTGTGCTTGCCATCCTCACCTTCCTCATCCACGGACTCTTGGTGTCACCTTGCTCTTCCCCTCCTTCTACCCTCCACCACGTCTTCTGTTGCCCCTCAATCAACCCCAGCCACACCTACTGCTCAACTGAACACCACCTCACCCCTCAAATCCACTCACACCCCTTCATCCGTACCTCACTCTCTCATTGATCCTATCCTCACCCCACTCACTCCCCACCTTGTCATCACATGCTTCATCCCCACCTCCCTCGCCCCATACCGCATGGCCACAAGACTATCTCACAATATTACCAAACCCAACCCTAAATACCCCTCTCTCATCTCCGACCCCAAGTAAGGCAACACTGCCACCATCCCTTCCCCTCACATCACCCCTATAACCACAAAACAAGCTCTTATTGACCTACGATGGTGCAATGCCATGCTTGACGAATATCAAGCCCTAACTCGCAACACCACCTAGACCCTTGTCCCTCGTCCCCTTGCCAATAATGTCATTGGATGCAAATGGGTATATCATATCAAATACAACCCTGATGGGAGTCTTAAGCAGTACAAAGCTTGCCTCGTTGCTAAAGGGTTTCATAAAAAACTAAGCATAAACTACTCTCAGACCTTTAGCCCAGTCATTAAACCCACCACTATCCGCCTTCTACTCACCTTCGCTATCACCCAAAATTGGCCACTACACCAACTTGATATCAACAATGCCTTCCTCTAAGGCACTCTGAGTGATATAGTTTACATGGATCAGCCACCTAGCTTCGTTGATCCTGAAAAATCCGACCATGTTTGCAAGTTTCATAAAGCCATCTATGGCCTCAAACAAGTACCCCAAGCCTGGTACACCGAGCTTCGCCACTATCTCATCACATATGGTTTCCGCAGCTCTCTTTCTGACCCGTCCCTCTTCATATATCACCATCAACATCAAACTTTATGTCCTTGTTTACGTTGATGACATCCTCGTCACTAGCTCCTCATCCTCTCACATCTCTAAATTCATCTCAGCCTTCTCCAATAGATTCTCCCTTAAAGACCTTGGCCCCTTATCCTACTTTCTTGGTATTGAAGCCACTCCCACCACCATTGGTCTCCACCTAAATCAAACTAAATACATCTCTGAACTTCTCCACAAATACAACATGCAAGCTAGCCGCCCTATAACTACACCCATGTCCCCCTTTCCACCACTCACCAAACAACTCACCCAACCATCCTAGGATATCACTGACTATCGTGCCATTCTGGGTAGTCTTTAGTACCTCACTCTCACTCATCCAGATATATCGTACACTGTCAATAAACTTGCTCAGTTTGTTCACCACCCCACTGCTAATCACTGGGTTGCCTTAAAACGTCTCCTACGATACCTTAATGTAACCCTACACCATGGCTTTTATCTCTCTAAGACATCTCCACTATGTTTACATGCCTTCTACGATGCATATTGGGCTGGTGATCACGATGATTATGTATCCACATCTGGCTACATTATTTATCTTGGCCATAATCTTATCTCTTGGTCCTCTAAGAAACAGCGTGCTCTATCTCACTCTTCTACTGAAGCAAAGTTTTGTGCCATTGCTGATATTACGTCCGAGGTTCTCTTGTTACACTCTCTTCTCACTGAACTTGGCATCACTATCACTAAATCTCTAGCTCTCTACTACGACAACCTCAGTGCTACTCACTACTCAGCCAATCCAGTTTTCCACTCACGCATGAAGCATCTTGCGCTTGCCTTTCATTTCGTCAAGGAATAGGTGCAGTTGGGTACCATTTGCATCCAACACAATAGTAGTAATGATCAACTGGCAGAATCTCTCACAAAGCCACGTCACAAACCTCAGTTTGCTCGTCTTATTTCCAAGATTGGACTTCGCCCTCGCCCGTCCATCTTGCGGGGGAATGTCAAGGAATAATATCTCTATATTATTTTGCTAATATTTGTTTCCTAGTTTCTAGTTGTTAATATCCTGTATTCTAGGAATATAAATCAATCATTATCTATTTATTTAGATTAGTTACCTTAGTTTTAGGAATCTAGAATTCTCCTAAGCATTATATAAATCACATTGTACATCATTAGTTAAATCTCAAGAAAAATAAACACATTACATAAATTTATAATTTCTTGGAAAACATATCTAAAATCTAAGACGCAAGAACGTAGCTGCATCAAAATTAAAATTAAGTATTAACCAAATCGAGTTTATCACATATCACTTAGGGCATTTTTAATTGATTTGGAAAACCGGGAGACGATAATAGAGGGTAAGTTAATTTTATCAAAAATAACTTACAAGTTTGGTTTCAAAACAAAAAATACAAACCAACCAATTTCAGATAACTAATCCACATTGATAAATAAAAAATATAATTTAAATGATTTTAAATCAAAGTCGGTAATCAATTAGACAAAAGTAGCATAACCAAACCAATTTATAAAACCATCTCCAAAAATTAAGGGTTTTAGGCCTGAACACTGATCCAACTAATTCAATTCAATTACCTCATATAGATAGTTTAAAAACACAATTAAAGTAATTTTAGATGAATTTAGATAATCAATTTCAACAAAACAATCTTATGAATAACTAATTAAGTCATATATTAGAGTTCTAAAGCCTTAGATATAAATTTAATCAATTAATCCAAATTAAAGGTGTTAAAACACAATTAATGTCATTTCAAATATTTCTATCAATTCAATTTTAGAATGAACAACTATACGGATGACCTATTTCATAATTTCATTAGAAATCTAGAGTTTTAAGGCCAAAAATACAATCCGATTAAATTTTATTAATTTTATTTAATTTAATGTTCATAAATTCAATTAGATTTATGTTATAACATTGTATAATCCATTCACAAAAACAATAAAGGAAGAATCCAACACGATTAGGGTTTTAGCCCAAAATACAAATCCACTCGAAATTTGCTCAAATAGATAAAATTGAAAGTTTAGAATTGAAATTAAATATATTTTAATATAAATTGTATAATCAATCAATTAAAATAACTAAATTACACAATCCAATTTATATGGGCAAGAATTTCTACCTAAAAATTCAATTATGGTAGATTTCACTCTATTTTCCCAAATTGACACTTGTAATATGAAATTAAATACATTTCAAAGTATATTATAAAATTAATTGAATGAAACAACTCAATTATGCAATTCAATTTAGTTTATCATAATATTATTCATACAAAATTAATAAAAATAGGTAATTTATACCACACGAAACATAGTGTATTAGAGTAATTGAATATTGGTGGAAATTTGTTAGAGGGCAAGGACTATTGGCTGAAAATTTGCTAAGCTTGCGGTAGCTAGAGGTCACTAATGCGCTGTAATGTGCTCTACTACGCACTACACTTAGATGCTTCTAGTGTTGACAAGCGGCGGTGAGGTGTTGTGGTGGTGGTGTTAGGCAAAAAAGGAGAAATTGAAGGAAGTAGCAAGGGGGTCAAATTCTGGGACCACAAAGGAAGGAGAGAGAGAGAGAGAGGAACAAAGAAATCAGGGATGGAGAAGAAAAGGTGGGGGAGGGGGAACCAGTTTGGTTTCAATTTTTTTTACTAACACATAAGAGGAGTATAAAATATCTGAAAAATATTTAATGATTATTTTATCAAATATTCTTTTAATAAAAATCATTTCATAAAAACATGCAATCATAAAATCAATATAAAAGTTATTTAAATGGTTTTGGAAAAGCATTTGAAGGAAAATACCAATGAGCATGGGGATTTGTACTATTTATAAAAATACACAAAAATGCATAATATGATCTTGAAAAATATTAAAAATTATCTAAAAAATATTTAATTCAAATTATAAAAAACTGAGATTAATTTAAATAATCTCTGAAAAAAGTCTTTCGTAAACTAAAAAGAAAAAAAAGGAAGAAAATTAATTATAAAAATAATATCATAAATAAGTTATAATGATCGTTTTAATTTTAAAATTTCCAAAAATCTTAACAACCTCAGAAAAACAAATAAATTCAAAGGTAGAAGTATTTTCTAAGGATAAAAATCATTGAAATAAGTTAACTAATTTAAAGAGGAATTTATATGTTAAATAATTAATTTTGTTAATGAAATATAACTCCAAAACCAAGTTGTCAAACTAAGAAATTATAATAACAAATTAATTTAAAATATTAAAAATTAAAACACATAAAACAACAAAAATATATATTTTTAAATAGAAATTAAAATCATATGAATATAATAAAATCATGGTCGTGAACGAATATATCTAGAATATTCCACAACAACAACGATTAACTAAATTCTAATATGAAATCAAAACCATCAATAAAATCAAAAAACAAATTAAAATTAAAATTATTAAACAGTTTCATCAAATTATATTAATAAAATTATTAAGGTTAATACAATTATATTCTAAAAATATGGGGTATTATAAGGTCACCTAGATTTTTTATCCTTTGGGAATCTTTCTTTGTTTGCCATATATATTTCAAATAATTTCAAGCATTGTATCAAAATTTTGATGATGATATAACCAAAATTTGATCCATGGTTATTTCATAGGTTTTCCACTGATTTATCAGCATTGGTTTTATTTAGTGAAATTATTCATTCCCATCTAACATTAGATACCTTATTATGGGAGTGTATGCTCATGGTATAGATAATGTTTAAGTTTTAGTTAAACATATTTTAACCTGTCATGTAGCATGAGATAGATGATGAACTTTTATTTTATAATAAATGTGGTGGTAACATTCTTTATTTTCTAGTTTGTTTTTTTCTTTATTCTTTAAAATAAAATTTTTTAAAAGTGAAATTTAGAGATGTTACATATTATTACTATTATTATTATTATTACCATAACTTTTATTTATAAATTACTATTATTGTTATAATTGTTATTATCATTATTATAATGTTTATCATTAGTTTTGTATTACCACTATTAATATTACTAATATTTAAATTCTATTCTATAGATATGATTATATGATGTGATCGATTTATTATAAAAGTAAGGTGATCATGAGCAAAACCTTACAAATAAGCCTTAATTCATTATCATTCATCAATATGAGTCCATATTATGCAAACACTATGTGGGATATGAATATAATATAAAATTAAAATATTATTTGACTTATAATGGAGATGAAGTATAAGGTATATCTTAAAATAAAAAAGTAAGTGATTTAATTGGAAATATATTAAAATATTAGTCACAAACTCACAACACCTCCAAAGATAAAGTAATGAAAATATATTTTATTCTAGGGGTCCAATATAAAATAATAAGATAAACGTGAATATGTAAACCCAAAATAATTATACCTGGTTGCATTTTAGGGAAAAAATGGCATAATTCTATGCGGATCTAAAATGATTCAATTTTGACTAGGAAAATGTAATAATTTACACTTATCTGAACCTAATCAAAGCTCGAGTGAAAAATAAAATAATCCTAATTTATCCAAATTTGAGTACATCCCATCTCAACCTAACCGAACTTAGAATGATATAATTATAAGAGATTAACTAAATATAAGATGATTTGAATCAAATCCAATCCGATAATATGATTCGAGTTTATTTGAAGCAGAGATAACTTAATTATCATGTGATCCAAATTGATAATGACTCAAAAGTTAACCCCCCCGATTCATGGATCCAATTTTGATATATACATTATCATGTGACCAATAGCCACCTGAGGCACCCTTCCTACCATAAAAATTCCTCTTTGAATGGTTTAGCTTCCTCTGCTAGTCTATGAACATCTTTTTTCATCTCTCTAAAATAATGAGAAATTCAAATGTCACTAAGCAGGAAAGGAAAATAGATACAGTCGCTTAACACTTGGTTAACTATCGAACGATCATCCCTTATATACCACCTATAATGTGCAAATACCCTCCAATGAGCCACCTTCAATCATCACGCTTGTGAAAGAGCATTGTCTTATTCATTGTAGTGCTTACCTTATGGCTATACCAGTCTCATCTCCATGCCCTTCGGAGCCGATTGCGTTAACCAGCTGTTATTGGGTAGCATATTAAATTAATTAGTTGATTTGGTTTGTAGATAACCTTAATATATTATATAACTATAGTGGATCGCTGCCTGTATTTGATAATATTGGCTAACAGAGCTTGTTTATAATCAAAAGGGAACTCTTCTTGTTTGGAGCTGATTGTATTAGTTAGTGGCTATGTGATAACAATTTATGTTTGTTGTGTTGACTGTCTATTATGTACAACAATGCTTAGTTATATCCATTGAAAGTGAATTATTGCTATTTTAATTTTTATTTTATTTCAGGGGAGGAACAAGAACATCAAAGAAGAGGATACCTTGGCATCCAAAAGAAGCTCAAATGAACAATAAACACCACGGTATCTCATCACTAGTACTGACAGAAATAAGTCACAATTGATATTCAGACCCTGGTCACTAAAGAAGAAGATTAACATGGTAGCACATGAGTAGAAACGAGGAGAAGAATATGATGAAAGGCGACAAAGATTGCCATCATTTGGACCTTGAAGAAGGTTGGTCCATGTCATTAAATCTTTGACCATAAAATAGGAGGGACAAAATTCAATTGATACATTGTTAGTTTTATAGAGTTGGAAGACAGAAATAAGGTTATGAATCACTCTGGGAGAATATAAGACAATAGGCAAATTAAGGGAGCGAGAAGAGAAAGAAGAGTGGATGCAAGATGTTCCAACATGTGATTGGAAGACACATATCATTTCTAACATGTAGTTGATCATTGCTAGAATAATCTAATTTGATACTCAAATTGCTAAGATCATTAGCGATATGGTGAGAAGCACCATAATCAATTAACCACTTAGGAGCGGGGATGACACACTAAGTAGCATAAGTAGTAGGTTGAGGAATCAACTTAATATGCTTTGTGTATTTGTAGCAAGTCTGAGCAGAGTGCCCCTTCTTAGAACATAGTTGACAAATGATAGTGGATGAAGCACAACGAATGAAATGGGCTTTGCCTCTAGCAGAGTCAGAATGGCCATGATTCATATAGTTAGACATAATAGAGGAAGAGGAATGGATCATCTCATCCCATTTAAAATACAATTCATAATCCATAAGTTTGAAAAAGAGTTCATAAAATGTGAGAGGTTAATCACGAGTGTGAATGGAGGCTATGAAATCATGAAAAAAAGAATCCATTCTATTAAGATCATGGATAACTAAATCAACGTCATCGATTGGATGATCACTCAGAGATAATTCTTCACATATAGAATGAATATTTTGAAGATAATGAGCAACAGATGTAGAGCCCTTGGTGATGGAATTTAAGTGTTGCTTTAGTGAAATTATGCAGGAACAAGAATGAGTGGCAAAAGCTCGTTCTAGAGACAACCAGGCATGATGAGGTGTGGGAGCAATGGACATGATGGCTCGGGCTTTAGAATTACACGAACCTAATAGGGCAATATGCATGCATTTATCTTGACGAATGTAGAAGCTATAATTTGGATTAGAGATATCATCTAAATTGGAAGAAATTGTTGGAGGAGGACATGGAGTCAAATCATTAACATAACCATCAAGCGCATGAGCTACAAGAAGAGAATGAACTTATCTATAACATGCAAGATAGTTTGTGGAATTTAGGTTGATAGGAAGCTAAGTGGTTGTATGAAACTCAACAAGCATAGAGGCAGAGCTCGAGGTTGGCTATGATAGGCTAAAGGTGGAAGACATGGTGGAGGGGTAAGGAGGATCAATGTGCTGATTAAGCAAGAGGCAAGTGTGATACCATATAGAAGACGTAATTTGATTTTTATTGAATTATTTACATACATTAACATGCCTAAAGTAGTAGGTATTTATAGATATTAGCTAACTACTTGAGTCTAAAATTATGCTCTTGGTGATCCTATTTTCATGGAGATAATACAATTAATATTTGATATTAAGATGAACTTATTGACTAAGTACTCCTATAGTCACAAGCATGAGAGAAAAACCCTCCAATGCCAGACGAAGGTGCGAAATTCAATAGCTTGGTAATATTAGTTAAAAGTTATAGCACTTAGCGAATATGTAGGCTAAATAACCAAAAAATATATAATATTACAACCCATTTTAAAATTCTCCTATCTTAGTATTTCTCAAAATATTCAAGATGAGAGTATTCTATAGTAAAATATGATAAACAAGATGAATAATTTTGAACTTAGGCACAAAATGATTGTTTTAGTTGCAGGGTTATAGTAAATTATGTACGTAGTTTTAACCAGCTCTGAAGTTTTGCTATTTTATACGATAATGGTTGGTACATTATTTGAAAGTGGTAGCTTGGTACTATCAGTTAAAAGTGATTGTCTTAGCCATTATGCAAGGTAAACACCACAAGAAAATATAATATTATACGAGTTATTTCAAAATGCCCCTATCTCAATCTTTTTCAAAATTCTCTATACAACCATACACTATCGTAAATTTTGATAATAGATATGAATTTTTTATACATTTCACATAAAATTTATGATTGGTCAATGATCACGATAAAAAAAATATCACAGAAGAATATTTTTCTTCTCATTAACTACAAAGTACTTTTTCTTTCACATTAATTATAGTGAGAGTTTTCTCATTTCCTGCTTGACATAGGCTCAAGTCATACTTGTTGAATTGCATAAATTTATTAAACTATTATTGCTTCTTTTATTTTGTACTTTTGTTTTTGTTCTTTATCATTTATGTTTTGTCATATAGTTAACTTTAGTCCTTAAAATTATAACATATAATGTATTTTAGTTCATCTTGCTGATTTACCCAAGTGAAAAAATTGTGGTATTAGATAGTGGTTGCTCCATGTATGGTGGTTGTGTTAGACGGAATTCAATGGCATGAAGTATAATCAACAATTAACACATTCAATTCATATACAATTTGGAGAAAAATGTGTAAAACCCTAACACATAACACAAGCATTCAATATGTGAAATTTAATTATATAACACTTGTTAAGAATTATTAGACTTATCTTCAACCATTGAAAAAATTGATATAATTGGATATGTAATTGATAATTAAATGAAACAAAATTTATCGGTTTCATTCCCTATTTCTTTGGTTTTCTTCTTCATATTTGATTTCACACAGAGTTCTCATAAACTTATGAGGAAAAAGCCTTATACCTCTATCTCCTTTTCTCTCTAGTATATGTGTGCATGTATGGAACTTCCACTTTTCTTTAGAAAATATACAACAACATGTGGTTCTCTTCTTAAGTATAAAAAAGCGAAGAGTTGGTTATTTTAACCAACTCTTTAATTTCCCTCTTAATTTCAAAATTCTGATTTTGAGATAATTAATTAAACAAACACTACCACGGAATAAGCCTTTAGAACTTGTTAACTTTTATATTAGATAACAGTACTGAGTTGTTATTGTCTTTACGTGTAATATCCCAATTTGAGGGGAGTGTTATAATGATCGACCTGGCTACTTATATCAACATGATATACCATCTTTGTGGTGATTTTGTCCTAAGAACTCCATAATTAAGTGTGCAAGCCATGAAGCAATTTTTAGAATGAGTGACCCTCTTGAGAAATTTCATAAATTTTTTGAAAATTTCTCGAAAAGTGCATGAGTGAGGACAAAATACGCTGAAAGGACCCGTGTTGATCTATGGGCTAGCTGATTAATCCAAAAGCACTCTAGGGAGCCTTTGAGTGGTTATATCGACTCAGGGTGTTACAAATGATATTAGAGCATAACTATGACTTTGAGTTGAACTTGGATAATTCAGATAACCGGCTAGTGAGAATATTCTTGGGATAAATTGTATTGAGATAGTCAGTGGTTGAGGTACAACAAGGACATTGCGTTCTTTGAGTGTGGTATCTAACATTTGGTAATAGTATAAAAACCATCATCTAAAATATAATAAAGATGCTTATGTTACAACTTTAGATGCCGATTCTTGTTAATAACCATTATCTAAGGCTAAAAAATACAAAACTTTAGATAATGATTCCTTATATAACCATTATCTAAAGTGGATGGATTTCTTTGCTTTATATAATGATTTTCTATAAAACCATTATCTAAAGTGTTTTAAAAAATTTAAATAGTGAACTTTAGATATTGGTTATAAAAGGAACTGTTATCCAAAGTTGGATCAAAATTTTTTTAATACACTTTAGGTAACAATTTTATAGAAAACCATTATCTTATGCTCTTTGTTAATTTTTTTATTATTTGTTTAATTTGTTTCAAACCATATACACTACTGTATGTTATCATACATTAGCCTAAATTTACAATATCAAAATTCAACATATATCCAAAAACAAATAGACATCCAAATTCTTCATCGATACCTCAATAAAAACAACACTCATCAACAACATGGCTAACACCACCAAACCTACACACATTTGTAATTCTCATTGATATAAAAGTACTCAAAACCCACACTTAATTATCTAAAAAGTAAGAGATATCATCATTCATTAACAATATCAAATTCCAGACATTTGAAATCACAACCTACATTTTTAGCATTATAAGAGTTGTTCATCAGTTATAAAGTATACATGACATTCGTTACCAATTATAAAATATCTAAACCTAGTCCAAAAATACTATGCAAGTGGTACTTACCTCTATCAAAATCAACTTATAAGGGTTTGTCTAGTATGAAAGTAATAGGGGCAGAAAAAATTTCTCCTATTTTGTGTTTTTTATATCAAGTATTTAAGAATAATAACTTTTTTAATGAAATACCCATTTTAGCTCAAATTAAGATATGAAATGGGTATTCATTCAAAAAATAATAATAATCTCAAATAGATTATACAAGCTATATAAAATAAGAGGATAATTTTTTTACCTTTATTACTCGCATACCAAATGAGCACTAAGCTAGACACCTATGCATGTATGTACAAATTTTGGCCATTGATCTCTTCCTTTATTAATCTCTTCTGGAGTGTATTCTCTCAAATCGGCTCCATCAGGATAGAACAACAAATCACATTCATTTAGTTATTTGGTCATTAAACAAATTATCAAATGTTATTATTTATTATTACATATATTTTCTAGATCTATATGTAAAGGATTTCTTGACATAATATCATACATGAATTTGCACATGTAGCATCCACAATCGATGTTATTTTTTTGCCTGGGAACATGTTCACACAAAGAAAGCATTTAAATTGCAAGCTCATAATATATGTCTCTAACTAAAGATAGTAATTAAAATTGAAACAAAATATGTTCACACCTTGCAAATTAATAACATTGATATCTCATACTAGTGTCACCACAAAATACAAAAATAATAATGGATTAAGGCGATATTAAATAATACTTACTTAATACATAAGGACATCTTGGTAGATGACATCAACTCCTAGTTAACTACTTCGCTTATTTCATCTTTTCTAATGGGAACAATATTAGATGTGGTCTGACCAACTAAATTTATAGGCATGTCAAAAAAATCTAATCTGTGCTAAGGAAATGTTGGGCATCGAAGCTCAAAATGGCCAAAATTTGTATGTTTGGAATTTATGGTTGGGTGGAAGTTTCAGATTTTTATTCTTGAGTTGTCGTCTCTAAAGGAGTTGCTGAATCATTTGTGCCTTTTCCTTCCCTTATGATGTTTTTATCTATGCTATTTCCATCATCTTTTTTTCCCTTTGGCTTAGAATTATATAAAAAGCTATAGCAATCATAATATTAACTAATGTAGATGATTTAATGGAAAAAATGGATATTGATAGTGATAGAGAGTGTAGCTACCTTTACCTTAGAAGCATTCCTAGGCTTTGATTTCTTAAATCATAGTAATAAAAAAATATAATAATGAGTTAAAAACCTAATTAGTTTAATGTAATAAACAAATAAGGTACTAAAAATAATGGCAATTGTTGTAATTTCTTGTAAAATACTCACCATCAACACGCCTCGGATGTGACATGTCCATGAGAAACAAATCCATATACCTAGTCATAGCCTCTATCCATAGCTTGATCTGAGGCAATACCAATAATAAATGTTTTAACCTAAACACATAGACTTCATGTTACACCGCTATCCATTATTCCCCTAGTTGCTCATGTAACAATACTATATATCCTCTAATATCACCATAAGGCGGCATCCTCAAGTGTGGTGGAGGCTACACACACGATGGGAATACCATCTCACTACCTACAAAAGGGGGAAAGCCACTAGGTCTTATTATCCAGGCTATTCATATTGCTTAAACTTAACCTAATTTAACCACTTGGGTAATAAAATAAACATAAAAAATAATTAGCCAACATTTATTACTTTAAACCATGAGTATATAAAAAATTATAAATAAACAGACAACACATAATTTTTACAGTGTTAAAACCACCAATAGAACCTAACAACACACATAAAAAAAAGTCAAAAGTGAAATCAAATATAGCAAGGAAGCATAAAGTGTACAATTTCATGCAACAATTCTCCATCTATAAACCATGAGCTTATATAAAAATTTTACAAATATTTTTACCAAAACCAAAAAAAAGCTACATAACCATACTATTCCCTAAAACTAAATTATAATAGCTAGAAGTTCTCTACCAACAAAAAACTCCACCTCAAACCAACATGCAATAGCACAATCACCACATAAACAACACTAACACTAAATCATGAGCATTTATATAAAAAATTATGCACAACACTCCATGATTTACATACTAAGAAAATGTTAATTTAAAGCAAACAACTAAAAACAAATTAAAATCATAAATTTCATGAAAATTGGTAAATAAAAAAGTCAAAAATTAAAATGAAAACCTAAAATAGTGAAGAAACAAAGCTTACTTAGCTAAATGGAGACAATAGAAAAAATGACTAGGAGAAGACCATAAACAACACCAAAACAAGCACAACTCAAGTTTGTAAAAATGGAGGAAGAGAGATAAGCAAGATAGAGTGAGAGTGATAGAAAATATGCAAGCCTTTTGAAAACTAGAACCGAAACAAAAAGGTACAAGAAAGAATCATACTAAGATAACTATGTCCGGCGATTAAAGACTATGAGGAAAATGAAGAGGGCTTGATAAGATAGTGCAAAAGCCAACCACAAGCAAAAACAAAGGCAGAGGAGACATAGGGCAAGAGAATAGCCACCGGAGACCACCGCTAGCACCTCTTTTAAAGATGGTGTTGATAATGGTTGCTAGGAACAAAGTTATTCTAATAAGTAATGGAGGAATAATAAAGAGAGAATAGGCTAGCTAGAAATGACATTGAGGTTAACTAATACACAAATGTTATGATTTTTTAAAAGAAAGAGGGGAGCTATAAAGATAGGTGAACAATGTTGCACATGTTTTAGATTCTAATTTTCATTAAGACAGTTATCTAAAGTGTTGCATTGTGGCAACTTTAGAAAATGGTTTTCTTTAAAATTGGTATCTAAAGTGTTGTGTGCAACCTTAGATAATAATTTTAATGAAAATTAACATTTAAAGTGCATCATTTTCATGCACCTCAGTTCCCGCACTCTTAAAAGCTAATATTTTATGTTATTTTATGCACTAGATTTAAATGTCAATTATTATAAAAATCGATATCTAAAGCTGCATTAATGATAGTTTTAACTGAAACCATTAAGTAAAGTTTCGTAAAATTTTTTAGGCTAGATTTTTATACCAATTTTTAAAAGAATCCTTATCTAAACTTTTTTCCTTTTTTTTTAAGAACATTTTATGGCACTTTTAGTGGTGGGTTTCATATACTCATCATTTATGATGGGTCATCAAAACTTAATTATGTGGTAGTGAAATAATTTATTATCTTCTTTATTTCCGCATTACATGACACACACATACTTATATCCATCCATTATTACTTAATTCTAATTTTATAATAAAAAAGTTAGATATAAAGATTATGGTTGTTATTGTTATGCACTGATATTATAATTATTAACTTTTTATAGTTATTTAAATTCTTGTGTGCCTCATTATTCAAATTTCTAGTTTGGGTATATTAGAATTTAATGTATATGTGTTATATTACTATTATCATTATTATTGGTGTAATATTATTAGTGATTATATATTTTTTTCCCAATATAAACTATTAATATGTTTAATGCATCCTGTCACTACCTATACTCTTGTTACTACCTAGTAAATTGTGATATAATTATGAAGATATCATGTACTTTCAAGTTACATAGTTTTTTTATCTCCTTGGGAATCATTTTTTCATCGCTCTATATAAAAGGGTTTTTTATTTGATGGTCAATTTAGGTTGGGGTGAGTGACAATTAAGGGAGGTGAATCAATTAATTCACCCTATTTGGAAATGAATTTTGTTAACCTTAACTAGGTGATTTGGAGTTGAAGTTTCACATCCATTCTTCCCAATTAATCTCATTTTGGTTAACCTCCAATTTCAAGGGTAATGGAGGTGAAGGTTAAAATATAAGTAAATTTTATACTTGGTTGAACGAAAATGCCTTCATCAAAGTTGTTATGAAATGGACTTATAAATTTTATATAATGCTATAAATATCATTTTTTTTTCATTTTAACCTTTATTTATGTCAATCCAAATGATATTCTTAAAAAAATCACCTTGATTCACTTCATTCCCTTCACATATGTTAATTTTTAATGTTTTTCTTTACCTTGATTCATTCCAATCCAAACAGACTAAAAGGAAAAATAAAGGTATTTATATAATCACTTAGGATACAACCCCTCACTAGCCTCAATCTATGGATGACAGTGATTCCTTGAATTGACCAAGATTTGTTAGACCCATCTTAATATTAGAAAGTTTTGTAACTCTCCCATTTTTTTACCACAAAAAATTATTTAAAACATTTTGTAAGCGGTAAAAATCCTAAATACCTAGAAAAAATGGGATGTCTTACCACACCTAACACATGATATAAGTATGTCATCCATCCCATGTTTAATACAAGGATAAGGTTAAACTAGTTATAGAAAATAGAGTATGCAAAATACATTTAACGTAATGATACCATGGTCAAATGCTTACTGTCATGATCATAACAGGTCTCCAAAACATCCAAAATACATAAAGTAGATAAGCTATGTGTATTGAAAATACATTTAGAATCACAACATTTACTTAGGCAAAACCAAATATTAGTGCGTGAAGGTCCCATAAAACCTATTGATGTCTAATATCTCATACCTCACGCCCAACACAAGGTAGTCTGATTAATGACCACCCTCAATAACCGACACATTGCTATTTTCTCATGGAATCGAGTAGATGACTGAGCAAACAGACATATCAACACGCTACATACTAAGTAATCCAAGCTGCCTCCTTAAAGGGAGTTACAACTATACAAGGCCAAAACATAATATGGAAACCATGCCAAACACATATTGTATTCACAATACATACTTAGATATGAATGCCTTATTATGGTCATATAATAGAACAAGATTTCATGCCATACCAACTTAGACAGACCATAATTCAACATACTTGTCATCACATTATAGATATCACGGATAGCTACATATAACCATGTAAGAAAGTTATTAAAACAACTCTATAGACTCTTCTACAATTTCACTTACATAAATTCCTCAAAAGGTTCATTTCCCAAGTTAAATAAGCCACTAGGTTAATTATTTATAAACCATTATTCTAATGGGTTAATCATAAGAAAGGAAATAAATAGATCGACATAGGAAGGAAATCTCATGGCCATATAATGATAATATGGAACAAATCATATATTCTAATGGGATATAGAGGAGAAAGGAATAACAAGACAAAGGATGAGGTCATCCTCTCCCTTTTCTACTAAAAAATAGACCCGCAAATCCATTAGAGACAAAATTAAAGTGAGATAAAGAAGAAAAGGGTTATATATTAACCAAGAAATGGATCTGAGTAGGATTAATAAAGTTCCCATTTGATAGAAGAATTTTTCCAGAAAAATTTTAAATTTTAAAAAACACTCATCTTGAAAAACCAATCCATTGGTTTGGTCTACCATTCAATGTTTTCCCCCAAACCAATCAATCAGTTATGTTGAACCAAAATGATACACCAGTCAACCGGTGTAATGCCCCTAAATTTACTAATTAAAAATTATAATTTAAAGAAGCATTAGTTACAAAATATGGGTATTACCTCCACACCTACCATAAGTTTAGTGAACCCTAGATAATCCTCATACTAAGTGCTAAGGTTAAAAGTTAATTCACTTATATTAAGTGCTAAGGTTAAAAGTTACTTCGCTTAAATTAGCAAGAACCATAAAAACCAAAACACATATTTCAATATAGAATAATATTGTACTAATAGTCCAAAACATTAGATAAAAAGTTATAATATAATGAGGGAAAAAAGATATAAAAGATTACATAAAAGTCTAAGAAA
Source organism: Tamarix austromongolica (assembly GCA_039764185.1). NCBI lineage: Eukaryota > Viridiplantae > Streptophyta > Magnoliopsida > Caryophyllales > Tamaricaceae > Tamarix > Tamarix austromongolica. The sequence goes on from CM077818.1 coordinate 11,289,024, forward strand.
AATCCAGATCAAAAAATGTCGGGCGAACCCTGAACAATCATAACTCTCAATGTTTATCAAAATCCATCAAGTCAAAACCTCAAAATAATCATGCAAGGTAAAGAATGCCCATTAAATAAGTAGGGGGACCATGAATAGAACCCATTAGCACTACAATATTAAGTAATCCATAATATAAAACTAATATGAAAAACTTACATGGAAAATATAAAAGGATTCACAAAAAAACATCATATAAGAAATAATAATGTACATATGATGAACAAAATAAAATAATCACCAAAACTACAAACTACTCATACTCATTCATTTAGAAGATAATGAAGCTTAGCAACCAATCATACAAGAGATGCTTCCTAAAATAATGATTAAAACCACTTTCAACACAATAATCATAATCTATATCTCAAAATTAAACCAATAATATTCGTAATATCATAGGTAGGAGGTACAATGCTCAATAAAATCCATACCATCACAGGTAGGAATGAAGGCTACTACCAACAAATCTAATAACCATCTCCATCTAATAATAATTATTTTCATTTTTATTTACTCGAGGGGGATACAATAATAACCTAGAGACAAACAAGTACACTAGTCATACAGGCAAATAAGGCATCATAGTACTCTCCCAACCATCTAACCTAGAGGTATAAAAGCACTCTAGTCATACTGGCGCGCAAAGCGACATATTACCCTCCCAACCTAGGACACATAATCCTTGAGTAGTGATATTGCCAATAGGGTTTGTAGGTTGCTTATAGCACAGACTAAGGATTTACTAGGGCACAACAATCCACTAGTAAACCAAACAAACCAAGGGCTCCTACCTCATCTCTTGCATAGCTACCCCTAGAGATAAACCATTCCCAAACTCGAGGCCTTTCACTTTAAGTATTAATATCTCAAGAAGGTGATTATAAGATATCACATATTACACAATGATATCAATTCCATACTTAACCTTTTTTTTTTCTTTATTTCTAATTATCCAAGTGAACCCTAAGGTCAACAGTCCAAGTTAGAGTTAAAGTCAACACTAAGGTCATCCTTTTCCATACACTAATGTCATCCTATATTCAATTATTCATATTAGGCATATTAGGTCAAAAGTGACCAAAATACCCCTAAGGCCATTATTACCACATTATCACATAATCCCATGTTTAATAATAAATAACATTATGTGGCTGTAGCCAGTACATAATTTAAACCTTCTTATAGTCAATTATAATATTGGTAAATGAGGATATTATTCTATACTAAGGATTGAGAGGATTTGCCTTTATTTAGCTAACTCACAAATAATAAAATAAAAGACTCTAAGTTATATAAAAATAGAAAAACATAATTACAGAGGTTTTCAAATAAAAAAATCATAAAAATAATAAATAAAATAAAATAATAAAAATAATAGACAAATATAAATATAATAACTATATTAGGAAAATCGAAATCCACCACTAGACTAGATTGAAATATAATAATAATTTCTAATTTATCTTTTAAACATAAGAAGGGGACTGAACAAGTTGTAAGCTAAAAATACATCTATACACCTTATATTACTTTCCCAAAATAATTAATATGGAAATGTGCCAATATTAAATCCTATTAAATGCTAGCAAGCAACTCATATATTCAACTAGATTTAAAGTGTTAATCATAAGTGGAAGGATGTCAGTCTAAGTATCTAAATTAGTACATCAAGTATGTCTAGCTGTACTCCTCTCATTTGACCCACACATATCTAAACATTCCACTACTTCAGTTAAAATTATAAAACTATTTGGTGAATTTTTATATAAGCTGGCTATAATTTATACATATAGGTTCTAGCATGTTCACTATAAGGAAACCATCACAAGGCATGTACCATATAAATCATATTTGATAGAAGCATATATATAAACAATAACAATTAAAATAGAGTCAAATGACAATCTCATGACACAGAGAAAAATAATATTATATTTCAAACCATAATTTAGGGTTTCAATCCATTCCCCATTAATAAATATTTAGTCAGTCATAATAAATTAATAAACTATACAAAAATATATATTAAAAGTATATATCATAAGTAAAGAAAGAAATAAAAAAATTAATTATGGATAAAAATTTACTAATTTATTCATATAAAAATTACTAAATTTGATTTGAAATTGCTCTTTCAGTCTCTATTTCTCTCTGTCTCTCCCCTCTAGCCATACTTTTTGTGCATGTTAGCCTTCTCTCTCCTTGTTCTTTGCTTCGACGCTTCTGACCTTCTTTCCCCCATGATGTCTCTCTTTTTCTTTCTCTTGCTTCTTTTCTTTGGTGCGTACAACTTTCTTCCCCCTAAGTCATCTCTCTTTTTCTTTCTCTTTCTGCTATGGTGCTAACTCCTACTCCCTATCCCTTCTTCCTTCTCTCTCTTTTCTCTGCTTTTTTCTACTATGTGTCAGACTTTTTGTGCTTATCCTCTTCTCTCTTTTTCTTATTTTTCTCTCTTCTTTTGCTGTGGTTGGTGGTGCTGACTATGCTCTCTCTCTCTCTCTCTCTCGCTTATTCTCTCTTTTTCTTTGCATCAGGCTTGCACCTACTTTCTTTTTTTCTTTATTTGATTTTCTTATCTGACTGGCTTCTCCCAATGTTGTTCGTGCCTTCTTCCTATTTTATATTTTTTTCTCCTATGCTCCTTGCTCCTTGTGTCATCCTCTTTTTTATTTTTATTTTCTTTTAGGCCTTTGGTCCAAAAGATGAAAAAACTTTTTTTTTACCTAAAAAATAACATTAGGAAAAAATTAATAGATGATATTATACTTTTAATTCATTTATTTTAAATCATTTAGCTCAAATAATAAAATATTAAAGATTATTATCACTTAAGCACAAAATTATAATTATTCTCATATATTACTCAAATAAAAGACCAAACACTAAGATTAAAGTGGTAAAAAATATGATAAAATATATGCTCGTTATAACACATATTAAGCCCACATATCAGGATAAATATCATGATATGCTAAAAATGACCAAAGTACCCCCAGGGCATATAATAATAATAATAATCATTTTAAAACATGAGTTTCTAAAGCATCTACTCACTTACCTCCATACTTAACAATAATTAAGACATGCTAGATATTCTTACCAGTATAAATATTACAATACGCTTAAATGAGAAATTTTCTTTTGGGGCACATAATGGTAATAATTATGTTAAGACTGTGCCTAAACATGCTCAGCCTATCATACACTGCAAGAAAAGTTTTTTATAGCAACAACACTTTTGCAACGATAACACTTTGTTGTTGCAAAAAAATTCTTTTGGCAACAACAATTTTATGACATTGCAAAATTTTGTTGCCAAAAATAATTCATTTATATGGTGGTGATTAGGAAATGTTTTTCGATGACATTTGCCATTACAATGTATGAGATGGTTTATTTGCAACAACACTTATATGTTATAATATACAAAATGTTTTTGCAACGATCATTTTTTTGTTGTAAAATTTAGATTAAATTTATTTCAATGACTATACTTATTGTAAATATTTAGATTATTTTAACACAACCACAAGTTGTTGCAAAAAAAAAAAAATTATCAACAATTTTATTTCAATGTCTATACTTTGATGTTTTGAAGAATGACTTATGATAATGATGATTAAGTGTCGTAGATAAATATTGTTGTTATAAATATTAATTTATTTTTCCTCATCATATTCAATATGCGTAGAAAGATGAAAATGTATAAAATTATTTTCATGACAATAGTTTTTGTTGTAAGTTAAACATATAACTATTAACAACAATATTTTTTATTATCAAATATTTTATCAATTATATCAATGATTATATTAGTTGCAATATACCTATCATATTCTGTAACAATATTCGCTTATTGTAAAACATAAGAAAATAGAAAAGAAAAAAAATTATAAACTAAATTAGATTGGATATCCCTACCCCATTTCTCTCTCATATGTTTTGTCCAATCTTCTACTTCATTTTTTGCATGATCTTATTCATAGTCTACTATCTTCTTTTTTGCTCTCCATCTTTGACTCCATCCTCCTTGTTACCACTGCCTTCTTCAACTCCCAATCTTTCCTCTATTGTGTTATCCTCATATAATTATATCGATTGGACACACTAATTTGTCTAAACATCCATCACCAAAATCAAAGCCCTAATTGTCAAGTGAAATTTTGGTAAGATTTCATTCAATTTGATAAATATTTTTTCTTGATATAATTGATTGAAATGTTAGTTTAATAGCCAATTTTGCTTCATTTGCATATGTTACTATGTAATTCCATTCTATTATGATAATTGGAGCTCCATCTTATGTTGGTGGTGCTTAGATTAATTAGATTTATTAGATTTATTCTTATTGACATTATTTTATTTAGATTGAACTTATGTGTATTTTCTGAATATAAATTGGCAATTGATTCCTTGTTAACATTAGTTTAAGATATATATGTTAAGAATTAGTTTTATATATTTTGGTTGTACTGATTTAAGTAGGATATGTGCATATGGCATGACTTATGGACATTTAGTATAGGTTTCATAGGTTATTTATGACAATGGTGTTTAGATAGGTTATTATGATGTTGCAATTGTAGGTTTTTGTGACAACAAAGATGGATTTTGAAGTTTTAAGTTCAAAGTTTTTGCAATAACTTTATCATTGTAATTATGTATTTTTCATAATGATAAAGTATAATACATCCAAATTGAGCGGAGTGTTATAATGATTGATATGACTACTTATACAGTATGGCATACCATCATGTTGGTGATTTCATCCTAAGAACTCCACAATTAAGTGTGCTTGCCATGGAGAAGTTTTTAGGATGGGTGACCCTTTAAGAAAGTTTCAAATTTTTTTTTTTGAAAACTTCTCAAAAAGCATGTGAGTGGGGGGATAATATGCTAAAAGAACTTGTGTTAATTTATGGGTCCATCCGATCAATCCAAAAGTGATCTAGGGTAACCCTCACAACTCTTATGGGCCTAGTTGGCTACTAAGTGGTTGTTTTAACTCGGGGTGCAAAATTTTGTGAGTCTTGAGTGCTATTAGGTGGCCTTGTGTTATCATATCAACTTAGGGTGTTACATGAAGATTGTTCCTAAAGTGTGTGTGTGTGTGTCTATATATATATATATATTTTGCAATGACATAAGCCATTCCAATTAATGTATTTTTGCAATGATAAATATTATTTTTGTAATATGCTATTTTTTTCAATGGCTTTTTCTATTGCTAATAACAAGCTTTAGAAACAAAATTAATTGTTGCAAAAAATTATTTGATAGGGAAGATTAACATTTTGCAACAATATTAGTCGTCGCTAATTATAGGTCTTTGTAATGATGACATTTGTTTCTAAAGTACAACCATTTTTTTCAATGACAATGGTTGTTGCTAATTACAGGTTTTTACAATGACATAAATTGTTGCTGAAGTAGGATTAATATTTTGCAATGACCATATTTGTTGCAATATATAAATACGTGTAGTTAGGTAAAGAGATGTATTGCAATGAAATTTATTTAGTAACAATACTTTTGGTTGCATTGAATTACTTATTTGCAACAACCATTGTTCTTCCTTTATTTTTTTACAACGCAATGACATGGAATGACCCCATAACAAAAACTGACATTGTGATATATATATATATATATATTTTGCAATGGTTTTCTTTCTTTGACAGTAAAAAGTATCATTGCTAAAAATGGTTTGTTTTTATAGTGGTATTTGACAAACATGACATATATAATTTATTTTCAACGTACAACCCATTGTAACTTACTTTTGTACACATAAAAGTTTACACAAGTTAACATGCTTCATTTTACAAAATTTTGCACTATAATTATTAACCAAATGATTAAAATGTAATGAGCATGCTTAATATAATTTGTACATGAAAATACCTAATGTGCCATCATGCGATATTTCATATTTTAGTATGGTATAGAAAAAAAATAAAATATGGGCAACCTACTAAAATTTATTAGGCCCCACTAATCAAAATTTTGTAGCTAGATAAAAATTTCCATATTAACCATATTAATATTTAACCAATAAAATAATATTTTTTTAATAAAATAATAATTGAATAGAAATTTATCAAAATGCCCCTAATGTTACAAAGGAGTAAAATTTTGTTTTGATTCTCACATTACATGATCAACATGAGTTAGCAAAAGTAGGAGGCTTTAGGGGAGGGAGTTGGTTGGCTGGTGGTGGTGGTGGTTGAGAGGGGTGAGAAGCACCAGAGGCAGGGCTAACACTTTATTATGCTGGAAGGATGTGGTGGTATTGGATGGTGCTCTAAGAAGGAGGAAGAGGTTAATGATGCTGGGTAACGTAATAGGAGGAGGAAAGAGAAGAGGAGAAGGGACTAGGTTGAGGGAGAGGGTGCTTGGTAGTGGTTAGATTTAGGATAAAGGGAGGATACAATGGCGTCTAGGGGTGGTGAGATTATTAGAGATAAAGTGACGTATCTAGGAAGAAGGGGCTAGCTTCAGTGGTGGTGATGGTTGTCTCAACGCAAGGAAAGGTGACAAGGAGGAGGTGATGGTGAGGCAGGGGGCATGACACAAGGTAAAGGAGGGCGCAACAAGGCTGAGGGAAAGGTTGAAGCATGGTGGATGATGGTCAGGTAATTTTATTGGGATGGAACCGAATAAAAAATGGAGAAGGAGAAAGAAGAAGAAGAAGGGACAAGGAGGAAGGAGAAGGTTGGAGGGTCAAACAAAAATAAAAAGGGAATGGGTGCTTATATGTAAGTGATTGGGGTAACATGAAGGATTTCATTGATTGGATAGAATGGCTAGGATTATGGGGGATTTAATAATAGCAAGGTTTTTGACAGGGTGCATGTAGGCTAGTGTAACACCCCAAAATTACCTATTTAAATTTTTTATTTTGCGGAATTATTAATTAGCAAGTTACTAGGTGTTACCGCCACACTTAGCATAAGTCTGGCTCCTCGCCTTTCTCATGACAAGTGATAAAGCTAAAACAAACTAAAACCAGAGTAAATTAGTAAAAATAGAATACAATATATAGTTAAAGGTTATAGATAAGTTTTATCAATACAATAGTAATAATAAAAATACAACAAAGGACATAAGAGTCTAAAGAACAATCGATCATGACAAAAAATATAAAAAAAGCACCCGAAGGTATGTTATTAGTTTTTCCTAACTCTTAGATTCGAAGGCTCACTCTAAAAATTGAACATCTTTTTAAGGGCTTCACTTATCCATCCCCGCTCTTATACGCTTTATACCACTCCATGACCTTCATGTAATCATCTGTAAAAGTAGTATTAGTATAACTTTATTATACTGAGTAAATCACAATACTTTACAAGGGGCATCATACCCTCATTTCACATAGTCACACAAAATCCAAAAAGCAAACTTGAGCGTAAAGTATACACCATAACCAAAAACATTATTCATGGAACAACATATATAAACATCCAATCTTAAGCTTAAAAATAAAGCATGCTAGTTAACTTATCATTATTTCAAGGTACAAGAGACATATCTAATTAGCTAAATAGATTTTGAACATAATGGTAGGGTGTTAAGGCAACTATCAAACCAACAATCTAAAATAATACAAGGTTAGGGCATTGAGGTATCTATCAAACCAAAAAAGCTAAAACTATACCAACGTAGGGCACTAAGTGATTACCAAACCAACAAATCCAAAACAAAACCAAGGTAGGGCACTAAGGCAGCTACCATACAAACTAATTATTACTTTTTATTTTCTTATACAACAGATATTTTCATTTTTACCTACTTACTCAAGGGGATACAATCAACCTAGGAACAATGAGGTAAACCATGTTATGTTGGTACCCCAAGGCTACACAATACCCTTACTTCGAACCTAGGGATATAGCAGTATACCTAGTCATATTAGTAGACAAAGGCTATATAGTACTTTCCCAACCTTGGTCTCCTATTCTTTAAGTATTAATACCCCCTATAGAGTCCATAGATCACCTATAGAGTAGAGTAGGGCCTTTACTAAGGCACAACAACACACTAATGGACCAAAATGAGGGCTAACACCTCACTAACTAATCCCAAAGAACAAACCATTCCCAACTCGAGGTCTTTTACTTTAAGTATTAATATTTTATGAGGTGATCATATAAGTCACATACAACACAACATTTTCATTTTCCACAATCAACCTTTTCCCCTCTTTTGCTTCCAAATATTTAGGTAAACCCTAAGGTTATAGGTATATGACAAGCTCAGTTAAAGTTAAGGTTAACCTTTCAAAAGTATAAGGCTATCCTAACATCCAATTATTTGTAAAATATGCATTAGATCAAATTACAAAAATGCCCTTCAAAACCCTAGTTTCACCATTTTATTCATTTCTATACCAAACATTATCATTATGAGAGATTTTTCACGAGTAGGCAAAAAGGAAATATTCTACATTATTTTAGCATGTAGCTAATCTTTATATTTTGGCGATTAACTATATTTTTCACTTTTCATACATTTAGTAGGTTGCCCAAAAAACCCTAATCATATAGCTCTCATGTACCACATCTTCCATGCACTATGTATGTATAATTTAAAGTGTAATAAATAATTTAAATAGGAAGATTATCTTCATAGTATATGTAAGGGAATATCTATAACCCAAGGTCATGCAAATAGAATTTATCATAAGCTAATCCTAATCATGTGCATATGCTCTCATATGAATCATCATAACCCGAACTACCATGTGTTAGCAATCATGAGGTATTTACCATAGAATTTAAGCAATAACTTGACAAGAATGAAAATCCTAACAAAACCCTAGACATGTAGATGCCAATCATTTAACATATTGCCATGCATATAGCTTAACTTTCAACAATTATAAGTAGCATCCCTTCAACATATTATCATTTTATCATGTATATCATAACACTTGAAAAAACATAAAACCCTATTATGATTCTAGGTCTAAAAAATCCTAGTATGATCACAAATAAATTCTATCATCTTATGAGTTATTGGATTTACCTAATCCAAGCTCACACAAAAGAAGTCTTCTCCAAATTCGTTAAGAATTACCTAGAAATTTAACATCTAAACACATATGCATTAGCATATAATATTACACAACAATAATCTAAAATTACTAAAGAAACTCAAGGATTTCAAACCTATTGAATCAAATAAAGATAAGCTAAGTAAAACTTGAGCAACCAAAGGGAGAGGGATTGGTGGATTTTATTGAGAAGGAGAGAAGGGCAACGTTACTATGTGCCATTGCTAGGGAGGTTACCACAATAAAAAAGGCTGGTATAGAGAGGGGATAAATGATAGGGAAAAGAGAAGCAAAGGGAGGAGGTGAAGATGGGACAAAAGAGATAGAAGATGGAGAGATAGGCTTTGGTGGAAGATGGTGCAACAAAGGTGGGGCTTCGGAAACATTGGCTGACGGTGATGTGGTGGGTTTTGGTGTGTTTGACCAAAGTGATGAAGGGTAGAATGGTGGGATTAACCGGTGTTGTAGTGGTCGTTTCAATGGGAAAGACTAAAGACAAGGGAGAGGGAGAAGTTGCATGAGGGAGAGTGTAATACTCCGTATAGTTAAATTTAATTTTATTAAGCTTAATTATTTTATTAGCATAATTTGATGTAAACATTTAATTATTTTAATTTTGATTCATTTTATGGATTTATTGATGATTTTGAACTCATATTTGAATTTAAGTAATTGTTGTCGTTGTTGATCATTCTAGATAAATTTATTTGCAACCATGATTTTATTATATTCATATGATTTTGACTTTTGGTTAAAAAAAATGTATTTTCATTCTTCTCATTTTTTTATTTTTAATAATTTACATTCATTTTCGATTATAACTTCGTCATGTGATAACAACATTATTTTAGAGTTATATTTCATTAACAAAATATATTATTCAAACTGTAAAATTTCTGTTTAAAAATAGTCAAATTTATTTTAATGATTTTATCCATAGGAAATATTTTTGACTTTGAATTTATTCATTTCTGAGGTCGTTATTATATTCAGAAAGTTTTAAATTAAAAAGATCTTCAGAGTTTATCTATAGATTTCTTTCTGAAATTAATTTTCTTTCATTTTACCCTTTTTAGTTTGTGAAAGACTAATTTCTAAAATTATATAAATTAGTCTTGGTTCATTAGAATCTGATTTAAATATTTTCTTATATGCTTTTAAATATTTTTTTGAGGTCTTATAATTTATTTTTTGTAAATAATATAGAGTTTTACGTTCGTTGGTAAATTCTTCTAAAAATATTTATAAAATTCTTTATATAGCTCTTATATTGATTTTAGGCTTTCGAATCCTTGTGAAATAATTTTTTAATAAATAATATTTTGATAAAATCTTCCAATAATAATTTTAGATGTTTAGTATTTCTAGTATATTTGAAATTAAAAAATAATAATTCCCAACTAGTTCCCCATCCCCTTTATGCTTTTTTCCTTTTCTCTCTTCTTCTCTCCCTCTTTTCTTTTCCCTCTCTCCCCGACCTGTCCTTATTCTCTGCACCCAAAACCTTGACCTGCCTCCTCCTCCCTACTCCTCCTTTGTCGACTGCTGGCTACCACCACTACAGTCACACGCTACCATCGACGCCACTACTGCAAGCAGCAATTGCAAGTAGCTACAGCAACACAGCAGTAGCCACTAGCACCAGCAATGAGAAGTGCAAGAGGTGCCACCACATGGTCTTAGACTTCCCACGAAGCTTCCCTGGCCTTCACCTGTCCTGATTTGCAAAATTTGTTTGGTATAAATTTCTAAAAAAACCCTAACTCTTGTTTTGATTAATTAAGGATGAATTAGCTTATGATAAGCTAAATTGATTGTTTGATTATGTATATATGTGTTGTTAGATTGATTTGGATAGGTTAATTTTATGGTTTATGTTGTAATTCTAAAAAATTAGATTTTTGGCCAAGTTATGCCCGAATTTTTTGGATTCACCCAATTAAGATATTTTGGGTAAATTAATTTTACATTACTCTTTAAAATGTATCTAGTTTCATGTTAGAACCATCGATTTGAGAAATTTATGCGTAATTAATCAGAATTGACTTTCTAGGTCAAAATCCGTGTGTGATGAAATTAGATTGCATAATTGAGTTGTTTCACTCAATTGATTTTACAATATCTTTTGAAATGTAATTAATTTCATATCGGAAGTGTTGATTTGGGAAAATTATGTGAAATTGATTGGAATTAGACTTTTAGGCCAAAACTCTTGCAGGTCTAAATTAGATTGTGTAATTGGGTTGTTTTATTCAATTGATTATAATTTACATTAGAATATATTTAATTGCAATTTCGAACCATTAATCTAAATATTTTAATAATATTTGATCGGAATTGCATTCGGGGCTCAAAAACACTAATTGTGTTAAATTGGGTATTCCTTTCATTTCTTTTGATCAATTGACTATATAATATGTTATAAAATATTTCTAATTACATTTCTAAATATTTAATTTAAATAAATTAAAAAAAAATTATCGAATTGTATTTTTGGGCCTAAAACCCTTGATTTCAAGTGAAATTATTAAATTGACCATTTGTATAGTTATTTTTCTAAAATTGAATTTATAGAAATAGTTGAAATGATCCTAATTGCATTCTAACACCTTCAATTAGAGTTAATTGATTTGAATTATCCAAGTTTGTGTCTTGGGCTTTGAAACCCTAATTTCAAAAACCAATTGTCTTGAATTGGCTACTTGGAAGATTATTTCATTAAAATTGATTATATAGATGTATTTAAAATTATTTTAATTATGTTTTAAGACTGCCAATTTGAGGTAATCAAAGTGAATTGGTTTGTTCATAGTTTGGGCATTAAAAACCCTAATTTTTGGAGATGGTTTTATAAAATTGATTATGCTATGCTTCTTTTACCTAATCGATTTCCAACTTTGATTTAAAATCATTTGAATTGTATTCTTATGTTATCGAATTGGATTAGTTCCCTAAAAATGGTTGATTTGTCTCTTTAGTTGCAAAACCTAATGAGTAATTCATCTTTGATAAAATTAACTTATAATCTATTATTCTTTTCTCGACTTTCCAAATTAATTTGAAATGCCCCAAGTGATATGTGTTTAATCCAATTTGATTGATATTTAATTTTAAATCTTGATAGAGCTATGTTCGCAAGTCTTAGGTTTTTGGACACTTTTTCCAAGAAAGATAGTTTGTGTCCCCTTGTGTTGATTTAATTATAATATGTGAATTATCAATCAACAAGGTAATTTATAACCTAGTTTTTTGATTTCTATCCACAACCTAGGAAAACTTTCTCGTGGATTGTTGCGATCTCGATAGCTCTCTCTCTTTCTCAATTTGCTTAGCTAGCTTCAGATTTAGGTAAGTCATTACTTACCTTTACTTATGGCAGAATCTAGAATGTATATTTGTTTGGAGTGGAAAGTGATGAGCATACTTATCAATTATTTAATCATATCTGTATACTATGTTATTATATGGTGATTGTATGTATATATGAATTATATCTTTAATGTGAATGTGTGCTAGTATGATGCTTGAATATTGTATATGTGTGAGTATGTGAAGGGTTGAGTATATATTGAAAATGCATGATACCTTATGCCGTATTTTATGTCATGGGATTATTTAGCTCTAATGCCACCTAAAATTATTTGGCCTTAGTGTCACATTAATTGGTTTGGCTTTAATGCTACTTGACTTTAATGCCACTTGAATTTGATATAATAATGGAAATTCATTATGTTGCTAGAAGTGAGCTAAGTGTTGTTATATGGGCCTACTTTATGATTGGTTAAATATTTGAATAAAATATTAATCACATAAAGTGAAAGATCTTGAGTGGGACTTGTATCACTCGGGTCAGCTATCCAAGTTAGATTTGGTATTTACTTGGTACTATTTTGGTATTTTTCTATTTTGTGATCCTGGTTGCCTTACGAGGTTTGGTGAGGCCCTCTTCTACTCTATAGGTGTCTCAATATATTTTGACCCTATAGGGGGTATGCATACTTAAGTGATTAGGTGTCCTATTTATTGGTGGTCTAGTTACATTTTTGGGCGGACCAGCTAGGGTTGGTACCGTTCGAGTACTAGATTAGTTGTTACAATCTTTTTGAGTCTCTGTCCTCAAGAGAATGTGATTAAATGGTTGTGATCATGGTAATAAAATATAACAATGAATTATTCTCATTGACTCTTAGACTTTATATTTCTATTTCCTATACATGCCTTTTGGTTATCTCCCTTACAATAGTATTGCCATATAGCGTATGTCTGTATTTAATTATCATATGATCTATTATTCAAATCACATGTGGGCCTTATGTACAGAATGCTATCTTCTAGGGTAGTGTGTGTTACTCAATATATGATCGTGATTTTATTGTATGTTTGTACCCTATGTCTTGTCATGTTTAGTCATGTATTCATAAGCATGAATCTATGACCCCTTGCTTTATTATATGTATCATATGTATAAATTGAGCATGAGTTATTATATGAGTAGAATGGTGTATGTATCCCATGTATAATCAAGCATGAGTTATTATATGAGTAGAATCAAGCATGAGTTATTACATGAGTAGAATGGTGTATATATCGCATGAATAATTGATCATGAGTTATTGTATGAGTGGAATAGTATATTTATTGCATGTATAATTAAGCATGAGTATTGTAAGCTAAAGATTGCTATATCTTATGTGTATCATGTTTCCTTCCATGAGTTAAGTAGTCATGATTTACTTACTACTGGACTCATACTGATACTACCTTACTTGAATGGGTCCTGTGATGATCCATTGATGGTGGGGAGAAGACCTCTTGTGTAGGCTTAAGTTTGGATGTTATTATTAGGTTGAAAGCTTGGCTTAAGAGAGTAGGTAATCCGAATTTTATCCCTCGGGATTTATATTTATCTATATCTATTTTTGGAAGTTTCAAGTATTGTATCAAATTTTCAAGGGTGTTGTAATTGAATTTTAATTCCCATTACTTTGATAAGCTTTTAAAAATTTAGGATTACTTTAAACGTTTCTACAGATTTATTCAGTAATGATTTTATTCAATGAAATTATTCACTTGCCATCTGCCTATGGATATCTCCTTGTGGGAGTTTATCCTCAGGACACAGATATTGTTGAATTTTTGTTAAACAAGTTTTAGCCTTGCATCTAGCATGAGATAGATGGTGGACATTTATCTTGTGTTAGGTGTGGCAGTAACATTCCCCAAATCCTATTTTAGCTTTTGCATTATTCTTTAAACAAAATTTTTTAGGAGTGAAATTTGGGGGTGTTATAGAGAGGGGTTTACTTTTGGGGGTTGTGAGTGGGTGTTGGGGTAACTTCTACAAGAGCTTCTAGTGTAGGGGTGATGGATCAGTGGTGGTAACTGGTGGAGGGGTGCGTTGTATAAAATAAATTGGTGAGGATGGAGGTGTAATGATAGAGAATGGAGGGAAATTTTGCATAAAGGATCTTAGGAGATGGAGTGGTAGAAGTCAGGATTGCTCAAAGGTTTGGGAACGACACAAGAGGGAGAGGAGAAGGGACTAAGAAGGGGATGGCATGTAGGGAGGTTAGGAGCAAAACAAGGAAAGAAAAACATGGGGGAGAAGGAGGTATGATGCAGGTGTGGTGTAGGGTAATGGCTTGCAAGAGTGGGAGCAAACGTGCGGGAAGGAAAAGAGGGACAAATATTTAAGGGATTCTAGTGGGCTAGGGTAAATATCTCGGTGAATACTAGGGTAGGAATATTGGGGTAAATTTTATAAAGTTAGGTTTACTCAATAAAGTAGATACTAGTTATAATCCATCCTATGTTTAAAATTTAATAAACATCCTCTAATAAATTTTAACCTAATTAAACTTTTATATCTAATGAGTCATAATAATAATATACATATTAATAATATATTTATTACTAAATATTCTAAAATAATTAATATAACTAATACACATAATTACTGATTATAATTAGGGCTTTCTAAAAATGGGGTATTACATGTAGAGTTAGAGAAAGGTAGGTGGTTGACATGTATGTGAGGCAAATGAGGACTGTTTGAGGGGGAGCATGCAAGGGAGAGGTGCATATGAGGGATTTATCATGTAGGTTGTTAGGCAGGGACAAGAGTAGGTTACAGGGTTAGGAAAGGAAGGGGGAAGATGACAAGGTACAAGGGCAATGTAACACCTAAACTTTTTAAACCTAAAATTAAATATTTAATCTTTTATTCAGAATAATTTAATATTAAATTATTGATTTAATGATTTTATGGACCTTTAATTTACAAAAATAGATATAATTATTTGATAAATTAATATAAATATTTTTATCATTTTATCTTACTCTTTTTATTTAAAAAATTTTCCAAACCCATAATTTTACCAAAATTATTTTCTTAAATTAATACCTTAATTTTTAGATAAATTAATTTAATCTTTTTCCCAAAAGGCAATCTTAGCCTAATTTCTAATTCTAACCCTAAAATATTTTCCATTTCTTTTTATCCTTTCCCTTTTTCCTTTGTCCTTCTTTTCTTTCTTTTCTTACTTTTCTTTCTTTTTCCTTTTCTTCCTTCTTCATTAGGCCAACCCAGCCCTTTCTTTTCTCCTTCTCTTCTTCTTTCTTCTGGGCTAACCTAGGCTTCCTTTTATTTTTTTTCTTTTCTCTCTTTTTACCTTAAGCTAGATCAGCCACGTCTCTTCTTTTTCTTTTCTCTCCCAAATTGGCTAATGTGCCCTTTTTCTTTTCCTTCTCTTACTGCTCGACTCATCTCCCCTCTTCTTCTTCTCCTGCACCACACAAGCCAAACAACTCCCCCCCATCGCACACCTTCCCCTCTTCTTCCCCTACACCCCCATGCCTCTGCTAGCCTGCACCTCCACCCTGTCTATCTGCCCCTTTCTTTGCCATTTTTGACTCTACTTCCCCTTTATTCCCTTCCCCAATATGCCCTTCTTCTCCCACTTTCATCCTTATCCATGTCGCATGCCATCCCCCCTACACGACCTAACTCCTGCATGCCAAACGCCTCCCTCTCCTCCTCTCTTTTTCTTCTCCTTCTCTTCTTCTCTACCTTATTCTCCCTCAAGCTTAGCCCTTCTCCCATGATCCTCTCTTCTCTTTTTTTCTCCCTTTTCTCTTTCTCTATTTTATCTTCCATGCTCCCTACAACCCCTCTCTATCTTCTCCACCGCCAACCTAGCCTCCATGCCGCTAACGCCTCCCCTACCTCATCCCTATACTACCTCAAGCAGCCATCTCTAGCCAACCCTATATCCTATCCCCCTCCATTTTATGCTTATGCCCTTCAACATCCTTGCTCCTACTACCCTTTAGCCACCTTTTCCCCTCCTTTTTTGCAGCCACTGTAGCCTTCCGTTAGCTGCTTGACACCACCTTGACCTCCCCCTACACCACCTTCTTTGTATCCCCTACCTCTCCCCCTTCTCTTTCTCTAACTCTCCATTCTTCCTCTTCTACCTCCCTTCTCTGCACCCTTCTCCTACAGCCTTGCCGCCTCCCCCAAGCCAATGCACCACGACCTCCAACCACCACCCACCTTTTGCCTCACCTTTTATAACACCCCCAAAATTCACTACTGAAAAATTTTATTTTATTAAAATAATTAGGGGAAGCGAAATAATAAAATTGTGAATTCTGGGGATATTATTGCCACACTTAGCACCAAACCGGTTCACTCCTACCATTCCAGTAAGTGCTAAGGATAAAAGAGAAAAATACAACTTATGAGAAACTCAAACATATTTAAATCATAGTAGCATAGTAAACCATTTACAAGAATAGAATCCACCAATGATGGCTACAAAACAACATTTACATTGAAATCAGGAATTGAAAAGAGAAAGAGTACAACCTTAGGATTTTCCGGATAGTTCCTTATGCTCTTTCCCGGGAGCCCACTTGAATAGCACCTGAAAATGACCTGCAAGGGACACTGCCCATTGAATAGGCAGGGGCCCAACGAATGGAACCCTTCAGTACTGCAGTAGTGAGCAACCCTTTAAAACACACTTAAAAGTAGGCCTACAATGTAACACATGATGCAACACTATATACGTTCATAATGACATGTGCATACATAATATTCACATCCATACATTCACATACTTAACAAGTCAATCATATATTAATAGGTCATAATGAACAATTGATACTTTTGGGCCTTAAGCCATTAGTCCATCATTAATCAATCATATCTTAGATTTTATATATCCATGTGAGTGTGGGAACCCCGCTATTATAGCCAGTGTATTGGTCACTTATAGGGCAGAACTCACCTAACCACTATTATATGCTGATGGATCAGTCTCTAAGGGAAAACGCTCCTGGCCACTATTATGCCGGTGGATCAGTCTGGCCCCGACTCTCATGGTGTTCCACTGTAAGTACTTAGTGTCTTTTATGTGTCTTATCAAACTTAGGGTTTTGTTTATTGAGCTCGGGATCCCCCACTATTATAGCCGGTGAATCGATCACTTAGAGGACAGAACGCACCTAACCACTATTATATGCTAGTGGATTGGTCTCCAAGGCACCCCAATACCTGGCCACTATTATGCAGGCGGATTCACTACAACAAACCGGTGCATTAACGACCAATTTTTTTTGTTGCTATTGATATGTTATTAACGACCACCATCAAAAGTCGTCGTTATTGGTATATCTATTACGACCAATATATTTTTTGGTCTTTAATAATTAATTTTTTGGTCGCTAAAAACGTTTAAGTATATATATATGTTTTATAATTAAATTTTTTTCAAATCTCTGAAATCCAAAAAAAAAATTGTAATGAAAAAATATTAAATCTCTTAATTCCTTAAAATTTCAAAAAAAAAAAACCTAAAACCGCATGTCCGATGGCTTGTATTGCCCTCATCTTCTGCCTTTCATTTTTTTTCCCCAAACGTTAACCTTACACCCGACCCCCGACCCTCGAGCGATGCCTCTTCCTTCTCTGCTCCTTCAACCCAGGCCACACCACCACACCAGCCACCGCCGCTTGAGCACACCACCAACCCTCCTCTCGACACCGTTGTCCTCCAACGCAGTAGCAGCGAGTGGCAGCAAGCAGCAACGGAGTAGTAGCAGCAGCAAAGCAACACACGAAGACAGCAGCGGCGCGGCACCGAGGAGTGGTCCTTGACCATTGGCAAAGCTTCTGCAGCCCTCATCCCTTCCAATTTTGTAGCAATTCATTTGGTATAAATACCCAAACCCTAACTTTTATTTTGATTAATTTTGAATGAATTAGCTTATGATAAGATAAGTTAGTTGTTTTATTATATATATATATATATATATATATATATATATATATATATATATATGTTGTATGAGTGATTTGGAATGGTTAATTTTATTGGTTGTGGTTGATTTGTGAACATTGCATTTGTGATCCGGTTATATCCGGGTTTGTCGGTTTTATCCGATTATGCTATTTTAGATAAAAATGAGTTTATAATATGCTTTAAAATATATCTAATTTTATGTTAGAACTATCAATTTGAAAATTTTATGTGAAATTAATCGGAATTGGATTTTTAAGGCATAATTCTTGGAGTTGGATTGTGTAATCAAGTTATTATATTTAATTGATTATATAATTTGCATTAGATCATGCTTAATTTCATTTCTGATCTGTCAATTTAAATATTTTAGCAAAATTTGATCGGATTTGCAATATAGGCTCAAAAACCCTAATTATGATAAATTAGATCTTTCTTTTATTGTTTTAATCAATTGAGTATACAACATATGTTATCTTGAAAGTAAAAAATTAGGAAGGGTTTTGATGGATGGTGGTGTTCATTACTTTATATTGTTGTATAATTTCTTTTCGATGTCCTTAGATTATTTTCTATTTTAATTCATTTAAGAATTTCATAATCATTCAAGTTGATAAAATTGGATAAAGAATATGATGATGATCAACATTGACATTATTTTTTTAACAAGAAACAAAATATGATATAATTGGTGTGCTTTTGTGCTTTCTATTTCTCTCATTAATACTTTATTAATGATGTTTGATGTTATATCTTTGTAATCCTTGTCGTGTATTCTTTAAAATGATAGTGTGCATATTTTATTTAATTAGCATTTTTTTTAATTATTATGTTTATGCTTTTTTTTTTTGAAAGAAGATAGTCATCTGGAGAAATGTAAAATTTGCAAAGCTTCAATATGACAACATAGCAAGCATACTTGGGAAGAGAAAGTAAAAGCAAAGGTGGATGAAAGTTTTATAGTGATTTGCCTAGGGAAATGATTAACCATGATTTCCAAAATCTTCCAAGAATATGATGGAAATGGTTTTTGGTGAGAACGACAAATCTTTTCCTATTTTTAATAAAATTACTAATTTATTAAAAAATATTTGTATTTAACTAATGTTTGGTTATTGTCTTAAAGTAAGATTTAGGTGTAACACACACACACACACACACACAAACACACACACACACACACACACACACACACACATATTCTCACACGTAGGTTTTAGCTGTAATTGAAAATTAGTTTGTAGATGATCATAAAATATGTTTCATTAAGCTTATATATGTTATAGTATAGAATAGTTAACTATGTTTTAGATAATTTCATCTTTGATCACAATAAATAATTTGATCTTATCTTTTGAGTTCCTATGCTATAACATGTCAAATTGGTATGCTTCTCCCATTAATGTAAAGTTAAGTGAAGGTTGGGATTGTGCTACATTAATTTAAAAGAAATTTGAAAACTAGGTTATATATGAAGTACGAAGTTATCGTTGGAATGAGTAGTAAAACCCCTCGCAAAAGTATACTATAGGCGATCGATCTTTGGTGCCCAAGACAAAAATAAAACAACGAGAATTATTAAGAGTCAAACAAAGGGACGCATGCATGCAAATAAGGTTATAAGGTATCGATAGGGATGTCCAAAAATCTGGGCAAAGCTATTTTATTTTTAGTAGATCTAGGTTCAAAATCTCTGAAACAGTACCAGCTACATCGATTGATGTGTAGAGACCAGTTTATACACTAATTCTAGACCTTTTTTATTATTATAATTCTTTTTACTTCTTTTGACTTCAGCTCATTAGATGTGCCCAACTATGGAATTAATTCATATTTGCTGAAGCATTAAATGATCAAGAGCAGTATGGTAAATTAAACCCAGATGATCTTTAAGCTATTGGGCATCATAAATGAAGAGAATTTACCCACATAATCCAGTAACTGAGGGTAAAATCAGCAAGTTTGGAATAACTGATTCCCTGCATCACAAGAAATATTGATTCACTATAATGTGCAACTACTACTAATTATAATAATATTAATAAATAAATGCTAGAGCAGTGTCCTAAATTAATTTCTGTAAGATCAGTTTGAATTATGAGAATGTGACTTTAAGTGGTTAAGGCTATAATTTGGACCCCATTATGGTTTATGTAATATAGCAAGAAACTATAGCTTTTTCCATGAATCTGCGAGATAGAAATTATTATAGTGATTATCATTTGTGTCCTTATCATCTCTTCTCAGTATACTATTTGATCAGGTGAAATCAGGGATTCAAGGGACAACCAGCCAGATCACCTGCCATTGAATGTAAGCCGACTAATATTGATGCAATTTCTACCTCTTATTAGATGTTTATGATTTTATTACATTTGATCAGCTGCTGATTATTGCATGGTAATGTCTTGTTATAATCGGTTCAATGGGTAAGCAATAATGAACTTCCAGATAATTTGACAACACCCTGACGAAAGGCATGTTTTATAAGTTTTTCATCTTCTTCAAGATTAATCAATGAATGAACTTCAAACTTGATGTCATCTTTTGATGTTCTCTTGAGTTCATTCAGTTTCCATCATATCGCTCCATGTTTTAATTTAAAAGTAATTTAAAAGAAATTTGAAAATCACTCACACCCAAAATTTCCCTTAACAAAGATGACATAATCTTCCTAGTAACAATCATCATCATACACACACTTATTTAGCTGAGATTATCATATCTTCTATTTCAAGCTAATGAGCTTATAAGCCTTAAGCATATAACAACAATATTATTGTATAATATAATCCTAAGGATCACATAAGAAAAATTAACCAACACCTACGATACGATACATATATGCCAAAAAATTAATTACAACAAAAAAACTAACTAAAAGAAATTAAACTACAATAACAATTTTAATGACAACAAAGCAATGATAAAAATAACATAGTGATAACTTCTTCTCTTGAAAAAATGTAATCAAAGCATTTTTTTTACCAGAGGTAAAACACGTTAAAACTATCACTATATAGCACATAGTCAACTAATTAAATATATAAAATATAAAGATAACTTAACTAATCATCATATATCAAAAAACATTAACTAATGAAATTGAAAAACTACTATAATAAGAACCTTGATAGTATATTACCTTCGCTGCCACTTTGTATATCAGGATCATAACTTTTTTTATTTGATACTTATATTAATTATTGTTTTCATATTTCTGTTGTTACAGATCCAACTCATTTTGACAAGTTGACTGAGTCTATTAGGTTCGGTGAATGGAACGATTAATTTTTAGGTGATTGCTTATCATGATATTTTTGTAATGCAATGGCATCCTTGTAATATATTTATATTTGATCAAATATTTTGTTGTACCACACATTTGATACAAACTATCTATATGAATATTTAGTTGATTATCTGTAGGTAGGCATTTAGAAAATTATATCCATGTGTTAAAAGGGATATGTATGTATACAGGTACAGGAATTGAGAAGATTGAAATGGATATATATATATATATATAGACAGGTGCAGTTTTGAGAAGAATGTTGAAATGCCAGTTATATTCTTAAATTTATAATTATGGCATTTGCGACCAATAAATTATGTCGCTAATAATAAATAGATTTTAGTAGCGAAAAAAAATTTGGTCGTTATTGGTGTAATAATTTTATATTTAGTTAATTATAAAAAAAAATTATTCGCTAATATTATTTACAATGGTGTATTTTGTTTGTCGTTATTGTTTATAATGACTAACATTATACGTTGTTGCTATTGCTTATAGCGACCAATGATATATGTCGTCGCTATTGTTTTAGCGACCAACATTTTATGTTGTCGTTAATGCTTTAACGACCAAAAAATTTCAGTTGGTCGTTAAAACCTTTAGCGAGGGAACAATAATGACCACTGATGACCAACAATTTATTTGGTCGTTATTGCCATTAGCGACCAAAATTTGGCCATTAACGACAAAAATTGTTGGTCGTTAAAATCCTAGTTTTCTATAGTGATTGGTTTAGGTCCAGCTCAATAATCTTCCACTTTAAGTGATTAGTATCTTATTTGTATCTTATTTAAAGGTATTTCACCCTAGACATGCATGGATAACTCCATCTACACTTATCCTCCCAAGAAGGTCCATCCCATATCTTGAAACTTCTACACCTCCTAACTTGCCCTAACATTCTTCCCTTATTCCACTTACTCACATCAGGAGCCCAACTCCTAAGTGTGTGGGTCAAGGCCCACTACCTTATACCCCCAAGTCCACTCACCACCTTACCCTAGGATTTTTTCTAGAAACCCTAATTTGGGTCTATGTGGCCCATCCTTCTCTGCCTCACACAACCCAAACTATTTTAATACCCCACACGTCACGACCCTTAGATTCAACCCTCACTTCATACCTCACTTAGCCTCATTTATTTTTATTTTTTTTCTTTTTCCACCTTCTCAAATTAGGGTTTCCTCCCAAACCCTAGCTCGGTCTCCTATACACCCTTATACTATCCCACGTACTATTTTTCACCCAAAGCCTCTAGTCAACCAAACAACTCTTCCATTACCTTCCTCACACACGAAGGCAACTTTCCATATGTAAAGTTCACCCCCATGCGGACTCTAACCATCCCATGCAAACCCTAGATTCTCCCACTCTTTCATTTTATTTAAAGTCCCCTTTTATTCATCCACTCATGGATTATGGATTATTTAGGTCAATCCTACCTACGTTAGCCAAATTACATCCCCTTAGTTATCTTACTTTCCCATTTATCCTTTTTCATCCTTCCATCCCACATTATCACATTAAATATCCTAGTATGCATGTCCTAAAGGACCACATCATATAACATCGTACGCACAACATATATAATCATCATCCACATTCCATAAGGAAGTCACAGAAACATACATCCACTCCAGGTTGCGCTACAAATGATTAATCATTAAGCATAAAGTACACAATATGGTATAGCGCATGATACACAAGGCACATAACCCACACATAGTTGTTCTTAGCCACATTCTTACTTGGTTTAGGCTATCAAGTTATCTCCCACACTTATTAGGTCACCAATCACCCTTCATAATTGTTACACTTATCATAATTCCCATTTGGTTGGTTAGATTACCGAATTGCCCTTCTCCATTGTTATAATTACTAAATTACCCCTTTAGTTGGATAAATTACCAAATTACCCTTCTACATTATCATAATTACCAATTTACCCTTTAGTTGGTTAAATTACCAAATTACCTTTCTCCATTTTCATAATTACCAAATTACCTTTCTCCATTTTCATAATTACCAAATTTCCCTTTAGTTGGTTAAATTACCAAATTGCCCTTCTCTATTATCATAATTACCAAACTTGTAACACCCCAAAAATTTACTATTTTTTTTAAATGAAAAACCCATGAACTTTGAGGATGTTACAGCCACACTTAGTACCAGAATGGTTTATTTAGACTATTCCAATATCAAGTGCTAAGGCTAAGAAATGATTATCATCAACTCAATTAATACATAAACCAAAATTCATAAATACGTAAATTAGAGTACGCATGAATGTTTACATAATCCAAAGTACGAAAATAATGCTCCAAGAAGAGGAATAATGTTTATAATCATTAAGGTTGATTCTGAAAAACCAATACATGGAAAAAATAGTGAAAAGGAATAATAATATCATCGGAAAAGAAACAGGCCACGCAACTCCAATATTCAAACCAACCCTAGACCATCACTCGGCCCTTCCTGATGCCCCATGGACATCAATAGCATCGAAGAAAACATCTCCTACCTGCAACACGTCAGATGGGCCTCCTACTCATGGGAATGAGCAGCACGCATAATAAGGGTGATCAGTACGTTATGTACTGAGTAAGGTAACCGAGCACTAAGGCTGACACATAAGGTACATAAAATCATGCAGGATAATATACAACATGCAAACATTCCAGCCAACACATAAAGGCCCATTTAGTCCGGATAAGTAAATTATAATCTCTTTTCGATATTCATTTCACACCATACTCTTTATCAATCCATGTGAGTATAGGAACCTCCCATTATTTTAGCCGGTGGCTTGGTCACTTATAGGGCATCATGCCCTAACCACTATTATGGTCGGTGGATCGGTCACGTATAGGGTAAAACCCTAACCACTATTTCTTATCGGTGGATCGGTTTAGTTCCTGCTCGTATAGTATTCCACTGTAAGTAATTAGTATCTTTTATATGCCTTAGCAAAACTCTGGTTTGTATTTATTGAGCTCAAAATCCCCCACTATTATAGCCGGTGGGCCGGTCATATATAGGGCATCCTGCCCTAACCACTATTATCCGCTCGTGGATCAGTTATTTATAGGGTAAAAACCCTAACCACTATTCCTAACCGGTGGATCGGCTGGACCTGACTTAATAATCTTTTTCTTTAAATGATTAATGTCTTAAGTATCTTATTCAAAAGCTTTCACCCAGACATGCATGACTAACTTATGAGACTCAAACACTCCTTAGCTTGACCTTATATCCTCCCTCCTTATTTTAACTCACATTAGAACCCATCTCACATATATGTGGGTTATGGCCCACTTTTATTCACCTCCAAGTACACATGTTACCACACTTTAGGGTTTTCTCCATAAAACCCTAATTTAAGTCTACTTGACCCATCCTACTCCACTTCTCACGACCTAAGACATTTTAACACCCCATTTTTTTACAACCCATAGAACTCATATTCATCATCATACTTTATTCACCAAGTACACACATGTTACCACCGAACCTTAGTTAGCCATATCAAACCTAGTTAACCACACCAAATCCTAGTTAACTACTCTAAACCCTAGTTATCCACAACCAACAATAGTTAATCACTCTAAACCCTAGTTAACTACAAAAAACCATAATTAACCACTCCAAACCCTAGTTAATAATAATAACCCATAATTAGCCACTCCAAACCCTAGTTAATCACAACAACCCATAATTTATCACTCCAAACCCTAACTCGGTCTCCTCTATACCCTTATAATGTCTTATATACTATCCCCCCCTAAAGTGTTCAAAACCAAAATGATACTTCTACTACCTTCTTTACACCCCATATCAACTTTCCATTTGTAAATCTTTCTCTCATGCAAACTTTATATCCCCCATGCAAACATTTGAACTTTTTCATGCAAAACCTTACGCTCATATGTGAAACCATAAATTCCTATGCAAAGCCTAGATTCCACCATGCATGGTCATATAACACACAAGCCGACCCCACATCAATCCACTCCCTATCATCATATTACAAAACCTATCATGCATGTCTTATGGGCCACACCATATCACAATAAAAATGCAACTCATACACATAATACACATGCCATAATTTATTACACGAACTTACCTCAACTCCACATCATATTGCATATATGACAGTTATACAAATACACATAAAATACATTATATTTCATATCACATGGCATGCATGGCATATAAAACACATAATACACAAACGGCCTTAATTACCCCTTACCTAAAACAACACCAGTCTTAGAGCACGTTCCTATGCCTCCTTAGGACTTTGACTGGTCTCACCTATATGAGGGAAAAACTACAAATTAGATTCCCTCCTACCAAAAATAAAATTATTCACTAACTTATTCTAAGACTAGATTTTTAATCAAATAACATCATTTTAGTAATAACGGTAATAGTTATACTATAAATACTAATAATAGTATTAATATGATTCAAAATGAATGGTGGGATAAGGGTTTCAACCCTTCACCAAAATAATGCTAATAATATCATTAGGACATTATAAATAAAAATAGTAATAATAATAGTAATGCAACAACTTAAATCGAAAATAATATAAGGTAGGGTTTTCGACCCTACCCCTAAATAATAAAAATACCAAGTAATAATAATAATAATATTAATACATATTACTTATAATAATAATAATAATAATAATAATAATAATAATAATAATAATAATACGAAACTAATAATATAAATAAGTCAAATAGGGTCTTGGCCCTAACAAGAAATAATAATAATAATAATATTGAACCTAATAATAATAATAATAATAATAATCGATTAATAGGTTAAAAATTGAAATAAAATAAAATAAGCTTAAATAGATAGGGAAGAAGGGTTGAGAGGGTTTAGGGTCTCATCTTAGGATGGTGGAGATAGGTGGCACCGGCGGTGGTGCACGGCAGTGGCGGCGATGGCTGGCAAAAGACAAGGAAACGGAAAGAGTCGAGGTTTGAGAAAAGAGAGGGAGAATGGGGGTGTAGGTAGAGGTGTTAGTAGTAGTCTAGACTAAGAGGAGTAAAGTGAGGGTGGTAGCGTAACCAATGGTGGCAGCGCACGACGGCATTGAAATGAAAAGAAGAAAAGAAAGAGAGGAGGAGAGGGAGGAAGGGGAAAAGAAGGGTAGGGAAAGGTAGAGGAGGGTTGTAACACCCCCAAATTTCACTACTGAAAAATTTCATTTTATTAGAAAGAATTAACGAAATAAAAATAATAAAAATGTGAATTCTAGGGATATTACTGCCACACTTAGTACTAGACTAGTTCACTCCTACCGTTCCAGTATCAAGTGCTAAGGCTAAAAGAGAAAAATACGACTTACAAGAAACTCAAACCAATGATTATATTAGAGTAGCACATTTAAACATTTTATAAGAGTATAATACACCACTGGTGGTTACAAATCAATAAATACGTTGAAACCATAAATTTTAAAGGTGAAAGAGTACAGCCCTAGGGTTTACCAGATAGTACCTTACGCTCTTTTCCGAGATCCCACTTGAATAGAACCTGAGAACGACCTACAAGGGACACTGCCCATTGAATAGGCAGGGGCTCCACGAATGGAACCTTTTAGTACTACGGTACTAAGTAACCCTTTAAAAACACACTTAAAAGTAGGCACGCAATGTCACACATGATATACTACTATATCCATACATAACGATAGGTGTAAATATAATATCGGATCCATACCTTCACATATCCAACAAGTCAATCAGATATTAATGATGTATACGTAACATTCACTTTCGTACATTCACATACTTAACAAGTCAACCGAATATTAATAGGCCATAATGAATAATCAATACTTTTAGCCCTTAGCCCCTTAGTCCATCATTATCAATCATATCGGATTATAATTATCCGTGTGAGTGTGGGAACCCCACTATTATTCATCAGTGGACCGGTCATGTTAATATTTTTTCATAATTTATTCACGGCCAAATCAAATTTATTGAACTCGGGACCCCCACCATTCTGGCTGGTGGATCAGAATATAAATATACATCATCCAAGGCAACACATCCTAGGCCACCATTATATCCGGTGGATCGGTACTCATAAAAATCATCCAAGGTAAAACATCCTGGGCTACTATTATATCCGGTGGATCGATACTCGTAATATAATTCAACTGGGCTCGGGTCATTAATCTTTCACTTTAACAATTAGTGTTTTTCCCCTTTTAATCAGCACATCAATTCCATTTATTTGCCTCGATAGGGAGATCAAGATCCCGAGACACAAAGGTACACCGGTCACACTGGTGCATAAAAGCTACTCAGTACCCTTCAACTGTCAACCCAGGGACATAAAGGTACCCTGGTCCTACTGGTGCATAAAGCTAACTCAGTACCCTACCAATAAGGACATCTAATCCATAAGTATGCATACCCCCTAACTAGGTCTGTAGACCTAGATAGAGTAAGATATAGGGCCTGGATAGGGCACAAAGGCACACCAACAAATACTAGAATAATCGTGGGCTAAACCACGTCTTTAGGGTAGCGACCCCTAAAGAGCCACCATTCCCGATCTCGAGGTCTTTCACTTTAAGTATTAGTGTCTTAATTAAGGTGATCACAAAAGCACAATAATCAGATAATTATTCACTTTTAATCGTTTAGATATCATCAGGTATTTCTTATTCAAATAGTTATCCAAGGTAACACATAAGAATCATTAAAGCCCTCCTAATCTCATCTAATTTCGAATTAGAATTTGTTCTCGTGATACTTACTAATTATCAAATACTCTTACCTTACTAATCAGCATTATTTGAGTCATATTACGAAATTCCACAATCACAACGACATGTTAGATACGAACTACTCATTTACCCCTTACTTATATAATTGCTAAGTCATCCCTTCCTTACTTGACAAATTACCATATTACCCTCCTTGTTACATAATTACCAAATTACCATTCTCTATTATCATAATTACCAAACTATCCTTCTCCATTATCAAATTTACCAAATTACCCTTTACTTATTTAAATTACCAAATTGCCCTTCTCTATTATCATAATTACTAAACTACCAAACTCCATTATCAAAATTACCAGATTACCCTCTAGTTGGTTAAATTACCAAATTATCCTTTTATATGATCATAATTACCAACTACCCTTCTCCATTATCAAATTTACCAAATTACCCTTTACTTATTTAAATTACCAAATTGCCCTTCACATTTATCATATTTACCATTTTACCCTTCTCCATTATAAAATTATTATTTTATCCTTCTCAATTATTATAATTACCAAGCTACTCCTTTCCAATTTCCACTTTTACCCCTTTTGTCCACAAATTACCATTTTGCCCTTTTACTTCCAAAATTACCATTTTACCCCCTTACTTCCAAAATTACCAATGTACACTTTAACTCCAAAATTACCTTTTTACCCTTCAAATACAAAATTACCACTTTGCCCTTGCCTCCAAAATTACCATAATACCCTTCTTAGTTAAAAAATACCATTTTGCCTCTTAGTACACCACTTATATCAAATTATCATTACTACATAAAATATTAATATTAATACCTCATCCACAACTCTTATATTTAATATAATACTTATTAGCACCCATATATATATATATATTAGGCCATATTCTTGTACAAGATACATTACTAAAATACCCCTAAGGCTCACAAAACATTAACCATGCATTAAAGATCACAATAGTATAATACTTAATATTTTCATTAATAACCAACTCCTACCTTAAACAATATTTTCATACATAGCATATAAACTATCATGCTTCCTTTTTATCAATCAACACAAGAAACCACATATATCATATTAAACAACATATACCAAGAATAATAATATATTAAAATCCTAATGTGCTAACATACGTTAATCTATGCGTTTAAGTGGGATTTACCGATTACCTTGATTCCTGCAAAAACAAACCTTACCGGTGTTCCGATTTAAGGTTAAAGCTTTGATTATCAAAACCAATACCTAAAAATAATATCAAGGTTTATTATGTTAGAAATCATAAAAAGCAAAGTGTAAAACTTTATAATGCTTAATTAATCAAATACTTGAATTAAAATATTATTATACCTTAAAATTTATTACCCAACTAAATCAAGAAAGGCAGCAGCTCATCCTGCTCATGAAGCATGAGCTGCATGCAAAGAAAGGAGGAGGAGGGGGCTCGAAGGTGGTGAAAAGGGGAGCAATGGGCTATATTTGGGTTAGTGGTTTGGGGCTAGGAAAGAAGGTGGTTGGGGGAGGATTCAGGGCAAGGGAAGGGTGCAGAGGTGGAGAGGGGGTGTAAGTGGTGGTCAGGGATGCGTTGGAGGCGGCTAAGGGAGGTGGAGGCTGCGAAGGTGGCGGCCGAGGAGGGAGTCGAAATGGGGGTTGATGAGGAAGGAAAAGGGGGAGGAAAATGAAGGCTTTTGGGTGGTGGTTTTGGCCAAATGAGGATTGGGGGTGGTAGAGGGGGTTGCAGGGATTAATGTGGTGGCTCAGGCGGCGGTAGAAGTGGCGGGACGGCGATGGATCGGGGTGGTACAGGATGGTTGCCGAGAAGGGATGGAAAGTAGAGAAAAAGAAGAGAGGAGGAAGAAGGAGGCTGCGGGGTGGCTCGAGGGGTGTTGTGGTCGTTCGGGGGTGAGGTAGAGGGTGGTAGGGGTGGTGCAGGTGGCTGTTGAGGCGGCGGCAGCGGCGGAGTGGGGCGGCGAAGCAAAAATAGGGTGAGAGAGAGGAGGAGAAGAAAGGGAGAGAAAAAAGGTCGAGGCAGCATATGAAGCTCAAAAAATGGCTGAATGGAATAAGAAGGGAAGAAGAAAAAGAAGGAGAGAGAGGAGGGGATAGGGTGCTCGAGGGGTGGTAGTAGGGTGGTAGGGAAATGGCCATGGCAGGGAGAGGGAGAAGAAGAGGGATGGTAAGGCATAGGGAAGGGAGAGATGGTGGGGCCGGGATGGCGCAGAGAAACGGCGGGAGAGAGAGAGAGAGTTAGGGAGATCAATAGGGGTGAGGGGGTTGCAGGTGGGGTGGCAATGATGGCTGGTTGGTCGGGATTCTCGCTGGGGAAAGAGGAAGAAGAAGAAAGAAGAAGGAAGGGGAGGGGGAGGGGGAGTTGGGCGCGATGGGCTGCCGAAGAAAAAGAAGCGGGTTGGCCCAATCGGGGAAGAAAGGAAGGAAAGAAGGGGGCGGTCGGGCTCATGCGTGAGGGAGAAGGAGAGCGGGAGAGGAAGTGGGCCAGCGTCCCAAGGCGTAGGAGGGGAAGGGTAGGCTGGCCAACCGGTGGCCCAAAGAAAAAGAAAAAGAAGGAAAAGAGAAAAGGAAGAAAAAGGAGAAAGAAAAGGGGAAAAAGGAAAAAGAAAAGGAAAAATAGTATTAAATAAAATAATTTAATTTATAAAATAATACAATATAATATTTTTTTGGGTAATAAATTTATTTAATAATTTAATTTAATATAATTAAAATATAAGGGTTTAAAAAGGATTATTTTAGTAAAATAATGGTTTGAAAAATTATTTAAATAATAAGAGTGTGATAAAATAACGAAATATTTATTTTAATTTATTAAATATTTATATCCAATTTTATATACTCAAAAATCCATAAATAATTAAACTAAATAGATTTAAAGGCTAATTTATCCTAAATAAAATTTATTTATTAAATTATAAGCTTTTAAAATTTCGTGAGATTACAAGGGTTGGTAGCCGCTTTTAGGTGGTGTAGAAGGCAATGATAGAGGCGGATGTGGTGGTGGACGGTGGTGCGAAGGGTGGCAAGGCAAAGATTTGCCTGATTGGGGAAGGAAATTTGCATGGCTGGGGTGGTTCATGCAGGAAGAATCGAGGGAGAAGGGCGGCACAATTAGTTAGAGGGCAGTGCAGAAAAGACTTAGGTAGGTAGAGCAGGCAGCTTAGTTGGCAAATGGCAGAGGAAAGGGCATCTAAAGTGGTGGCGGCGAGAGGGATGGTTCTTTCTGGATTCAAGCCAACAACTCGATTAAAGGCTGCTATAGGGGTATTTATAGGCTAAAGGGGAAGTTAGGGTCGAAGAGAAGATGGGAAAGTGGTAGGCAGGAGTGGGCACCGGCCGATGATGGTAGTTGGAGCACTCCCCATTCGTGGTCTGCGACTGACCAGGGGAGAGTGGAAACCGTGCGAGGGGAGGGGAGAAGTGGGCAAGCAGGAGTGGCCAATAAGTCGAAGTGGAAGAGAGGGGGACATGGGCAGTGTGCGTGCATAGTTGTCAGCGAGATTTTCGGCCATGCAGGTAGTTGCAGGTTGACGGGGTAGAAGAAGGGAGGAGGAAGAAGAAGAAGACGCGGACAGGGCGGTCTGGGGGGAGAAAAGAAGGAAAAAAAAAGGAAAGGGAAACCGTACCAGGACGGGGGAGACGCGGCGTGCTGGGCCATCAAAGGAGAAGAAGAAAAGAAGGAGGGTTGGGCCGTGAGGTAGGCTGGCCCAACTCGGGGAAAAAAAGGAGAGAAAAAGAAAGGAAAAAGAAAGAAAAGGAAGAAAAAGAAGAAAGAAAAAGGAAAAAGGGAAAGGGGAAAAGGAAAATAAGTGGGTTAGGTTATTTGGGTTATTTTGATAATTTGGCATATTTAAAAATAATAATATTTAAATAAAAAATATTAAATTCCCTTCTTTTGGCAAATTTTTAGGATTTTTTAAAGGTTTTCCTTAAATTCCAATTTTAATTAATAAAACCCTCAAATTTCCTCAAGTTAAAATATTTATAATTCCCTCTTAATTTTCCCTAATTAATTTTCTTTTTATTTTAATAAAATAATTAATTTAATTAATTTACCTAATAAATCCTTATTTAACTATAATTCTTAAAAATTAGGTTTGGGGGCATTTCAAAACTACCCTTCTCCATTATCAAAATTACAAGATTACCCTTTAGTTGGTTAATTTACCAAATTGCCCTTCTCTATTATCATAATTACCAAACTACTCTTCTCCATTATCAAAATTACCAAATTACCCCTTTAATTGGTTAAATTACCAATTTGCCCTTTGCATACAAAATTACCATTTTACCATTTTATTTACAAAATTACTATTTTCCCTTTGCATTTAAAATTACCATTTTACCCTTTTATTTACAAAGTTACCATTTTGCCCTTTGCATACAAAATTACCATTTTTACCCATTTCCACTTATAAATTACCATTTTACCCTTTGCCTCCAAAATTACCATTTTACCCTTTAATTATGAAATTACCTTTTTCTCTTTAATTACAAAATTACCATTTATCCTTTTACTTACAAAATTACCATGATATCCTTTTACTTATAAAATTACCATTTTGCCCCTTTACTTCCAAAATTACCATAAAACCCTTTTACTTGCAAATTACCATTACACCCTTGCCTCCAAAATTACCATTTTACCCTTTACTTATAAAATTACCATTTTACCCCTTACTTCCAAAATTACCATTTTACCATTTTCACTTACAAATTACCATTTTATCCCTTATTACACCACTTATATTAAATTAACATCACTACACGAAATATTAATATTAATACCCCATTCTCATTATCCAACTCCACAATTATTATATTTAATATAATACTTATTAGCACCCACACATATTAGGCCACATTCTTGCACAAGACATATTACTAAAATACCCCTAGGGCTCACAATAATATTACCCATGTATTAATGGTCACAACAACATAATATAGCATGGATAAGTACTTAACATATTCTTGAATAACAATTATCCTTCCTTAAGCATTTCTTCCATACATGCCATATAACTAGCATGCTTTCCCTTTTATCAATCAACACCAGAAACTACATATATTATATTAAACAACATATACCAAGCATAATAACATACTAAAAATCCTAATGTGCTAACATACGTTTATTCATGCGTTTAAGTGGGGTTTAACGATTACCTTACTTCCTGTAAAAATGAACCTTATCGATATTCTGGTTAAAGATTCAAGCTTTGATTAGCAAAACCAATACCTAAAAATAATATCAATGTTTATTATATTAGAAATAAGAAAAACAAAAGCATAAGACTTTATAACACTTAATGAATGAAATACTTAACTTAAAAAAAAATTATACCTTAAAATTTATTAAACAAAACATACCAAAGAATGCAGCAGCTTATACTACTTATACAGCATGAGCTGCATACAAAACAAGAAGGGGAGGGGCCACTACAACAAATTGGTCCATTAACTACCAATTTAACGACCAATTTTTTTTGGTCGCTATTGATATATTATTAACGACCACCATCAAAAGTCGTTGTTATTGGTATATCTATTACGACTAATATAATTTTTGGTCGTTAATCATTA
Organism: Tamarix austromongolica; assembly: GCA_039764185.1. Classification (NCBI taxonomy): domain Eukaryota; kingdom Viridiplantae; phylum Streptophyta; class Magnoliopsida; order Caryophyllales; family Tamaricaceae; genus Tamarix; species Tamarix austromongolica. Next base: position 11,323,108 of record CM077818.1, read on the forward strand.
ATTTATTGGTCGTTAAAAATGGTTAAGTCTCATATATATATATATATATATATATATATATATGTTATATAATAATTTTTAAAAAAAAATTAAAATCCAAAAAAAATGTGATGGAAAAAAAAAGCACTTAAACCCCTTCAAATCCTTAAAATTTCAAAAAAAAAAAAAAAAACAAAACCTCGCCCCAGCGCCCCAGCCCCAAGCCTTATCTTTAGTTTTTCGAGTTTCGACCAACACCTACTCTACTGCCTTACCCCCGACCCCTTGCCCCTGCCTCTTCCTACTCTGCATCTTTGACCCTGGCCGCAACACCACACCAGCCACCGTTGCTCGAGCACACCACGAGCCCTCCTCTCATCGTCGTCATCCTCTAGCGTAGCATCAGCAGCAGCCGCCAGCAATGCACGAAGGCAGCAGTGGCGCGCCACCACCCTTCAGCCTCCAGCACCGCTCGGCACCGTCGAGTGGTCCTTGGCCACCGGTGAAGCTCCAACACCCCTCATCCTCTCTAATTTTGCAACAATTCGTTTGGTATAAATACTCAAACCCTAACTTCAGTTTTGATTAATTTTGAATGAATTAACTTATGATAAGATAAATTAGTTGTTTAATTATATATAGATGTGCTATATGAGTGATTTGGAATGGTTAATTGTATTGGTTGTAGTTGATTTGTAAAAATTACCGATGAATGACATTTCTAGAGTCGGACTTTGCCATGATTCGCAGCTCCCTTATACGTACCCAATTCTTATGCAGGGACAATGTCACTGCTTTTTGAATCACCATAGTCTCCGTCATGTTCATTTCCACTTATAAGTTTACCCATAGTCTATGCTAATCGGATGGTCATCAATATGGCCGAATGGAATTGAAGGGTATCGACCATTACCAACTTGTAAATTTTGAGGTATTGATGGCTATCCAATTGGACAGTCTCAGAATAAACTTATACAGTGGCCATTTGTCATCACACCGAGGAGCTACAAGAATAAATTTATTAGGTCGGAAAAACCGATATATGCCAGCTCCTTTTATCCCCATAATTTTAGGGCATCAATATGATATTACTACTACTACTATTATTATTATTAGCGGATACATTGAATTTTATTTCATCAGTGCTGATCTTATTTGTCAAGTCTTCAAAATGAAGTCGGGGAGAGACTCGGCAGACTAAGTTGATCTTATTGGTTCTCGTTATGCTTTTTTTCCTTTCCCCTAGCTGGCTAGCCTCCTGCATATAATGTGCCACCTCTACATATAACAACAAAGAAACTAGCTATGATTATTCTAATATGGAACATTTGAAAGGAGATTATTTGGAGGAGTAGTTAGTGATGTTTTTCAAGTTGTAAAATTTTTGTTGAAGCTCTTGATTAGGATAGTGATGATAGCCTAGGCTTGTTGAATTTTAATTTCCTTAACTACTTGCTCATTTATCTATGTTCTTTCTCTACATTGTATGCAATTATATTCATCACTACCCTATCATTATCTTATTTATTAAAGGTTTTACTATTGTAAAATTTTGTATCTACTACACTTAGCCTTGCATGGGGCATTGAATTAGGTGAATGATCACACCTCTCTTCATGTTTTCTTCCTCATGTATCATTAGAACAAAATTTCCAATTATGGGAAAAAGGACTTGATGTGGTTTTATGAAAGTAAACGGAAGATTGGATCGAAGATTGTATGAGAAACAATCACCTACAAATTAATGCAAAAGAAACGAAGGTTGTATCTCATTTGGTCCTACTTTCTCCCTGGCATGCCTTGTGCTTCTGTCTATTAGCTATCACCTTCTGCCTGTCCCTTATTAAGGATTATTCCATCTCTTTTTCAACTTACTATAAGCAAAGAAAGCTAGTGAGGAAACTGTTGCTCAAACTTTTATATATTTTTACCCAAGATTGAAGTTCAACTATCCATTACCCCTTCTTTTTGGTGAGTCTTTTTTGGGTTTGTATTTCTTGCTGATGCTTCTTATGTGCAACAGGAAAATCATAAAGGGTTCCTCTTTTGCTCATGATATATTAGAGCTTTCTGCAACTAAAGATTATCCCAGTTTAAGTTATTGATTGATGCTTACCACTGGTAAGATTATCCCAATTGCACACTCTGACCCATTACCTTTTGTTTGAGTTTACCTACTCAGGAGCATAAGCATTAGCATCTGTGGCATTAACACTATCATAAATATTACAATCATTTTTTTCCCTCCATGTCCCCAAAGTATCATAATTGATTAATGACAACAAATACAATCTCCCTGTTCCTTAAATTTTGACATTTCTGAGATGCACACATAGATAGAGATAGTTATTATAATACTTAAACTTGACTGAAATGGTCCTAATTAAATTTTAAAAGCTTCAGGAGATAATAAATCAGAATTATATAGCTTGTTTATGGTAAAATGGACAACTAACGGAATAATTTTGGAATTTTGTTTATTGTTTAGATTGAAATCTTGAAGTGAGAGATACTTGAAAAGATTGAATTAATGCTGAAAAGACAAATAATACCAAAGAACAGAGGGGATAACTGAACTGTTTGGAATAAAGGCATGCAAAAATATTACGATGGATTAAAGAGTTACCTTCATGTAAGTATAATACCAATTAGGATAACACCTTTCTTGGCTTTGAAGAGTTTCATAACCATAAGTTTTCTTATAACACTTGCAACCATGAAGATATATAAACATGTGATCATATATCAACACCATATAAAGTGATAGATAACCATTATACCAATAAAAAATGCAAGAGAAAGGGCTCACCTTTATTGTTTGGCATGGTGTTTTTATTTTATTTTTATATGATATGTGATTGCTTATTTGATACTTATATTAATTATTGTTTTTATATTTCTGTTGTTGCAGATCCAACTCATTTTGACAAGCTGACTAAGTCTATTAGGTTCGGTAAATAGAACGATTAATTTTTAGGTGGTTGCTTATGATGATATTTTTGTAATGTAATGGTATCTTATAGCTCTTTTGTAATATATTTATAATTAATCAAGTATTTTGTTGTACGAGATATTTGATACAAATTATCTGTATGAATATTTAGTTAAATGTTTGTAGACAGGTATTTAGAAAATTATATTCATACGTTAAAAGGGATATATATGCATACAGGTACAAGGATTTTAGTAGTGAAGGAAAAAATTGGTCGTTATTGGTGTGAAATTAGTCGCTAATATTATTTATGACAGTATATTTTGTTCGTCGCTATTGTTTATAAGGACCAACATTATTTGTTGTCGCTACTGCTAATAGCGACCAACGTTATACGCCATCGCTATTACTTATAACGACCAATATTATTAGTTTTCGCTATTACTTATAGCGACCAACGTTATATGCCGTCGCTATTGCTTTAGTGACCAAAAAATTTTGGTTGGTCATTAAAGCCTTTAGCGAAGGAGCAATAACGACCACTGACGACCAACAATTTTTTTGGTCATTAATGACATTAGCGACCAAAATTTGGCCATTAACGACCAAAATTGTTGGTCGTTAAAAGCCTAGTTTTTTGTAGTGGGCTTGAAATGGCAAGAAAGGGAGGAGGGAGTGGTGTTTTCGGTTTAGGGTTTTGGGGCTAGGAAATAAGGCATGTAGGGGAGGATTTAGGGCAAGGGAAGGGTGTAGGAGTGAAGCAGGGGTGTAGGTGGTGGTCGGGGATAGGTTGACGGCAGCCAAGGGTGGCGGTAGCTAGGCTACGAAGGTGGTTGCCAAGGAGGAAGGGCTGAGAAGGAAGGAAAAGGGAGGAGGAAAATGAAGGGCTGCAGGCGGTGGTTTTGGCCAAAGGAGGTGTGTTGGTAGTAGAGGAGGTTACAGGGATTGGTTTGGTGGCTTAGGTGGCGGCAAAGGTGGCGGAACAACGGCGGAAGGAGGAGGTGCAGGGTGGTTGTGGAGAAGGAAGAAAAAGAAGAGAAAAAGAAAATGGGAGGAAGAAGGGGCTGCAGGGTGGCTTGAGGGGTGGTGTGGTGGTGTAGGGGTGAGGTAGAGGATGGAAGGGATTGGTGTAGGTGGCTAGTGCGGCGGTGGCAGCGACGAAACAGGGCAACGAAGCAAAAACAAGGAGGGAGATGGGAGGAGAATAAAGGAAGAGAAGGAAGGTTGGGGAAGGGGATGGGAGGCTAAAAAATGGCAGGATGAAGCAGGGAGGGAAGAAGAGAAAGAAGAGGGAGAGAAAAGGAGGGGATAGGGGGCCCGGTAGGGCGGCGGTAGGGTGGTAGGAGTATGGGAGTTGTAGGAAGAGGGAAGGGAAAGGAGGGGGAATGATATGGCATGGGCAAGGAGAGATAGAGGTTTTGGGGCCGAGATGGGGTAGGAAAAACAGCGAGAGAGAGAGAGAGAGTAGTAGGGAGGAGGAGGGTTGCAGGTAGGGTGGCTGGAGATGGCGAAGGTGTTCGGGTGCAATGTCAAAGAAAGGAAGAAGAAGAAAGAAAGAGGGGGCCGCGTGCAGGTCAGGCGAAGGGGAGAATGACGCGGGCTAACCCAATCAGGGGACAAGGAAGGAAAGAAAGGAATGGAGGCTGGGCCGGGCTCACGCGGGGGAGGAAGGAAGAAAAGAAAAGGAGGGGGTTTGGGCCAAGGGAAAGAAAGGGGAAGGAGGGGAGAAAGGGAGAGATGGGCTAGCGGCCCAATGCACAGGGGAAGGATAGCAGGCCAAGGCCTGGCAGCCTAAAGGAAGAAAAAGGAAAAAGAAATAAAGGAGAAAAATGAGAAAGAAAAGGAAAAGGGGAAAAAGGAAAGAGAAATGGGGGAAAAATAAAATAATTTAATTTATAAAATAATAAAATGTAATATCTCTAGGTAATAAATTTATTTAATAATTTAATTTAATATAATTAATTAAATGTGTTTAAAAAGGATAACTTTAGTAAAATAATGGTTTGGAAAAATATTTAAATCAAAAGAGTATGATAAAATAACAAAATATTTATTTTATTTTATTAAATATTTATATCCAATTTTATACACTCAAAAATCCATAAAATAATTAAATTAAATAGATTTAAAAGCTAATTTATCCCAAATAAAAGTTATTTATTAAATTATAGGCTTTTAAAATTTTAGGGGATTACACCTTTGCACCCAACAACCAGCGCCAACACCTCCCCCACCACCTCCCTCAAACCTTTTACCCAAATTCCCCTTTATCCATTTTGCATGTCTCATGCTGCACATGTAGGTTGAGTGGTATATTTTAGCTAATAGTAAGGTATAAGGTAGTTTGGTAATATTATATTTAATAAATATTTTCAATAAAAATCATTCTTTTATTTATCTAATATTAATATTTCACTTGTGATATTATTTTAGATACAAAATTTTACTAAACAAAACTTAAGCATTTTAAGTCAAATGCCAGTAACATTTAGTTTTTGTTGGAAATAAGGTAGACATTATACTCCACTAAAATGTATGGATTATCGTATATTAGCACATTAGAATTTTTGGCATGTGATTTATGTAAATATAATGTATTATAAATAATCCTGTGATTATCATATTATCATGAAAAATGAAAAAAAGAATGCATGTATTTTGTGTAGGTTTTGATGTGAGTGAAAGGATGATTTAAAAGGAGCTTAACGTTTGATGATGGGTGTTATGTGTCTATGATGCTATGCTAAATAGGTGTGGACACTTGTAGTAATAATCTTACTAATATGAGCCCTAGGGGTAATTTAGTCATTTAGACATATCATGATATTTAATCTTAATTGGGATGACTAATGTGTTATATATGTTGCTAAAAATGGATATAGGAGTTTAGTGTATTATAAATACATGTATTATTGGAAATATCAATATTTTATGGTGATCATCTTAATAAAAATGCATACCAAGTGTTATGTGGGGTTGAACACGATAATAGGGATTTGTAGCATTAAAAATATATGTTCCATCATAAATAATAATATTATATGTTCTAGGGCATTTTGGTAATTTTAAATGTAAAATGGGGTTACATACATAAATATGCATGATGAGTAATAATTAGTGCTAAGACTGATAATAGGGGTTTTATGGTGTTAGTAATACATGTTGGGTATGATTATCAATATTTTATGATCTAGGGGCATTTCAGTAATTTTTCATGTGAAATGGGGGTTACCTAAATAGATATGCATGATAAGTAATAATTGGCGTTAAGAATGATAATATGGATTTTGTAGTGTTAGTAATGCATGTTAGGTATGATTATTAATATTAAATTACCTAGGGGCATTTTGGTAAGTGTGCATATGATATGGTAATTAGTCTAATAAACATACATGATAAGTATAAATCAATGTTAAATATGATAATGGAAGTTTATCGTCATAGTAGCACTTATTTGAGCATGAGAATCAATAATACATGGTCTAGGGACATTTTGGTAATTTTACACCTAATATGGTGATTGGTCTGATAAATATGCATGATAGATATAAATTGATGTTAAATATGATAATAAGGGCTATTGCCTTAGTATCACCTGTTCAAGCATGATTATGAACATTTTAGAGTTTAGAGGTATTTTGGTAATTTAGAGTGTACCGTGGTGAATATACTAATGAATATGTATGGTTTAGGGGTAACTTGGTAAATTAGGGTATGATATGATGTTATTCTCACATACATGCAAGGATTGCATTAATTGTTGATTAAGCATGAAAATTTGTGTTTGGTTGTCCTACAAGCGCATATTAGGGTTTTATGTGTTAAATGATCATTTAGTGTGTCGAGTAACTTAACTTCATGATCAATAGTTTAATTATGGTGTGTTGCTCTTTTTATGGCATGTTGATGAAATAAAATGGAATTTGTGATGGAAATAAATGGCAAAGAGATAGCCTTAGTCTTAGGGGCATTTTGATCAGTTTGACCTAAGGTGCCTAAGTGTAGGCGTTGGAGCCTAGGATGGCCTTAATAGACTTCTTATGTCAACATTGACAATAATCCTGATTTTGGTTACTTTACAATATTGGAAACAAATAAAAATAGTTAAGTATGTGATTAATGTGTGCTTCTTGTGGTCACCTTAATTAAAATACTAATACTTAAAGTGAAATATCTTGAGATGAAGAATGGTGGCTCTTTAGGAGTCGCTACCTTAAAGACGTGGTTTAGCTCACTATTATTTTATATTTTGCTGGTGTGCCTTAGTGGCCCAGTAAGGCCCTACATCTTACTCTATTTAGCTCTATGGACCTAAGTAGGGGATATGCATACTTATAGATTTGGTTTCCTTGTCTGTAACGTACTATGTACCTTTGTGTACTTGTGCGACCAAGGCACCTTTGCATCCCTAGGTTGATGGTACGTAGGATATTGTTCTTTTCTTATGCGCTAATATGACTGATGTACTTTTGTGTCTCTGAGTTCATGATCTCCCCCTTGAGTAGATGAAATGGAATTGTGTGATAATTAAATGGAAAGACAATAATTACTTACAACGGAACACCATGTAGGTCAGAACCATGTGTATTATGTTTATCAACCCACCGATGAGAATAGTGGTCAAGAGCATTCTACTCTTGACTGTATTATATTTACCTATCCACCGGTAAGAATAGTGACTAAGAGAGTGTTTCCTAAGGTTGTATTATATTTACAGGTCTACTAATGAGAATAGTGGGGTCCTTGAACCTATGTGAATATAATTCAAGAGATAACTAATTATGACACTAATGGCTTAAGTCCAAATAATAATGAATGCACTATTATAACCTATTGATATGATTTGGTAGTAGCCTTAGTGCCTACTAGGATGAGTTGTGTATGGTATCATATTGATGGGCCTATGGGCTTGCCCATGAGTTGAGTGGATGGTGTGTGGTTGAGTATAATGTTGGCTCTCTAATTATACGACAAAGAGGATCACTTGGATGTTCTATTGGTAAGTTCTATTATTTCTAAGTGAATGAGCACTAGGGCATATGATCTTAATGCATGTGGCTATCTGAATAATTATTTCATTTCAGTTAATATATGTATTATCTAGTATTTCATATGATTGATTTGTTGCATAAGCACCTTACATATTAGTCTCGTATAATAAGTTACTCAATACTATAGTACCGAAGGCTCATTCCTTGGGCCCTTACTTATTCAATGGGAAATGGCCTTTACAGGTTAGCTCGCAAGAACTATTTAATATTTACTCTTGGGCTAAGAGCATAAGACCATTCGGAACATCTTGTGTATTTTCCTTATAATCTTGTATACTTTCTTTTCTAATGAATTTATTCTGTAACCACAATTAGTGGGTTATATTTCCTGTATTCTAACTATTGTGTTATTTTATTTTATGATTATGTCTTTGAGTTTGTGTAAAGTACATTTTTAACCTTAGTATTTGGTATCAGAATGGTGGAGGAAAACTAGTCTCGTACTAAGTATAGCGGTAGCACCCCAAAATTTACTATATTTGCTTCTGCATATAATTTTTAAGAACAAAATTTTTTAGAGATAAATTTTGAAAGTGTTATAGGAAAGGCCTTGTTTTACTGAATGGGGAAAAGAGGAAGGGAAAGGAAGAAGGAAGTCGATGGGGGAGAAGGAGAAGTGGCTTGGGTTAGGCACGTAGAGGAAGAGAGAAGAAAAAGAAGAAGCGGATTGGGGCGCAAACCACGAGGATAAAAAAAAGAGAAGGAAAATGAAAATAAATTTTATAATTAGGTTATATATAATATTAGAGTAAAATCAATTTATCCAAGTTTAGGGTATTACAGGTTTGGACCTAATAGATGTGGGTTAAATATGGATTTATATATATGCCTAAATGATTTTAGAACTGGGTCCAATAATTTTTGACCCAAAACTAAGTAATACATGTGGGTGCGTACATATGTGCATATTATTTTATTTTTTTCATCTTTTATGTGATATTGTTTCAATTTCTAGTCTATTTTTTAATTTTATTTCTATGTATTCACTTTAAAGCAGTCTACGATACAATTTATTTTAAAGGTATTAAAATACTATGTAGAAAGTTAAAGTAACTATAAAATGTTTATCTTTTCACAAGAGGAGGTATTTTATAAAAATTTATGGATTAAGATATATAAAATATAAATGTATTAGTATTTACATAAATTATTCATATTTTTTAATAAAGAAAAATCCAAACTCATTTAGGATATATTAATCTGCTATACCTTTTAGATCTGAATCTAAGCTTTCAAGACTTACGGATTTGAATCGAGTTTAGGTCTAGGTACGACTACTATAAGGCTCTATTTGGTTTATAGAAAATAAAGTGGAAAGGAAAATGTAGAGGAAAGAAAATTGAAAGAAAGAAAATGAAAGAAATTAATTTTCTTTCATTTGTTTAGTTGTTAGAGAAAATTTATTTGAAAATTGAATTCTTGAAAAATATTTTTAATATGTGATGTATAAAAGAAAACTTCTAAGAAAAGTTAAATGTTATATTTAAATGTTTTAATATATTTAATAAAAATTAAAAAATTATATTGATACATAAAGATTTTCATAAAGTTTATAATAAAATTATAAAAACTGTATGAACTCAATACAAATACCAAATTTTTTCAGAAAAATATAAAATTTTACATGCATAACTAATCATAAGTTTTCTAAAAATATTTATAAAATATTAATAGCATTCAAAAATTTCTACTAATAAGAGATAGAGTAAGAAAAAATGAAATAAAATAAATCATCATACTTTACTCACCAATGTATATATCAAGATCTCCAAAGAAAAAAATAATAATAATATGAATTATTGATTCATAGTTATTAGTTAATTAAATAAGTCAAAGAGGTACATTGGCTGTAAATACCCCAATTTAAGTGGAGTGGTATAAGAATTGATTTGGCTACTTATATTAATATGGTATACTATCCTTTTGGTGATTCCATCTTGAAGAACTCTAGAGTTAAGCGTGGTGGTCGTGAAGTAATTTTAGGATGAATGACCCTCCTGGAAAGTTTCAGAAGCTTTTTGAAATTTTTTCAAGAAGTGCGTGAGTGAGGACAAAATGCTCTGAAAGGACTCGTGTTGATTTGTGGGGCTAGTCGATCAATCTAAAAGAGCTCCAAGGTAGCCCCTACATGGTCATATCGACTCAAAGTATTACAAATAGTATCAGAGCGAAACCGCGACTGTGAAATGAACTTAGATGAGCTAGTTAGCCACCTAGCGGGATGATTCTTGGGATAAATTGTATTAAGAAAATTAGTGGTTGAGGCATAACAAGGACGTTGCGTTCTTTGAGTGGGGGTGAATATAAATACCCCCATTTAAGCAGAGTGTTATAAAAATTGATCTAGCTACTTATATCAACACGGTATACCATCCTTTTGGTGATTCCATCCTAAAGAACTCCATAGTTAACTGTGCTGGCCGTAGAGTAATTTTAGGATGGGTAACCCTCCTGGGAAGTTTCAATTTTTTTTTTGACAATTTCTCAAAAAGTGCGTGAGTGAGGACAAAGAGCGCTGAAAGGACTCGTGTTGATCTGTGGGGCCAGCCATCAATCCAAAAGTGCTTTGAGATAGCCCTCGCATGGTCGTATTGACTCGAGGTATTACATTGGAATCATAAAAATGTTAGAATTAAACTCCACACACAACCATATGGCTCTATCCTCAGGTGGAAGACCAAGAAATTTACGAGCAGCACTGATATCTGCTGCAAGGTTGGTATAGATTTCTATGTTTGGAACTTTCTTTAACTCTTCCACCTTTTTAAGCTCAGAATATAGCTCAGATTCAATAAAATTATGTGGATTTATTCTATCAAGAGCTAATGCAACTGCATCCATTCTTTGTTTTAAAGGCTTCATCTCTTTTGATACGTAATCTCTCAACTTTTTTTTCTTTGTGGTTCTTGATCTAGATGCATCAACCGAATGAGAGGTTACTTCATTATGTTATTCGTGCTCAATGGTTCAATCATAAACTGTTGTTTCTTCATGTTCTTGTCTCTCTAAGTGCATATGTCTTTTTTTCTAACCAATGGACAAACTTCCATTTTCTTAGTCCTAGCTAAATAAAATATCTAGCCTATGATAATTTTGAATAGGCTTATAGTAAAGCAATTTAGCATCAGGATGAGCCTACAAAAAAATAGTAATTTACATAAATTTAGAAATAGTAACAGTTAGCAATCATAATAAGAATGAGAAGGTTTAAGACTTACCAGTATATATATTTCCCAAACTGTTGTATCAGCTTGCACCATTTGGGTAGAGTAATTAAAACTAAACCCACTCATTTGCAAGACCGTAGATGCTAAGGTATAATTCTTCTTTAGGGTCTTGATTCGCTTCTTTACATGGTTAATCAAGCAACCAAGCCCAAACTAAGTACTAAATCCTTTAGCAACGTTAGCATATGTCGTTCTTGAAAATGAATAACCTATTTTCTAACCTAAGTGCATCTGATCAGTTAATAAATCTATCAAAAATGTATCCATATCTTCATCCCAAGTTAAAATTTTTTTTTTCTCATTTTATGGTGCATCACCACCAATTGGTTCCTACACAAAAAATTTGTTAAACATCTGTAACACCTCCATTTTTACTGCTAAAAACTTTTATTTTGTGAAATCGTTAATTACAAAATCAATGGGTGTTACCGCCGCACTCAGTATAAGTCTGACATCCTCTACCATTCTTATACTAAGTGTTAAGGTTAAAATATTACTTTACTTAAATAAAATTATAATGAAGGTAGGATAGAAATTTCATTACAAATTATATTATCCTGATAAATATAAAAGATCAAGCAATGAGTTGCATTATAACAAAGGAAAATAGTAGGGGACTTAAGAGTCCACGAAATATCTGGATCAAAAGAATTCTGGGCGAACACTGGATAGTCCTAACTCTCAATCCTCTATTTGAAGTCGTCAAACCCTACCCTCAAAGTGATCCTGCAAGGTAAAGACTGCCCGTTGAATAGGTAGGGGACCATGAAACGGAACCCGTCTGTACTATGGTACCGAATAACCCTTTATACTAAACTAATATGAAAAACTAGCATGGAACACATGTAAGGCATATAACTAACATGTACAAGACATTTAAGTATTCATTTAAATGGTCGAATTCTATTAAAGTCACATACTACTCATTTTCATTTGTCCAAAACAACTGAAAGCTTACCAGACTAACATGCCAGAGACGCTCTCAAAAGTAATAATTAGAATCCAAACTCCAGCATAACAATTATAACATCCACAACATGACTCATATCTTAGCATAACTCCCAACGAAATTTATAGCATCACAAGTATATTCATAGGTAACAAAGTCCACAACATCAAATGTATACTTACGAGTAGAATATAATAAAATCCAAACATCACATATGTACTTACAGAGACAAGATAATAAAATCCATAACCTCACACGTACACTTATAGGTATAGTAAATTATAATAATATACATAACGTCACAGGTGTACTTACAAGTATTATATTAATATACAGAACGTAACAGATATGCTTACGGACATAATACCAACACCTGTAGGCACGAAGGCTACTACTGAGACCACTGGTAGGCACAAGGCTACGAATGAGACCACAGGTAGGCACAAGGCTACTACTAAAACCAATCCAATATCCAATAACAATCATTCCAAACTGATCATATCATTTCCATTTTTATTTACTGAAAGGGGATACAATACTAACCCGGATATATAAAAGTACACTAGTCATACCGGCACATAAGGCATCACGGTACCCTCCAATTATCCAACCCAAAGGCATAACATCACTCTGGTTATACAGAGGCACAAGACACATAGTACCCTCCTCACCTCAGACACCTAGTCCTTAAGTATTGGGTCCCCCCATAGGGCCTGTAGGTCACCTATAGATTAGACTAGCTCCTTACTGGGGCACAATTGACACACCAGAAAACCTAACAAATCGAGGACTCCTGCCTCGTCTCTAGGGTAGCTACCCCTAGAGAGAAACCATTCCCAAACTCGAGGTCTTCCACTTTATGTATTAATATTTTTATAAGCTGATCACAGATAACACATATTGCATAATTATTCTCATTACCATACTTATCCATTTTTCATTTATTTCTAATTATCCAAGTCAACCCTACGGTCAACGGTCTAAAACAAGGTCAAAGTCAATACTAAGGTCAACCTACCAAAAGCCTAAGGCCATCTTATGTCCAATTATTCACATTTGGGTGCACTAGGCCGAAAATGACCAAAATACCCCTGAGGCCAATAATTATCACATTATCATCCATTTAAATACCAAATTAATTTTATTTATTAATTTATCGTGAAAAGGCTAAAAAAAATCTAATTATTTATTATAAAATTTAAACTATCAACTATGTCAAAAGACCATTTTGCCATTACAGAAGTTTCTGTATACAAAACCCTATCATACACTTTTAAAATGTATAAAACACATGATCGCATAATCAATACTAGATAATACATGTTAGGCATGATTTTTAGGATAAATATGATAATAAAAAAAAATGACTAAATTACCCTTAGGGCACACATTCCTAATAATTATTCTACGATTATATCTAAGCATGCTTAACTAATAATTTTATATATAATTATCATATCAAATATTTTTCTGTCATTAGAATCATTCTTAAATCATACCTTCGTACCCGAAATATTTTATATCAGATAGAATGCTCGTTTTATCCGTTTTTATAATAATAATAATAATAATAATAATAATAATTAAAACATAATTATATTGAAATAAATCATGCTTAACACATTTCATATACCAAAAACCCTAATGTGCTATCAAGCAATATTTATTATTTTAGTAAAGTATAGCGGTTACCTGAATTTTAGCAAAAATGTAAAATTAGCGGTATCCACTAAAAATTATTAGGTCTAATTAAACTTTCGTACCTAAAAATAATACCACAAATACCGAATTAATATCTATTAAATTAAAATAATAATTATAATATAAAAATTATTTATTTTTCTAAAATTACCAAAATACCCTTAAAATTAATATTGGTACCAAAAATTACTAACATAACATAGGCAACTCACACTACACAACAACGTGAGCCATGCATGCGCAGGAGGCTCGGCTGCTAGCTAGGCGAGGGTTGGCCGAGCATGGCGGGGAAAGAAAAAGGAGGAGTGGACGGTGGAGACTGGTGGCTAGTCGGTGGTGGAGGGCGACTGGTTGGTTGCAGTGGTGGTGATGTTGGGCTTGCACAAAATGGTGGTGGTTGGGCTCAGTGGTGATGTTGCGTGATGGTGCAGTGGTTGCTACTGAACGACGAGGCTAGGGAGCTAGGTGATGGGTTCTGACGTAGTGGAAGTGGAAGGGAGAAGGGGCTAAGGTGTGCATGTGTGGTTGTTGATTCGGGAGGTTGCATTGTGTGGGCTAGCAGGGGAGTGGTGCTACTAGTTGTTGCAGGAGTGCTGGGGATGGTGGTTTGTAGCTGCACAAAATGGTCAGGGAGCTGGGCGATGGTTGAAGTAGGAGAGCTACTGGGAGATCGAACAAAATAGGGGGATGGCAGGGGGAAAGGTGGTGGAGTTGGTGCGTGAGAAACAAACGGGGTAGGGAGGGGAGTAAAGGCTGTTTGGTGAGGGAGAGCTAAAAGAAATAGAGGGGGCTACTTGGGGTGGAAGGCTGCATGCGTGTGTATGTATATTATGTTAGGGGGGCTTGTTTGGAGCGTGTGAGTGTGCGTCGTATGTATACAGTGTAAAAATGTAGCATGCATATCTGTATATAAACGCAGAGATGTGAGAGGTGATAGTTGAGTAAAGTAAGAAAACGAGGGAGACAGGGAGGGGGAAGGGACAACAAATGGCAAAGGGAGAGAGAGAAAAGAAAAAAAATATTATATATATATATATATATATATATTAAATTTAATTCGGGTAAATTAGAATATCATGTAGGAAAATAATTCAGAGAAAAATAATCCGATCTAGCATAAGTTTAAATAAAATGAAAAAGATAAAATAATTGGAAATAAATTTTAGGGATCTATTTTAGGTCGGCTCACTATTAATAAATAATTTAATTTCTATCAACTTTTTAACCTAATTATTTTTATATCTAAACCATCGTAATAATAATAATAATAATAATAATAATAATAATAATAATAATAATAATAATAATAATAATAGCAACACGTTTAATACTAATCCTTCTAAAATAATAATTATAACTAATCACTCATAATTATTAGTTTTAATTAGGGTTCCTAAAAAGGGGATATTACAACATCCTAAAATCGGTACTTTATTAAAATATTATTTATGTTGAAAGCAACTTATTAGATAATCAATAACGCAAATAATATAAAAACTAATATAAGAATTTTGATGTGAAGTACATTTTCATTTAGTACACTTGTTGGATATAATTTTTTCCTACGTAAAATTAACAATAATAATATCTCTAACACTAGCTATTTAAACCGTTTCTCCATATTGAAGTTACAATTCCATCTCTTAATTGCTTGGCTTCTTGAAACTCTTCTAATAAACTTAATGGCATAACATCTACTTGAGTGTTAACAATTCTTATCTCACTATCAACCTCCAAAATTAATCTTTTATTTGGATCCACTCCCATGAGATAGTTATATAAAGTACATACATCTATAATAATGTCTGCTTGAGTTTGAATAGGATAAAATGGTTCAGTTCCACTTCCTAATATTGAAAAGCATTTCTTCAAAACACTAAATACCCTCTCAATAACATTTCTTAAGGAATCATGCCTTATATTGAAAAGCTCTCTTTCATTCTAAGGATCATGAATGCTATATTCCTTGAAATGGTATCAAGTACCATGATGTGATGTAATAATTCTAGTCTTCAACTGAAAATCTACATCGCCTAAATAAAATTTACCCGATGGCACTACCAGTCTGTCTATATCTCTAGATAAAGAATTGTTTAGTATCCTTGAATCAGATAGCGACCCGTCCCACCCCGACAACAAATATAAAAATTTTAGGTTAAAAGAGTAAGCAATTAACACATTTTGGGTCAAAAAATCCTTTCTGCCACGATATCTTTGTAATACATTATTTAGTACTTTCACACAAAAGTGTGATCCATCAATTGCTCCAATACAATCTTGTGTCAAAATGCGAGAAATTTTTATAAAAAATTTCAAGTTGCAATATATACTTAGTCATTTATTTTATAACATTATGAAATTTAGATTAAAATATGGCCAAAATTTTGAGTTACTTGATATTTTAGGTGGAAAGTGAAATCCATCAGGTTGTTGCAAAAATACGTCCTCTAAAGAAATGATAGCATTCAATACTTGGTGAAAATATCGACTTTCTGTTTCATTAAACTGCTAGAAGTCTACTTTTACCAACCAATTTCTCCTATTATGACCTATAGTATTGGGAAACATGGTTACTCTCTCTTCTACACTGCTATAATGAGTATCACTCAATCTCCCAGAATTCCTCAAAACTGATACAAGCCTAGCAAAAGCCTTATTTCCCATCCTTAATTGGTTTTGGCAATCCTTATCTTTTTCTAATGTAAGTCGATCTGAAAAAACTTATCTCTTATAATCTCCCAATTAAAAGAGACCTCTATCAACATAATTATTAGGACAAACTAAAGATAATAAACTAGTAGCATATGCTCCATATGTGACCACACATGCTGCTGCCCATCTTCTTAATTTGTCCCAATCCTCAATCGAGCTAGACTAACATGACAAGATCAAGAAAAAAAAAACATATAAGAAAATTAACCATACATGCCCATTATGACAATTATATAGTTAAATAATTCAAACAAAAAATATAGAAGACAGAGGTGTTTGTGGTGAAGATGGTCGTGGAAGTGACATAATTCATAATATATTTTTGTAGCCAAAGATTTTAAGAAAATGATACTTCATTATTTCCTTTGAATTTTATGGTATCATTTGTATCAACATGATAGGTTGTTGGGAGATTTCTCCAATGTTGAAAGCCTAATCTTGACCTAGGATTTGATTCCTCACTAGCAACCTTAATACATTAAAAATAAAGCAAACTCAGCACAAGATAATAAATCTAGATAGACACACAACCATTGAGCTGTTAAACTATAACATGGAAAATTAATTCCAAAACCTATCAAATTATACATAAATAGCTATTGAGCTATCAAATTATAACTCTTGATAGTTTGATGTACAAGCTTACATTCAGCCATTTTTTTTTTAACTTAGATTCTATAGTAAAACTAGTAAGAGTATGTTGTTTCCTTTAATCTAAACTATATAAAGCAATTCAATACATATACTGTAAGTAGAATTAGATTCTAACAAAGAGAAATACACTTTTATTTTTATTTTATTTTACCAGCAGCAGTGTTTATTATCTCAGCAGAGAAAGTTCAGCATCATTTTATATAACATTGATATAGGATGAGGAGAGTTGTTTGCTGTGATAAGATTTATATATATTATGTTTGGATCATCTTAACTTTATATATATATATATATATATATATATATATATATATTATGCCTTGGACTCCCAAAGTGGGTCGCACATGCCAGCCATCTAGTAGCCACCATATAATCCACAAAGACATAAGAAACATGTAGACCCCTACTCTATTGATTCATAATCTAAACACCTTTACTTATTCCCCCGATGGTACTTAATTAGTTTAGTGGTTGAAGGATTAAATTCGAGTGTGAGTGTGTGTGTGTGTGTGTGTGTGTGTGTATGATGTATCCCATCATGTGTAATTATGCACGTAGACTTATATGCAAGGTAACATATGTTGGTTCGTAAAAAGGGAATGGTCTGCTAGTCCAGAATTGGAGCATCAAACTTGTGATTTGGCTTTTATTCCCTTTTTTCTTCATTTCTTAGCTAAAATTATTATATATGGATTTTTATTTTTATTTTTACCGAGAGCATAGAGATGATTTATAGAGTTCTGTATAAAATTGGTACATGAAGTTAGTACTCCAAGGGCCCTTATTTGAGTAATCAATGGGGAGCAAAAGAGACATTGGTAGTTTTTTTGGGTATTTTAAGAGAAAAAAAATTGGCTGCAATAGCCAAATAAGCTATGGTAGTATGGAGAAACAAATTTTTGGTCTGTTCAGCTATCACATGAAAAAATTTCTATTATTTTTAAATTGAAAATGGTAGATAAGTTACTCAATGAGTAACATTGGTTATATTATAGTTTCATTGTCAAGACACTATGTTATTCATCCCATGCTAAATACAATCTATTAGTATATTTTAAGCTGTTCTAAATTTTTTTAGAAAGCTTCTTCATATATATGTAACACTGATATAGGATGGGGAGAACTCTTTGCTGTGAGAAGATTGGGTTGAAGAAGGGACCATGGAATCCTGAAGAAGACAATGTTCTGATCAATTTTATCCAAAAATACGGGCATGGAAATTGGCACTCCTTACCTAAACTTGCAGGTAAGTAAATTTTTCCTAGTTAATTAACATGGAACTTCACTAGTAAGAAGGGGAGGGATTGATTAATCATCAATCATCATCACATATAATTGTTCTGATCTATCTTGTGTGCCCCTCCTATAGGTTTACTAAGGTGTGGCAAAAGTTGCAGGCTGCGTTAGACCAACAACTTAAGGCCTGATATCAAGAGAGGCAACTTCAGTAGATGTTTCTTTCTCAATCTAATTTGAATTAATGGAGTTTACAATAGTTTATAGCATTCATCACTGCATTTTGAAGATTAGGATTATAGTGCTATAGGATAGCTTAGATTGCTACAGTTGAAGTGAGAATGAGAATGGGAAAAAGGCATTTACATAGTTCATCATGTGCAAAGGGACATTTTTGATCATTTATCCTACACATAACAGTGATTACTTTGAGGGGAAGGATTTGTGCTCAATAGAACATTAGGATGAGGCCACATTTGATGATTGAATGCTCGATATGAGGATGAAAGAATGGTATTTGAACCCAAAAACAAAGATGGCTCAATGTTAATTTTGATAGCTTAAAGAGTGACTTTTAATTACCTTACTCCTATAAATAGTGTAACTAAATCATCTAATGGAAAATCAGACAACTATATCTCTCAATTAATTCTTGTTCTACTACCCATTATTGGTAGGAAAAAGGGAGAAGAGGATGGATGATCTTTGATATAAATCTTTTGGGCTCTAGTAACAAAATAAGAAAACATCCAAACTCAAGTTTAGATAAATAGAAGCTTAGAGGCAAAGCTTTTTGCTCAAGTAAAAAAAGCCATTCACTATAGCATTAAGCCCAACCAGAAACATACGAAATGTTGAGAGTACAAGACAACATACAAGGGTGCAAGCAAACCACATTGTTCACAAAATATTTGGGCTTAGCAAGATGAACAATAAGTCCAGGATTGCAATTCATAGGTTCGTGGTAGTTTCAGGCCATATTCCAAATTTTATCACTTATTAGTAGGTGATATCAGATTTGGAATTATCCATAAATTATAAGGAAAATTCATTATACAACCTTTGTATTACGCTATATCAGCCTTTTGAAATAGTGTTGCTCAATTCTCCAAAGGAAGTGAGTCATAGCTATCTTTAAATTTTGAGAGAAATCTGGCACAGGTTGACACATAATTGTGTTGAGAAACCATAAGGAATTATATGTTGATATGGTATAGCTCAGACAATTTAATTAGCGTTTCCCATCTCCTTACTCTCAAGACACACAAGAACATAATCCCACATGCACATATTTCCTTAAAACATATGCCCAAAAATTCCTACCATCATTCAATGGTATCAACTAAATATTCCTAATGTAGAATAAGGTTTTTAGAGGCCAAAACAAAGACATTCATTCTCTGTCAAGCACTAAACCAACTATGATTAGCATCAGTGAACTTAAGCTATTCTAATGCAGGAAACCTTTTTAGCACTTCTAGAGAACATTGATTAATGAATTCATAACCCATGAGGCCATCAACCTCCTTACTTCCTGACACCCTCCTTCTCACAAATCTAACCCTTTGTTACTCATTTCTTTAATTGCCTTATTATATCATACAATCAACACGGGATCTTTAGTTGTAGATAATAGGGGGCATAATATTTATCAATTCAAATTATTGAAATTATAGCAAGCAATTAAAATGCCAGGATTTTCAAAATTGCAAGAGGTCTAAAAAATTCAGGTATAAACAAAACATCAAGCCATAACACATGTAATCACAAGGCTTAATCATAAATTTCTCTCCTCATAAGCTACCAGAAAGACTGGCCCATCATCATGCACCTGACATAAGTAGTTATTCTTATTAACATTAATAGCTCAGGTACATAGTTATTGGATTTGTTTTACCATTTAAAACTAAGAGAAGGAGGATTTTACTCTCTCAATATCTGATATAACATAAGCATAATTCTGATATAAGTGAATCACTTTTTAAAATCTATTTATTCTTAGAGTTCCCCGTCCAAGTAAATCCTAAATTATTGTTTCTTGTCGTCAGACTAATATGTTCATCCAAAACCTGATATATTATTTTCTTTTCAGTCCTTTAATTGCTTTCACTTGTGTAATAATTGTTGTCTACCATGTGCTTAATGAAAATCCCTCATTTTCACCTGAGAGGACAAACTTATTGGGTTTCACACCAAATACTAATCATAAATAAAGACATAGACACACACTCTAATCACTTAGTTCCTTACTGTAATACCCCAATTTGAGCAGAATATTATAAGGATTAATTTGGCTACTTATATCAACATGGTATACCATCCTTTTGGTGATTCTATCCTAAAGAACTCCACAGTTAAGCGTGCTGAGAAATTTTTCGGATGAGTGACCCTCTTAGGAAGTTTCAGAAATTTTATGAAAATTTCTCGAGAAGTGTGTGAGTGAGGAAAAAATGCACTCAAAGGACTCATACTGATCTGTGGGGCCAACCGATCAATCCGAAAGTGCTCCAAGGTAGCCCCCTTGTGGTTGTATCTACTCGGGGTGTTACACTTACAGTATTATACTATATATGTCACAGTCAACTTCATCAACAGAAATATAATGAAATTTTACAGAAATCTAGCACCTCCATGCTATGCAATGGGCAACTAACCATAACCATGAAGTGACTTACCTATTCAAATCGACTCGATAAGCTACGACTTGGTTGTGACAAAGGCTTGCTAACAGGGAGCTTAGAGTTGGAACTAAACTACCAACCACTCTGAATGTTGTGCCATGAAGGAGCCATGGTAGGAGGAAGATCAAGGAGAAAAACAATCAATGGGGATGGAAGATGGGTTCGATGGATGAAGACTGCAGCAAAATGATGATGATCAGTATGTAGCAAAGACCATCTCAAAGGATGAATCACAGAACTAATTTTTTTGTTCTACCAACAAATGAACATTAATGATACACACACACACACATATATATATACACATATACATATATATATATACATACATACATACACACATATATACATACATACATACATACATACATACATATATATATATATATGTATGTATGTATGTATGTATGTATATAAGTTAATAAACTGTTTGATTTCCTCCTACATAAATTTGTACCGAGCTACATTTCAGCAGCTTAGAAATTTCAGGCTTGGTGGATGGCAGCCTAATCTACTTAGGTTTGAGGTTATTTAGCATGTTTAATCATCATCCTATGCTAAATTTAGTCCCTATCTCGGTATCTATCTAGCAAGGGAGAGAATAGAAAGCTTTTAAACTAAATCATATCAACAATAATCGACAAATAAATTGGAAAGGGCTTCATAGAATTACAATAATCGAAATATCCATTAAATTGAATCATATCAACAATAATCAATAGATAAATTGGTAAGGGCTTCACAAAAGTCTAGAAATTGAAAGCCATTGAGTAGGATCCTATCAATATATAATAATCAATAGAAAGGGCTTCATAGAAGTACAATAATCAAAATACCTATTAAATTGAATCATGAGAACAATAATCAATAGATAAATTAGAAAGGGCTTCATAGAAGTCTAGAAATCAAAATCCATTAAACAGTATCATATCAGCAATAATGAATAGAAAGGGCTTCATAGAATTACAGAAATAGAAATACCCATTAAAGTGAATCATATCAACAATAATCAACAGATAAATTGAAAAGTGATACACAGAAGTACAGAAATAGAATAAGAGTAAGATAAATAATCACCTCTCAATGGAAACGAATTTGTAGTTGTGAACCAAAGAAACAACAGCAATTACCTGCGTTTTGATGGAGGAAGAAAATGTTGATTGAGGTAGAGTGGTTGATGGAGGAGGCAAAGTCGATGGAAGAAGAATGGTCGATGAAGAAGTTTGAGGTCAAGGTTGATAGAGGAGAAGGAATTTGTTGATGGAAAAAGTCGGGGTCAAGGTTACTAGAAGATAAGTTTGATGTAGGAAGAAATTGTCGATAGAGGTGGAGTTGTCAATGCAGGAGGTGAAGTCGATGGAAGAAGATTGAGAAGGAATTTGTTGATGGAGGAGAAGAAAATTCAGCTGTAGAATGCTTCGTCAATGGAGGAGTTGCAGACATTCATTGATTCGACGAGAGCTGCCAAAGATTTCCATCGATTTTCCCTCAATAAAGATATGGAAAATGCTACAATGTATCTTTCTCTTTTATTTTCCTCTCTATTTACTTTCTTTCTAATTTTTTAGGTAACCAATCAGACTAAAATTATTTTCCATCAATTTTTTTTCCTTTCCTTAATTTTTTTTCATGAACCAAACAGACTCTAAATTAATTTTGGTTATAAGTATTAAAATGACAGATTTGGGTTTGCCTCAACTTAACACTAATCCAACCCATTCTTATCTTAGTCTATTAGAAACTCGAAAAATCTATAGGGAAATGGTTGAGAAATGGTGAAAATTAGATCCCGGAATTTTTATGTTTGATTTTCATTGATATATTTAGTTTGAGCATATCCTATTTATTTAAAATTGGATTTCTTTTTTTTTTCTATTTTTTTTGTGGGTGAAAATGTAATCTGTGTTTCAAGGGAAGAGTGACAAGGAGATCGTGATCCAAACCATCATGCGGACGCAAATTGCTTTTCGTATCAGTTATTCTAATACATGGTAAGGTTTAAGCAAATTACTTGCTTGTCTTGATGAATCCTAGCCTGTATGTATGTAAACATACCCCTGCCATGACCTCTTCTATGAGTTCTTTCTTCCGTCATTTCTTTGAAATATCAACTTATCCAATTCTAGAAAAGGTGTAACCCCCCTGGATCCAGACGAACATGAAGCCATCAAACGATTAATTTAGTTGACCGTTTGGCTATGAGTGGAGTATATACCCACTTGATGCCTGCAACGCTTCTATTAACGTTGCATATAAATAGCAAAGAAACCGGGCTCTTATTTCCATAACTAGCAACTAAAATTTTTGTCAACTAATCTTTTCCGGTTGGCTTCTCCTCTGGGTCTCATCTCCCTTTCTTTCCGTATGCAGCAGGCTCCACTCTAATTAAGGTCAGTCATTTTACATATACATGGCTTACATATTATAGATCAGTATTGTCTTTTCATCATGTTCTAGCTACGTTAGGCAATACCCATGAAGTTATGAGTTGACTAAATTGACTCATTCGAATTCACCTAATAACTTGTCATATTCGTTGTTAGACAATATCTTGTGCCCTGATTTTTAGGCATGCATTTTGCAATTCAACAAATTCTGAAGAATAACGCACCATCAGAATTTCGTAGCTTTCTTAAAAATGTGGTATCAATTTTATCATCGCTATTTTGGGGGGTGCGTGTGCGTATCGATATATATACTCATGAGAACTATTTAATTATTTGTAGGAATTCAGAATTGAAACCTAATTCGTTGCTGCAGCCATGGCGAGAGAACAGCTTAAAGTCCTCAATGCACTAGATGTTGCAAAAACTCAATGGTACCATTTCACTGCGATTATCATCGCGGGAATGGGATTTTTCACAGATGCTTACGATTTATTTAGCATCTCTCTCCTGACTAGGCTCCTGGGACGCCTGTACTATACGGAACCAAATCCCACCAAGCCAGGCCATCTACCGATCAACGTATCTGCCGCGGTTAGTGGTGTGGCTCTATGTGGCACCCTAGCAGGTCAACTGTTCTTTGGTTGGTTGGGTGATAAGATGGGACGGAAAAAGGTGTACGGTATAACCTTAGTTCTCATGGTCATTGCATCCATATGCTCCGGGCTATCGTTTGGGAGTAGCGCAAAAGGGGTTATGATAACCTTGTGCTTCTTCAGGTTTTGGTTGGGGTTTGGTGTCGGTGGAGACTACCCTTTGTCCGCCACCATCATGTCCGAGTATGCAAACAAAAAGACGCGTGGGGCCTTCATTGCAGCTGTTTTTTCCATGCAAGGTATTGGTATCTTAACCAGTGGGATTATTGCTATTATAGTTTCGGCAGGGTTTGAAAGCAAGTATCACTCACCATCCTTCGAAGAGGATCCAGCAGGCTCCTTACCCCGTGAAGCTGACTACATTTGGCGTATTGTGCTGATGTTTGGAGCTTTACCGGCCGCCCTAACCTACTACTGGCGTATGCAGATGCCGGAAACAGCTAGGTACACTGCCTTAGTTGCAAAGAATGTAAAGCAAGCAACAGAAGACATGTCTAAGGTCCTAGGTCTGGATCTCAAAGCCGAAGGTGACGACCATGTAGGGGAAACTAATGGTCAGGTTGAAAGGGGGCAACAATTTGGTCTATTCTCGATGGAGTTTGTCCGTATATACGGACTTCGCTTGATAGGGACAACGAGCACTTGGTTTCTTTTAGATATCGCATTCTACAGTCAGAATCTATTTCAGAAGGAATTATTTAGTGGCATAGGATGGATTCCTGCAGATGCTAAGATGAGCGCCATCAGGGAGGTGTTCAAAGTCGCAAGGGCACAGACTCTTATCGCCCTGTGCGGTACGGTTCCAGGGTATTACTTCACTGTTGCATTCATTGATATCGTTGGGCGCTGGTGGATTCAGATGATGGGTTTCTTCTTCATGACGGTGTTCATGTTTGCTATCGCGTTTCCTTGGGATCACTGGAACAAGAAGGAAAATAGGATTGGGTTTATTGTAATGTACTCCCTCACCTTCTTCTTCGCCAACTTCGGCCCTAATGCCACCACGTTTGTGGTACCCGCTGAGGTTTTCCCCGCTAGACTGAGGTCGACTTGCCATGGTATATCAGCTGCATGGGGCAAAGCTGGAGCTATAATCGGAGCTTTTGGGTTCTTATACCTTTCCCAAGAGAAGGACCCTGCCAAAAGAAGCGCCGAATACCCACCTGGTATAGGGAAAAAGAATTCCCTCGTTTTGCTTGGCGTAATTAACTTCCTTGGAATGCTTTGCACTTTCTTGGTGCCTGAGGCCAAGGGAAAGTCACTTGAAGAGGCATCGGGAGAGGCTGATTATGAAGAGAACTACAACAAGTCTGAAAAAGAAACCTTTGTTTGATTATTTTCTTTGTTCTTTTTCTTCTTTTTCCTTCTATCTTATTGATTGATTTGTTCATTTTTTTCAATTTGTGAAAGTGTCATTTATAAAGATAACGAGTATTGCTACCACACTGAGTATAAGTTAGGCATTCTCTACGATTGCTATAATATTGGTTCGTTTGGATTGAGGTAAATTGGGGTGAGGGTAAACATAAAAAATTAACTTAGGTGAGGGGATAGGGTGGATCGAAGTGAATGTTTTAAAATATTGTTTGGAAGATACTGTAATATCTCGTATTTTAAAATTCAATTTTATTAAGCTTAATTATTTTATTAGTGTAATTTAATGTAAACATTTAATTATTTTAATTTTAATTCGTTTTATGGATTTATTGACGATTTCGACTTCATATTTGAATTTAATTAATCGTTGTCATTGTAGATCATTCTAGATAAATTCGTTCAC
Source organism: Tamarix austromongolica (assembly GCA_039764185.1). NCBI lineage: Eukaryota > Viridiplantae > Streptophyta > Magnoliopsida > Caryophyllales > Tamaricaceae > Tamarix > Tamarix austromongolica. The sequence goes on from CM077818.1 coordinate 11,349,050, forward strand.
GATTATGATTTTATTATATTAATATGATTTTCATTTCCGGTTAAAAATCTATATTTCCGTTCTTCCTAGTATTTCGATTTTTAATATTTTAGATTCGTTTTCGATTATAACTTCGTCGTGTGATTACGACTTTGTTTTAGAGTTATATTTCGTTAACAATATATATATATATATATATATATATATATATATATATATATATATATATCATTTAAATTATAAAATTTCAGTTTAAAATAGTCAAATTTATTTTAATAATTCTATCAGAAGAAAATATTTCCGACCTTGAATTTATTCGTTTCTGAAGTCGTTAAGATATTCAGAAAATTTTAAATTAAAAAGATTTTGGAGCTTATTTATGAATTTATTTCCGAAATTAATTTTCTTCCTTTTTATCCTTTTTGGTTTGCGGAAAACGAGTTTCGGAAATTATTGAAATTAGTCTCGGTTTATTAGAATTTGATTTAAATATTTTCTTATATTCTTTTAAGTATTATTTCGATGTCTTATAATGTATTTCTGTAAATAATATAAATTTTTACATTCATTGGTAAATTCTTCCGAAAATACTTCCAAAATTCTTTTTATAGCTCTTATATCGATTTTAAGCTTTTGGAACCTTACGAAATGATTTTTCATTAAATAAATTTTAGATAAAATTTTCCAACAATATTTTTAAATGTTAGTATTTATTTATATATGTGTATCTGCAAAAAAAAAAAAAAAAAAAAAGGAAATCCCGAGACCAGCCCCTTCCCCTCTTCTTTTCCTTTTCTCTTGTTTTCCCTTCCTTCTCTTCTCTTTCCCTTTCCCGACCTGCTCCCTGTTCGCTCCCAGAATCCAGCCCTCATCTCCTCCTTCTCCCTCCTCCTTCATCGACTGTCAGCAGAGATGAACAGCAGCCACGACCGCCACTGCCAGCCACCGCAAGAAGCACTAGCGCACAACAGCAGCAACCGTGTAGGTCGCACCGCCGACGTCTCTTGACCACCAACGAGTTGTCCTTGCCCTTCGATAAAGTTCCTCCGATTTGTGTTGGTTTCATTTGGCATAAATTTCTAAAAACCTTAACATTTGTTTTGGTTAATTGAGTATAAATTAGCTAATGGAAAGCTAAATTGATTGTTTGATTATGTATATATATGTTGTATTATTGATTTAGAGTGGTTGATTGTAGTGTATTGGGATGATTTGTGAAAATTGAATATTTGGCCAGGCTATGCCCGGAATTTTTCGAATTTGTCCGATTAAGCTATTTTGGGTAAATTAATTTCACAATATGCTGTAAAATATATCTAATTTTATGTTGGAACCGTCAATTTGAGAAATTTATGTGGAATTAATCGCAATTGACCTTCTATGTCAAAATCCGTGTGATGAAATTGGGTTGCATTATTGAGTCATTTTACTCAATTGATTTTATAATATCGTTTGAAATTTATTTAATTTTATATCGGAAGTGTTGATTTGGGAAATTTGTGTGAAATTGATCGGAATTAGATTTTTAGGTTAAAACTCTTGCAGGTCTAAATTGGATTGTTTAATTAGGTTATTTTATTCAATTGATTATATAATTTACATTAGAATACATTTAATTATAATTCCAAACCATCAATTTATATACTTTAGCAAGAATTGATCGGATTTGCGTTTTGGGCTTAAAAATCCTAATTATGCTAAATTGGGTATTTCTTTTATTGGTTTTAATCAATGGGTTGTATGATATATTATAAAATATGTCTAATTGCATTTCTAAACATTCAATAAATTAATAAAATTTAACCGAATTGCATTTTCGAGCCTAAAGCCCTAAATTTCAAGTGAAATTATAAAATTGGTCATTTGTGTTGTTGTTTTTCTAAAATTTAATTTATGGAAATAGTTGAAATGGTATTAATTGCATTCTAACACCTTTAATTATAATTAATTGATTTTATTTATCTAAGTTTGTGTCTTGGGCTTGAAAACCCAAATTTTGGAAACTGATTGTCTGAAATTGGCTATGCGGAAGATTGTTTTTGTTGAAATTAATTATCTAGATTTATCTAAAATTAGTTTAATTGTGTTTTAAAGCTATCAATTTGGAGTAATTGAAGTGAATTGGTTGGTTCGTAGTTTGGGTATTTAAAACCCTAATTTTCAGAGATGTCTTTATAAAAACGATTTACTTATGTATCTCTCACCTAGTAGATTATTAATTTTGATTTAAAGTCATTTGAATTGTATTCTTACGTTATCGGGTTAAATTGGTATTCTAAAAATTGTTGGTTTGCCTCTTTAGTTGTAAAACCTAATAAGTAAGTCATTTTCGATAAAATTAACTTATAATCTATTATTTTTTCCCAGGCTTTCCAAATTAACTTGAAATGCCCCAAGTTATATGTGTTAAACTTGATTTGATTGATATTTAATCTTAAATCTTAATAGAGCGACACTCGCGAGTCTTAGGTTTTGGACACGTTTTCCAAGAAAGATCGTTTGTATCCTTTTATGTTTATTTAATTATAATAATTGAATTATTGAGCAATAAAATAATTTCTAACCTAGTTCCGATTTCCATCAGTGATCTAGGAAAACTTTCCCGTGGATTGTCGAGCTCTTGATAGCTCTCTCTTTCTCAGTTTGCCTAGCTAGCTTCGGATTTAGGTAAATCATTACTTACCTTTTACTTATGATGGAATCTCGATGTATGTCTGCTTAGAGTGGAAGGTGATGATGATGCTTATCGATTATTTAATTATGTCAAGCACATGCTATGTTCTATATGGTAATTATATGAATTCATAGCCTCAATGTAACGCGTGTTAATATGACACTTGAATATTATATGTGTGTAAGTGTGTGAAGGGTTGAGTATGGATTGAAATTGTATGATGCCTTGTGCTGTATTTTATGCATGGACTTATTCAGCTTTAATGCCCCTAAAATTATTCTGCTTTAATGCCACATAAATTGGATAGGCTTTAATGCCTCTGGAATCTATCGGCTTTAATGTCACTTGGGTTGGTTCGGCTTTAATGCCACTTGGATCGGATTGACTTTAATGCCACTTAAAATTTATCAGCTTTAATGCTGATTGGCTTTAGTGCCACTTGAAATTGATATAATAATGGAAATTCATTGTGTTGATGGATGTGAGCTAAGTGATGTTATGTGGGCCTAATTTATTATTGGTTTAATCTTTGAATAAGATATTAATCACTTAAAGTGAAAGATCTTGAGTGGGACTTGTATCACTCGGGGTAGCTATCCGAGTTAGGTTTGGTATTCACTTGGTACCATTTCGGTGTTTCTCTATTCTGTGATCTCGGGTGCCTTACGAGGTCCGGAGAGGCCCTCTTCTACTCTATAGGTATCTCAATATATTTTGACCCTATAGGGGGTATGCATACTTAAGTTATTAGGTATCCTATTTATTGGTGGTCTGGTTACGTTTCTGGGCGGGCCAGTTAGGGTTAGTATCGTTCGAGTACTAGATTAGTTGTTACGATCTCTTCGAGTCTCCGTCCTCAGGATAATATAAACAAATGGTGGTGATCACAATAAAGGAATATAATAATAAATTATTATCGCTCACTCATGGGCTTTATATTTATTTTTCCTATGCATATCTCTTGGTTGTCTCGCTTACATTAGTGATGCTATATGATGCATGTCCGTATTCATTTATCATATAATCTATTATTAAAATCGCATGTGGGATTTGTGTGTAGAATGATACCTTCTAGGGTAATGTGTGATTCTTAGCATGTATTCATGATATTCTTGTATGCTTGTACCTTATGTATTGTCATGTCTAGTCATGTATTATAAGCATGAGTCTATGACCCCATGTTCTATGGTGTGTGTATCATATGTATAATCGAGCATGAATTATTATATGAATAGAATGGCGTATGTATCACATGTATAATTGAACATGAGTATTGTAAGATGAATGTTGCTATATCTTATGTGTATTATGTTTCTTTCCATAAGTAGGGTAGTCTTGATTTACTCAGTACCGGACCCGTACTGATACTACCTTGATTATTTGGGTCCTGTGATGATCCACTGATGGTGGGGAGCAGACCAATTGTGCAAGTTCAGTATTAAATGTCTTATTGTTGGGAGGAATTTTTTCCTTAGATTTTGAGAGTTGGCTATCCAGTGATTCGATTTGGTGAATAAAGTTGGCTCCACTGTTGGGATAGCCCTTGGTTCTCTTTTTAGATTTTATTGTAACTCAAATGTATTATTTTGGTGTATAAATCATTCATTTGATTTGTATTTAGTTGGTTTGTGATTTTGTGGGAGATTTATTTGGATTTAATATCCGTTATCTTTTTAAGTTTTAAAGTCTAGGATTATTTTTCAGGTTTTCGCTAATTTATTTAGCGATGATTTTATTTAGTGAAATTGTTCACTTATTATCTGCCTGTGGATATTTCCTTGTGGGAGTTTATCCTCAAGGTATAGATGTTGGTTGAATTTTGTTGGGCAGGTTTTAGCCTTACATCTAGCACGAGATAGACGGTAGACATTTATCTTGTGTTAGGTGTGGCGGTAATATTCCCCAAATTATATTTTAGCTTCCACATTATTCTTCTTAAAGAAAATTTTTTTCAAGAGTGAAATTTGCGGGTGTTACAAATATTAACCTAACCTAGGTAAATCGGGGTGAATGCTGTAAAAATTCTATTTAGATTAAGGTGAATGAAGGTTAAACAAAATTAAACAAATGACATTTATACCCTTGTATTAAATAGATAAGTCCTATTAGGTTAGAGGTATAGGGTTTGAGGGGTGTTTTGGTCCTATTAAGTCAGAAATTTACTTATTCTTTCACATTCACCTTGGTTACCTCCAAAATTGGAGGTTAATAAAAGCGAGGTTAACTAAGGTGAATGGAGGTGAAACATTAACTACGATTCACATAAGTAGCTAGAGTTATTAAAAATGGTACCCAAACAAGATGAATAGATTGATTTACCTCTATTAACCCCCTTTCACACCAATTCAAACGCACTATAAGTATTACAGCTAACACATCAATTTACTTATATTAAAGTTTTCAACATAAGAACAAAATAGTAATTTCATTATAAATTAACCTTATGCTGACAAATACAAAAATGATCAGGCAAAAGAGTTACAATGCAACAAAAGGAGAAATATTAAGGGACACAAGAGTCCAAGGAATATCTGACTCAAAAGATTTCTTGGGGGGGGGACATTGGATAGTGCTTGTAATACCCCGTATTTTTAAATTTAATTTTATTAAGCTTAATTATTTTATTAGCGTAATTTGATGTAAATATTTAATTATTTTAATTTCAATTCGTTATATGGATTTATCTACGATTTTGAATTCATATTTGAATTTAATTAATTATTGTCATTGTGGATCATTCTAAATAAATTCGTTCATGATTATGAGTTTATTATATTTATATGATTTCGATTTCCAGTTAAAAATATGTATTTCTGTTCGTGTAAAGTTTTAGACATTTCGTCGACTATTTCTCTTGTGTGTGTAAAACACATTTATTGCAATTCTTCTGATTCCTGTGTTTTCACTCTTTTTGATCCCTTTAAAATTTTTGAATCAATCTAAAAATATTTTTGAGTTCATCCATCCATTCTATTCATTCATGTTTTTCCATTTCCTTCCGAATCGCTAAATTGCGGAAAAATTCATTTACGCGATTAGACAATTTTAGCCCTTTTTGTTATTTTTAATTCGTTGGTCATCAAATGAGTTCCAAGACCAAATATTTTTATATATTTGATTTTATAAAAATATTCCGCATCAATATATGACAATTTGAAACCCCCATTATTTGTTTTGTGAATTTGCGAAAAAATACGTTTCCGCAACTTACCCGTTTTTGCCCTTTTTGATCGTTTTTCATACGTTAAGGATCAAACCTACTCCGATACTTAATATTTTTATATATTTGAGTTTCTAAGATTATTCCAAACATTTTCATAAATTTTTATGATTTTTAGAATTCAAGTGATATTTTTCTAAATAAGTGCTCATTATTAGACTTTCTTGCAATTTAATTAATCAAAATAAATTATAACCAATCCTATAACTAATATTCCAATCATAACTAGTCTACTAAGCAAACCAAATCAGATTTGTAACTTGGTTACATTTCTCTCAACCAAAAAGTGCAACTAGTATCATAATCATGATTTTATGGCATTTCTCTTACACACTCAACGATAGCCTATCATCTCTCTTACACCCCTAATCCTAGCACTCAAGTGAGGCAAAAGTCAAACCAAAAACTCAATCCACACTCCATCATATCATATCCCACTCTATCTTTGCCAAATCGTGCATTCTTATCCCAAAACGCACATAAAATCATGGATTGTAGCAGAGTGCAAAGTTGATTACTTTTCAACTTGCAGTAACTCGTTCTCTCTCTCTGGTTATCCATTTCCTTTGTTTTTTGTTTCTATGGAAAGATTGCATTTCATACTACGAACCCATATCATTTAAATCCCTGAAGTCGAACTCCTTCATGCTTATTCATAACCAAACGTTTGCTTCCCGACCAGCTTCACAAAATCAGCAAAGCTGATTTTTTTTGGTGACTTCCAGCATCTTTTATGCGTCGACCTTGCTTCCTCTACCCTATATTCTTGTTTGGTATTTTTCCTTACATGTTATACCTCATCTAGAGACCTTTCTTACCAAGTAAATCATTCCCCTACCCTCTCATTTTTCTTCTCCTATCTGCCTTGCTGAGTAATATTGGAGTTTTGATGCATTTGTTAAGTGGGTTGCAGTAGAGATTTCGTGCCTTTCATCCCTTCTTTTCCCCTTGGTTTCCTCCCCTTTAACCCTCCAAAACCTTAATCCATCATTCATTTGTGGTTATTGGTTGTTTTGTGGTGGTTATCAAGCCTCCCTATTCAAGAGTAATATTTTATATTTCACTTCTTCCATTCCAATTCCTTTCCTTCCCATTTTTTTATTTATTGAACTTGGTTTATCTAACTCATTTGCCTTATATTCTTGAAGGTGAAAAAGTGGGTTTAGAGAAGGAATTGCTAGATTCCTTGTTTTAGCTTTGTTAAGGAGCTTAGGAGTTTTAGTAACAAAACTAACCTTTAGAAAAAGTATTTTGTGCTAGGTGTATTATATGTTCTATTATGTGTGGATAGCTTTATTTTAATTATAAGCATGAAATAATATCTTGAAAAATATTTTATGACATATGTATGTTTCTATCTTATGTGTTTAAGCATGAACATCTAATGAGATGATGGTTTGTGTGATTCTTTTTATATGTTTATGTCTGCTCAGAGTAGAAGGTGATGAGTATGCTTGATTATTTAATAATGTCAAGCATATGTTGTATTTTGTGTGGTAATTGTATGTATGTATGAGTTATAGATTTAATGGAAACACATATTAGTATGCCTCTTGAGTATTGTATATGTTTAGGTATGTGAAGGGTCAAGTATGATTATGTTGTTAACATGTTTGGCTAATTATAAAATATTTGGTGATTGTGGAGTATGTTCTAACATGCCTAAATTGTAATCGGTTTAGAAAACTATATTTGTGGTTGAGTATGGATTGAAATTATATGATACCGTATGCTATATTTTATGTTCTGGAATTATTCGACTTTAATGCTCCTAAAATTATTCGGCTTTAATGCTCTTGGAATTATTCGGCTTTAACGCCTCATGAATTAGATCGGCTTTAACGCCTCTGGAATTGATCGGCTTTAATGCCTCTGGAATTTATCGGCTTTAATGCTGCTTGGATTGGTTCGGCTTTAAATGCCGCTTGAAATTTATCGGCTTTAGTACCGCTTAGCTTTAATGCCACTTAAAATTGATATAATAATGGATATTCATTGTATTTATGGATGTGAGATAAGTGTTGTTATATGGGCCTAATTTATGATTGGCTAAATTCTTGAATAAAATATTAATCACTTAAAGTGAAAGATCTTGAGTGGGACTTGTATCAGTCGGGGCCGCTATCCAAGTTAGGTTTAGTATTCACTTGGTACCATTCCGGTGTTTTTCTATTCTATGATCTCGGGCGCCTTACGAGATCCGGAGATGCCCTCTTCTACTCTATAGGTGTCTCAATACATTTCGGACCTATAGGGGGTATGCATACTTAAGTGATTAGGTGTCCTATTATTTGGTGGTCTGGTTACGTTTTTGGGTAGGTATGCTAGGGCTAGTACTGTTTGAGTGCTATATTAGTTGTTATGGTTTCTTTGAGTCTCCATCCTCAAGTTAATATAATAAATTGGTTGTGATCATAATGATAAAATATAATAACCAATGGATCCCATCTACCCATACATTCATATTACATTATTTTATGCTTGAATGTTGAGTTTTGTGTTCTCAATTAACATATATATGTAAGCATGATATTATCTTGTTATTATATGCTCTATTGCTTTCTTCGCATGGACCTCACACTCAGTGCTATCTCTTTAGGATAGTTGTGTTACTCAGTACAAGATGCGTACTGATACTACACTTTTGTAAATGTTATGTCACAGGTATATGATGATGATCCTGCTGACATTGAGGAGGTTCCTTAGGCAGAGTGATGCGGGTTTATACCCCCATATTTAGGGTGTAGAGTTATTTATATCTGGGGTCGCACATGTTATGTGCCCTAGATTTTTGATATCACTTTTGGACTCTTCATCTCTTTTAACCCCCTTATCTCTTTTTCTATATTGTATTATCTAGAGCATGTACTCCATACTCTGTTATTATGTCTAAATTATTCAAGTCTTTTGCTACTTATATCTATTTCCATAAGTTTTGATTTACTCGATGTAAAGTTTTAGCTTTACACGTAGTACGAGAAAGGTATAGACTAGACTCGTGCTATGTGTGGTAGTAACACCTACTTTATTATGTTAATGCTTTTGCTTATAATAAAAAAAATTAGTATTAAATTTTGGGGTGTTATAGTGCTAACTTTTTCTACATGCATATTATTCAAAAACTTGAGTTATTTTTTATTAGTGCAACTTATTTAGTAACTGAAGAAGTTTTTTAGTATTTTTAACATTGGACTTGGGATTTTGTAGTTTACAAGTATATTTGAGTCATACTTTCTACTATCATATTCTACAATTTGATTCTAATTATTACCCCCATTGGTTCTAGGTAGAATCCAAATTCTAACAACATTGGAGCATGCTTGTGTCTTCTCATAACTCATGTCCATAGATGAAAGACTATTTTTAGATTCATAGGTTTGATCACTTAGAATATTATCATCATGAAGCATATCTTTCAAAAGTTTTAATATTTTTATGAGACTCTCATCAATCCATCCATTAGATCCTTTCAAGTTGTATAACCTTAAAAAATGGACAATTTAGTATACGTCCTACAACCACCATGTAATGGTTTTTTAGAGTTGCTCAAAAACTTCTCGAATAGTTTAGAATAATCTAAAACACTTTTCTCAACCTTTTAAGTCATCTCTTCTAATGAATCTCTCTCATAGTTCTGAAATGGTCCACCAATGCCCTTCCTATCTTCCTCACTATTATATTCAGGCTTTGTCTCATGATGTTATATCTAATAAGGGTAACTTCTATCAATTCCATACACAAATAAATGATCTCTTAGTTTATCAACACAGATGCATTAATGTAAGCACATTCCAAATAGGGATAAACTATTGTACTAGAGATTTTAGCATGTTCTTCTATAAATTTAATGAAAAAATCTACCCCTTCTTCATATTCTACAATAAGAGATATTCATACATCCATTTCCTTGCCATAGTTATCCAACTTATTAGGAAAATTAAATACTATAAATTATATACAATTGAATAATAAATTTGTTTCATTATGCCCGTAAAAGAGGATTTTTTTTTCTTGTATGGAGTCATTAAAAGAAACCCACCAACTTAATAGTGCACCTCCCTTGAAGTTTTTTATATTAATAACACACATGAAACAGTTAAAACACCTACAAGACAAGCTATAGTTCATATAAATAACTTAACCACATCAAAACAACACACAAAATTTTAAAAAATTACTAATCACAAAATACCATTCATCAATCGACATTAAACGTCATTTTATATTGAAAAGCTTAAATTAAAAAATTAAGAAAATATTTATTATCAAAAAAATATTATTTAATAAGATTCCCTATTCAAGCTCAATTACTATTTTTAGGGTAAATGGTCAAAGATTAATGATCAATCTTTGACCTTTAGGTCATATCTAAGGCCTTTAAGGGTAAAGATACCATTTTACTCGTAAATATCCAGAAACATGATTAATCAATAATGAAACCCTACTTAGGGTAATTAGAGGTCATTAAATCAAGAACACATTGAATAATATCAAGAACATGAAGAATCTCAAAACCTTTAGAACTTTCAACCAAAAAATAGATAATCAAAACGTGCTTGAATCAAAGCATACCATATATGAAAAATCATCTACCAATTACAACTAATCTCATGGAATAATAAGATCAAGCAGAACAACATAATATCATCAACATGACCTAGATATCAACATAAGATTATGGAACAAATTCAATATAAATGCAACTAATCATGCTTTACACCATAAATTATATTTACTAATAATCATGTTGTATTTACCTAAGATTAATGGTCCAAAATAAGGAAGGAAATACTAGATTGAAGATGAGAATATTTCCTCTAAATCCTCAAGGATTAATCACCTTTTATTTAGTTAAAAACACAAAGGGATTAATTCTTGGTTCAAAAAAGAAGAGAAATGGAGTGATTGTAGTGCTTGTTGTTGTGGCACAAGGTGGTGTGGGGTTAGTGGTGATAGTGCTAGTTCTAGGGAGAAAAAAGGAGGTTCTAAAGTTGGGGAAGATGAATTGTAAGAAGATAAGATCAAAAGGTCATAAGGTTACATATTTTAGTTAACTTAATGAAGTATATAAGTTAAAATGTTGAAGAAAACAAATGAATATTTTTTTTGTGTGGATGGTGAAGTACTGATAGAATAGGATTCAATCATGGCCCTCAATTTCACTTGGGTTTGACACATGGAATGCTAAGATTAAATGCAAAAAATTTAGAATATTTGCAAACAATGAAACAAGATTTACAGTAACAAATTACGAAAAAAATGATGAAATACATTTCAAAAATCATAAAAATAATAACTAAATGTTTCCAAACCATTCCTAGATTACCAATTCTAAAATATAGTATTTTTCAAAGTTTTGTAAATTTTAAGTAGTTAAAAAATGTGTTTTGGAGCTTAAAATACAAATAGTTGGTCGAAACATGAATAATGATTTTCATGGAGATCTCCAATTAGAATTTTAAAATAGCATAGGAGATATTGAAAAGGTTAAGAAAAACAAAAATTAAAGAATTAGAATGTTTTGAAAGAAGTTTGATAGCTAAACGTGGCTCAAATGATCTCACATAAATGATATTATAAGAAAATGGAAACAAAGTGTTTCAAAAATGAAATAAGGATTTCTATTTCATAAAAGGAGGAATAAAGTACAAAATAAGATGGTTTTATTCTAATTAAATAAATCATGAATAACTAATATTTTTAAAAAAATGAGACATTATAATTTTCTACTATTCTACCTAATTAGTGTAAGCAAGGTTCATATTAGAGAAAGATGAAGGGAATGTCATAGGCGGTGATGATGACAATCAAGTATCAAGTTATTGGTGAATATAAAGGAAAGTAATCATACTTGAAAATTGGATAGTATATAGGAGCTAAAAAATGAGAAAAGAGAAAAATGACAAAATATGTGGATATTCCTTCTAGAATGTTAGTAGAATTTTCAATATCTCATGTTTCTTATGAAATTATATATGATGAGTTCACGTTTAAACTAAACTTTCCTCATTTACAAAATGAAAAAACTCAAATATCACACCATACTATGTGTCCACATATAACTAAATGGGAAAAAAATTGCACATATTAACTTTCCAATGAATACCATAATCTAAAGTAAGCAATATAAGAAATAAGTAGATTTTACTACACCAAAAGGCATGTGTTTTTTTGCGATGAGTGTATTATTTTAATACCCCATTTATAATACCCTTATTTAGCACCCTTAATTATAAACTTGTAATCACATTTAATTAATTTTAATAATTAGTGAGAATTTTTTTTATTAAGTATGTTGTCATTATGTGTGTTGCTATAATGATTTAGATATAAATTTAATTAAGTTAAAATTTGACAGAATTGAGATTATTAGTTTTAGCTCAAGTTGGAACCTTATTCCTATAACTAGATGTTTTCCCCTAGTTCACCTTTCTTAAATTATCACCCTACCCTATTACTCATACTCCCCAACGTAATTTTCTTATACAAACAACCCTTCTCCCTCGTGCCATACTTCCCCCTATTGACCCATGCCTCTACCCTGTGTTCCCTTCAGCTTGTCTTCCTCAAACTTCTAACCATTGTATACCATCATCCATATAAAATCTCCCCCTTCATCTATTGTGTGTCTTGAATTCCACCTTTGGTTTGCTCTTCTTCTCCACCCAACCAACTTCTTTGCCTCTTCTTCTTCTCCCTTCTCCCTACCTAGTTTTCATCGAACTAGCATCGTCCACCATCATCAACCACCATTACAGCTTCTCCCTTACACTGGCAGCCCTAGTCATTTCTTTCCTCTAACAATCCACCACTTCCACCTTTCCCCTACCCCTACCCCTACCACCGTCAACGCTTTCCGAAGCACCACAAACCCCTTTTGGAAAAACCCACTGCAACTCCCCTCCTTAGCTTTGGCCACTTCCACTGGAGCTCCCCCTTGCTACATCCTACACCACTAAAATCTCCCCATTTACAACATCCTCATCCACTACAACCTTCCTCTTAGCATCATCTAAAGTTGCCAAATTCCCCAAGCAATGGTGACTGTAAAACCCCGAGTCAATACGACCACACGGGGGCTGCCTTGGAGGGTTTTCGGATTGATCAGCTGGCCCTACAGATCAACACCAGTCATTTCAGCATGCTTTTTCCTCACTCGCACACTTCTTGAGAAAATTTTAGAAAATTTCTTAAACTTCCCACGAGGGTCACCCATCCTAAAATTGCTCCACGGCTAGCACACTTAACTGTGGAGTTCTTAGGATGGAATCACTAAAAGGATGTTATACTATATTGATATAAGTAGCCAAATCAATCCTTATAACAATCTGCTCAATTTGGGTATTACATTCACCCCCACTCAAAGAACACAACGTCCTCGTTGTGCCTCATCTATTAACTATACCATCTCGCTAGGTGGCTAATTGGCTCATCCAAGTTCAGCTCACGGTCGTGGTTTTGTTCTGATACCATTTGTAACACTCTGAGTCAATACAACCACACTGGGGCTACCTTTGTCCTCACTCACGCACTTTGTCCTTTCAGCGCACTTTGTCCTCACTCACGCACTTCCTGAGAAATTTTTTAAAAATTTCTGAAACTTTCCAGGAGGGTCACCCATCCTAAAATTACTCCACGATCAGCATGCTTAACTGTAGAGATCTTAGGATGGAATCACTAAAAGGATGGTATACCATGTTGATATAAGTAGCGAAATCAATCATCATAACACTTCTCTCAATTTGGGTATTACAGTGACCAACACCGAAGCTCACCCTTTTTGTAACAACAAGATGTGGTGTTACCTAGCCCATTGCCATTGTGGGACTCTAGCATTGCCTCCTCTTGTTGCATGACTCCTTGACACTACCTCTCCCTTTGTTGTTGTGCTTCTCCATTTTTGCACCATTTCAATGCCTTTGGCCCTAGTTATTTTCTAGCACTCTTTTATGAGTTGTTAATGAATTTGAGTTATTGTTGTGTTGTATTAAATGTTACTATATGTGTTGGTTTTGTTCATATAAAGAGTTCAATGAGGTTGAGTGGAGACTAGTTGGGTGAACCTTGCTTTATTTATTTTGCTTGGATAAGAGGTAATTTTAATCTTTTACTAAGATGTGAGATTATGTGGTGACATATGAAGGTTAGTATGTTTCTTAGAGTATGATTTATACATGGGTAATAATATATATATATGTGTTATATGTTGAAATTGTTACAATAGGTATGAAAGAATTATGAAATGCATGAAAGGATATTAATATGGTACTAAATAGTTGGTACGTATGTTTGAGTTACTATTAAATATGAGTTGCATGCATATGTATTATGTTGAATGGTTAATGTATGCATGTTTAGAGTTTATTAAGATTTAGGATCTTGTCAAGAATGATATAAATTCCTTGATAAGCATACATTTATTATCATTATAGGGTAGCTAAGGTTGAGATGAATAGCATGAAAGCATGCATGCATTATTTGGGTTAGAATACAATAATTGTTACTAGCATGTTCTTGTAATACCCTATTTTTAGAAGCCTTAATTATAAATTAATAAGTATATGTGATTATTGGTAATTATTATTTTAGGAGGTTTAGTATTAAGAGTATTATTATTATATGTATTATTACAATAGTTTAGATATAAATTTAATTGGGTTAAATTTTTATAGAAATTAGGTTATTAAGTTTAATCATAGTTTATACTCGTAAATCTTATCCTAATTATTTTACTAATAATCTTTTAATTTATAACTTGAAAATAATTTTCTAAAATTTATCCCAGATTATTTTGTATGACTCTTTTCGTTCCTTTTTAACCTATCCGAGATTGAATTATTTTTCCCAATATATTTTTACCCCATATCCTAATCTATCTAAACTAAACCTAAAATTAAAATAAAATAAACCTATTTTATCCTACTATTTTTACCTAATTGAATTTACCCCTTGCTTGACCATATTCCCTATCCCAATCATTCTCCTTGTATCCCTCATTATCTCACTATACTCAACTTATCTGCGTCTGTATATACTTATATATGCCACACATGCATACGGTACACCTCGTCACCTTCACAGCCCCTTCCCCCTCTGTTCCTTTTCGACACCCTTACCCAAGCCAAAAAATCCCCCACCCATGCTCCCCCCTCTACCTATTTGGCTTCACTCCCACAACCTATCCCCATCACCCAGCCATCCTCATTCCTGCTACCAACACCCAGTTCCCTAACCCGAGCAACCTCCCCTCCATTTCTGCCTCACCCTATTTCCCGCTCTAGCCCCAACCAAATCCACCACCACCTCCTTCCCTATGATGAAAAAACTACCCTAGCCTCCACCCTCTACCATTTAAACCAGCACTTAGCACCTCCACCACTCTCCCTTAACGCACTCCTCAACCAAACCAACTGTCTACACCGCCTCCACCCTACCTCCTCTTCTTTTTCCTTCCCTCACACCACCAGCTAGCCACTCTTCCAGCCATCACTAAGCCTCCCTTCTTCTTCATCCCCTTCCTACCTGACTTCCTATAGCACACCACCACCACCTTTCTCGTAGCTAGCCACCACCCACAACTACTGCCCTCTACCGCCGACCATCGATCGGCCTCTACCACTACCACCATCTCCACCCTGCCTCACCCTTCCACTGCAGCCAACCCCTTGCTCAGTAGCCCATCTTGTTTTCCCTTGTGTGAGCTCATGCTGCATGTGCAGCGTGAGGAATATTTTTGTTAAAAAGAACTTTTAGCACCTATATTAAATGTAAGGGTATTTTAGTAATTTTAGAAAAATAAATATTTTAATATTATAATTATTATTTTATATGATAGATATTAACTCGGTAATTATTGTATTATTTTAATATATGAAAATTTGATTAGCGGGGCCTTATAAATTTAATAGGATACCGCTAATTTTACATTTTGCTGGAATTCAGGTAACTGTTATACTCTTCTAAAATGATATATATTACATGATAGCACATTAGGGTTTTTGTGCATGAAATATGTCAAGCATAATTTGTTACGTTATAATTATATGTCATTTATTGTTATCATGAAAATCGTTAAATTGAGCATGTTATCTGCTGTAATATATTTTGAGGTATGAAAGTATAATTAAAATGATTCTAATGACTAAAAAATATTTTGTATGATACGTGCGTATAAAATAATAAGGTGAGCATGTTTAGATGTAATTGTGGATTAATAATTATAGATGTGTGTCTAGGGGCAATTTAGTCATTTTTAGTGTATTATGATATTTATCCTAAAAATCATGTCTAATATGTATTATTTATTGTTGATTATGCGATCATATGTTTTGTACATTTTAAAAGTGTATGATAGGGTTTTGTATGCAGAAATAGATGTAAGGGGAAAATGATCTTTTAATATAGTTAATAATTTAAATTTCATAATAAATAATTAAATTATTTTGTTTTAGGATTTTCATGACAAATAAATAAATAAAATGGATGTAGCATTTCAATGGATGATAATCAGATAATTCTTAGTCTTAGGGGAATTTTGTTTATTTTGATCTAATGTGCCCAAAATATGAATAATTTGACATAGAATGACCTTAGACTTTTAATAGGTTGACCTTCGTATTGACTTTGACCTTATTTTGGACCATTGACCTTAGGGTTGACTTGAATAATTAGAAATAAAGAAAAAATGAATAAGTATGGAAATGGAGATAATTGTACAATATGTGATATCTGTGATCGCCTTATAAAATACTAATATATAAAGTGGAAGACCTTGAGTTTAGGAATAGTTTCTCTCTAGGTGTATCTATCTTAGAGAAGAGGTAGGAGTCCTTGGTTTGTGTGGTTTTTTGGTGTATTGGCTATACTCCAGTAAGGCCCTAATCTACTCTATAGGTGACCTACATGCCCTATAAAGGGTATTGATACTTAAGGATTAGGTGTCTGAGGTGAGGAGGGTACTGTGTTCCTCGTGCATCAATATGACCAGAGTGTTGTTATGCCTCTAGGTTGGATGATTTGAGGGTACCGTGATACTTTAAGCGCTAATATGACCGGTGTACTTTTATATCTTTGGGTTATTATTGTACCCCCCCTCAAATAAATAAAAATGGGAATGATATGATTTGATTGGAGTGATTATTATTGGATTATTAGATTGGTCGATAGTAGCCTTATGCCTACTTGTGATTGGTATTGTGCCTCTATACCTTACCTATGATGTTATGAATTCTATTGGGATTGATGTTGAGATATGAGTCATGTTGTGAATGTTACTACTTCATCTCATGTGCTATGAGTGTTATGCTGGAGTTTGGGTTCTAATTATTACTTCAGAGAGCATCTGTTGATGCTTGGTTGATTTGTGTTATTATGCTCTAAATGAATACGCATGAACAGTATATGATGTGGTGATTATTATTTACCTGTTATGAGTACTGTATTATGATCATCTCATGTGCGTTTCAATGTTTATACCACGTGTTAGCATGATGAACTTATGGTTAATGGTTGTTCTTAATCATACTTTAGAGAATATCCCTGGTATGTTCGTTTGGTAAGCTTTCTGTTGTTTCAGATAAATGAATATGAGTAGTATGTGACCTTGATAGAATTCAATTATTTAAATAATTATTGTATATCAATCCTTGTATAAATACCTAAATGTCTTGTGCCATGGTTGATGTATGCTTTTGTATATGGTCCATGCTAGTTCTTCATATTAGTTTGGTATAAAGGGTTATTTACTACCATAGTATTGACGGATTCCGTTTTATGGTCCCCTACCTATTTAACGAACAATGATGACCCTATAGGAGTACTTTGAGGATTCAGCTTGATGGCTTCTAGTGGAAGGTTGAGAGTTAGGACTATCCAGTATTTGCCTCAACACCTTTTGATCCAGATATTTTGTGGACTCTTAAGTCCCTTGTTGTTTTCCTATAATTGTATTTCAACTCTTTGCCTAATATTTTTGTACTTATTAGGACAATGTAATCTTTGGAGAAATTTTCTAACTTGCCTTGTTATAAATGTTATTTAAGTAAAGTAATGTTTTAGTATTAGCACTTAGTATAAGAATAGCAGAAGATGTCAGAATTATACTGAATGTGGTGATAACACCCATTATTTTTGTAATTAATGCTTCCAAAAAATGAGATTTTTAAATAGTAAATTTGGGGATGTTATAGTTCTAGGGTTGAAAAGTGTCTTTACATGAGCCATGATGTTAATAGCTCTATTAAATGACGTTATGATATAAATATGTACCATGTGTTTCATGGAGTATATGACACATTAGTAACCCACGATTATGGTTTATAGACATAACTTACTAAATGCTTAAAAAGTAGAAAATATAGTCAATGGGTAAATCGTAATAATTACCTATGTGCTAAAATATTGTGAATTATTGTATTTTAGACATTTCATTACAAATTATCATAATAATAATGTATCGTATGAAATTGGATAATAATGGTGAAATTAGGGTTTCATGGGTATATTGGCCATTTTCGACCCTATGCACCTATTATGAATAATTAGACATAGGATGGTTAACCTTAGTGTTGACTTTGACCTTAACTTGGACCTTTGACCTTAGGGTTGACTAATAGTTAAAGTATGAAAATAAGAATTGTCGTGTGATATATGTGATCACCCTATAATATACTAATAGTTAAAGTGGAAGACCTCAAGATTTGAGAATGGTTGCTCTATATGATTAGCTATATAAACCAAATAGGAGCCCTCAATTTGTTTGGTTTTTCGATGTGTCGTACCCTAGTAAGGAACCAATCTACCCTATAGGTGATCTTCAAACCCTATAGGTAACCTTTAGACCCTATAAGAGTGTCAACACTTAAGGATTAGTTATCCTAGGTTTAGAGGATATTGTGTCACCTTATGCACCAGTATGACCATAGTGCTTTTATGCCTCTAGATTAGATGATTGGGAGGGTACCTTAATGCCTTCTGTGTTGATATGATTAGTGTACTTTTATATATCCAAGTTATTAATATATCCCCTCAAGTAATTAAAAATGGAAGTAACTATTGTGTAAGAATGTAATTAGTTTGATCTAGGTATTGTTTCAATAGCTACCATTATGTACTACCCTATTTTGGTATGGTCTAGTAGATCTTTAGTATTCGGAATTGTGTTGGGTTTGCCAAATTAATAGTTGCCTCATTACCCTACCTTTGGTATTTGGAATTGATTTAATTCTATCGGTGCTAGTCATTTCAATATCGTATGTTATCTATGTGCTTCATGAGGCCTTACATGTTAGCATTGTGTAATGGTTCACCAAGAACCATAGCGCTACTAGGGTCTCTTTTCAATCCCTTGCCTGATGACTTCACTGTAGTACTTTAAGTGTTTAACTTAATGTCTTATGGTATGGACTGAGGGGTAGGAATATCTAGTTTTCTCTCTTACATCTTTTGATAAGGATATTAATTAGACTCTTATGTCCCTTGCTATTTCTCCTTTTGTTGTATTATAACTCTTGTCTAGGTTAATTTGTAAAGAAATCACTATTTCCTACATTGTAAATTTTATTTAAATAAAGTAACACTTTAGCCTTAGTACTTAGTATAAAAATGGTAGAAGATGCAGACTTATATTGAATATGGTAGTAATACTCATTATTTTTTTTAATTAATGCTTCTACAAAATAAAATTATAAGGTAGTAAATTTAGAGGTGCTCCACTTATAATATCATTATTTATGCTAGCAAAAGACTATTTAAGTAATTGTCATGGTTAGTTACATTATGATCCAAAGCAAATGATCCTTAAAGGAACTATATCAAATCTATATTGACTTGAGAGAGCATTATTGTTTATCTTGATATTATATAAAATTTATGATTAGCTCATCATCGTATTTCTAGCATGTAATGTAAGAGCCGACACTTTTGATATGAGATTATCATACCATGAATTGAATTTATTAGGAATAAACTAGTAAAAGAGCTTGACCTTAGTAAATCTAGGAGAAAATGTCATAAAATTATTTCAAAAATAAAAACTAAATTAGAAATATAAAAAGTAATTAAAAAATATTATCAAAATGTATTTTTGGATAATGGATTTATGCAAAAAAAAATGTAGAAGATTGTAAAATCCAACCATAACAAGTTATTATATGTATGAAATAAATATTTAAAAATATATACTAATGTAACACCCCAAAATTCACTATTTCTTTTTGTAAGCGGAAGCAATTAAAATAGAAACACTTAAAACCTGTGAATTCTGGGGATGTTACCGCCACACTTAGTACCAGACCGATTCTCTCCGACCGTTCCAGTACCAAGTGCTAAGGCTAAAGAAAAGATTTACATTAAATTCAAACCAACAGTTCATAAAAGAACTCAAAAGATCATACCTTAAAATCAGAGTACGCATAAACGTTTATAAACATAACAAAATAGAAATCAGAGTGCGAAATCAAAGAGGATAAATACTCCAATGCAAAAGAAATAATTGCAGGAAATAAAATTGCATAAAGACTGAAATACAGCCACAACTCTCTCGAACTTTGAGCCAAAACAAGCTCAACACACAGCCCCGACTGATGTCTCACCCACCTGCATAAAGTTAGAAGGGCACACTACTCGTGGGAATGAGCAGCACCCATGAAAAGGGTGATCAGTACGCTACGTACTGAGTAAGGTAACCGAGTATTAAGGCCAACACATAAGCACATAATCCATGCAGAATAATAACATAGCATAATCACTAACACAACAACATAAAGGCAAATGAACGATCAGGTGAAAATGCCAAGGTCCAATATAGTTTAGATTAATTGCTTCATTAATCCTTTATCGGAATATTTTCACACCATGCTCTTTATCAAGTCCATACGAGTACGGGAACCCCACTATTTTAGCCGGTGGATCGGTTGCGAGGGAAACATTCCCTACCACTATTTTAGCCGGTGGATCGGTCGCGAGGGTAACATACCCTGCCACTATTATATGCCGGTGGATCGGTCTGGCCCCTTCTCGTACGGTGTTCCATTGTAAGTAATTAGTATCTTTCCCATGTCTTAGTAAATGTAGGGTTTAATTTTGTTGAGCTCGGGATCCCCCACTATTATTGCCGGTGGATCGGTCGCGAGGGTACATGCCCTGCCACTATTATAACCGGTGGATCGGTCGCGAGGGAAGCATTCCCTGCCACTATTATGCCGGTGGATCGGTCTGGGCCCGGCTCAACATCTTTCACTTTACGTGATTAATGTCTTAAGTATCTTATTCAAAGGCTTTCACCTTGGACATGCACGAATCATTAACTCATAAATTCCATATTCATCATCATACTTTATTCACCAATTACACATGTGCTACCACCAAACCCTAGACATGCATGAATCGCTCCCTTTACACTTATCCTCCAATTCTACTTCACATCTCACTCTAGGGTTTTATCCCGAAACCCTAATTTAGGCCTTAACATCCCCTCTTACTCCACCTCACATCACCCAAGTCATTTTAGCACTCCACATATCACAAATCATCGATTCCATTCTCATAATTACACCTTAATCACCAAAAACACATGATACAACAAAAACCTTAAGTAGCCACACCAAACCCTAATCGACCACCACAAACCATAATTAACCACTCCAAACCTCATTTAATCATAACAACCATAATTAGCCATTCCAAACCTTAATTAACCACGACAATTCTCAATTAGCCACTCCAAACCCTAGCTTCGTCTCCTACGTACCCAAATAATGTTCCACGTATTATTTTCCATCCAAGGTGTTTAACTATCTAAACAACGCTTATATTACCTTCCTTACATCCCAAATTAACTTTTCATACGTAAATTTTACTCCCATGAAGACTTTACACATCCCATGCGACCATTCGAACTTTTCATGCAAACCCTAAAATTCCACGTGAAACCCTAAATTCAACCATGCAAACCCTAATACCACCATACAACCATCAACGCCACCATGTAAACCCTAATACCACCATACAACTATAAATACCACCATACAAACCATGATTCCGTCATACAAAACCCTAAATTCAATCCACACACACAAAGATTCACCCATACCAAACCTAAATTCAAACCATATAAAACCCAAAGATTTATCCATACCAAACCTCAAATTCAATCCATACACAACCAAAGGTTCATCCTTATCAATCCTAAATTAGATTCTCCCATACAACACCATAACTTAGATTATCCCATATAAAACCATAAATTAGTTTCTCCCACATAAAATCATAAATTAAAATCTCCCAAGCAAAACCATAAATTGGATTCCCCCAAACAAATCATAAATTAGATTCTCCCAATCAAATCATAAATTAAATTCTCCCAAATAACATCATAAATTAAATTCTCCCAAACAAACCATAAATTCGATTCTCCCATATAACATCATAAATTAGATTCTCCCAATTAACATCATAAATTAGATTCTCCCAAACACACCATAAATTCGATTCTCCCATATAACATCATAAATTAGATTCTCCTAAATAAAACCATTTATTATATTCTCCGTAGAAAATCATAAATTATATTCTCCACATAAAACCATACATTAGATTATTCCTTATAAAACCATAAAATTAGGTCAACTCACTTCCTTTAGTCAACTTCTTTCCCCATCATCCTTTTTCATCCTTTCTCCCACACAACCACATCGACATCCTCTCATGCATGTCTTACAGGGTCACAACACATATCGTCACATACACATAGTACACATGCCATACAAAAACATACTTCAACTCCATGTCATACCACATACAAAATAATTAATAATCATAAACATAGAATACATAGCATATGAAGCACATAATGCATATAAGCACACAATGGCCTTAGTAACACCCTTACCTAAAAAGACACCGGTCTTGGAGCACGCTCCTATGCCTCCTTAGGGCTTTGACTGGTTTTACCTATTATGAGGGAAAAGCTAAAATTAGAATCCCTCTTATCAAACTAATATTAAACACTAACTTAATATAAGATTAGGCTTTTGATAAAATAATAATAATAAAAATACCCAAAAATAATATCAATATTAATATTAACAAGAATAATAAAAATAGTAGCAATAATAAAAAGGAATTACTCAAAAATAAAGTTAAATAAGGGCTTCGGACCCTTTACCAAAATAATACTAAAAATATTATTTGTAAATTAAATAACCAAATTTAGAAATAATAATAATAATAATAATAATAATAATAAATTATAATATTATTAGTGATACTTTTATTAGTAGAAAATTAATATTAATAATACCAAAATTCTTAAAAATTACAAGGTGGTTTTCGAACCACCCTAACTTAATAATAATACCATTCAAAATTGTAATAATGATATTAAAGTTATATATACTTATAATATAAAGTTAATAAAGATGATAATAATAATAATATAATTAGAAAAAATGTTAAAAATGTTAATAATATTAATAGAAAGTAATAGTGTGAGGCTTAATTACAATTTTTGTTCTTTGCCCCTCCTTAAATAATTAAAACATTAATTAAATAGTTACACTGATGATAATAATATTAATAATATTATTAATAATAATGTTAAACATGTAATAATTTAATTAAATAAATAAAGACCGAGATTAATAATATATCTTACTCAATAATACTCCCATACCTGTCAAAAAAATTTAGAAATTAGGATACAGTCGATAACAATAATAATAATAATTATAGTTGAATTAACACTAAAATTTAGGCTAAAAATAGAATAATTATCAATAATTCAAAATTAAGTGTTTAAAAGGTTTAGGGTATCACCTTGAGTCGGAGGGTATAGATGGAACCGGCGGTGGTTCCCGGAGGTGGCCGGAAAATGGATCTAAGAGAGGTAAAAATGAAGAACAAGAGGGAAAGGGAAAGGAGAAAAATAAAATAAGCTTATGGTTCGGTGGAGGAGACTTAGAAGGAGATATTGGGTGGTTTATAGGGTGGCAGAAGTGGCGTATGTGGCGGCGGACGGTGGTTTAAGGTTTCGGGGTAAAAATTCTGGCGAGATGAGCAGTAAACTTTGCGTGGTTATGGCAACTTATTCAAGAAGAATCGAAGGATTTGAAGGGCTTAGTTAGCTAGAGGGAATTTCAAGGAAGAAATTGGGATGCGCAGATGGTGTTGAAGTTGGCTATCGGCGGCGGAATATGTGTCTGAAGTGATGGTGGCGGGCAGTTCTTACTTAGGGTTTCGAGAGTTAAGAAGTTTCAAAATCATCCACGACTGGGCTATTTATAGAGTTTAGATGGGTTATTAGGGTTTTGGAGGTCGGCAGGATGGGTTTGGGTGATAGGGTTTGGGTGGCCGGCGTCAGAAATCGTCCGGCGATTGCTTGGGTTGGGTCGAAGGTTCGCGAAGCCAGAGAGAGAGAATGAGCGAGAGTTAAGGATAATTGATTATTCCAAGCTAATGTGAGAGTCGAGAGGAAGAAAAATAGGGGTGAATCGGCCGGTAAGAGTCCTCATAGCCGGCGCCGCCATTTTCGGGGGTGGGAGTTGCAGCAGCGTCGACGGAGGAGAGGGGAGGAAGAAGGAAGGAGGAGGGGGCTGGTCTGGTTCGCGGGGAAGAAAGAAAGAAAAAGGGAGACCGGGCGGTCGGCTGGGCGAAGAGGGTGTGCTTTAAATGAAGTGTGACGTTTTCGTGGAGAAACAACTAAAGCATGGCGTCTCAAAGTCGGGCGAACAAAAGAAAGAAAAGATGGAGACGGGCCGCACGAAGGAGGCAGGCCCAAACGTCGAAGAAGAAAAAGAAAGAAGGAAGGAAGAATTGGGCCGCAGACTGGCCCAATCGGGAAGAAGAAAGAAAAAGAAAAGAGGAAGAAAGAAAAAGAAAGAAAAAAAAGAAAAAGAAAGAAATTAATTAGGTTTGGTATTTAAATTAATTAAAATATTTGGGACATTGAAAAATAATAATATTTAAATAAAATATTATTTAAATCCCTTTTTGGTCTAAATTAGGATTTTTAAAAGATTTTCTATAAATTCCTTTTTAATTAGCAAAATACCCTAATTTTCTCCAATTAAATTATTTATAAATTCCTTATTAATTTAAAACTATTTTCTCATTCTTATTTTAAATAAAATAATTTATTTAATTAATTTCCAAAATAAAATATTTAATAATCCAAAATACCAAAATTTCTCTAATAAAAATACTTACAAATTTCTTCTTAATTTTTCCTAATGAATTCCTTATTATTTCAATAAAATGAATTTATTTGAATAATTTTTCTAATAAAATATCATTTAAATAAAGTTTATAAATTAGAAAATTTTGGGGCATTTCAACTAACCTAACATCTTTATATTTCAACTATTTCTATATTCGGGAAGCTCATTAACAAACAATATGGTTTCTTAGCTTTGATGGAGGAATACCATAAGAGAAGCAAAGATGGATACTTCATTGTTAGTCAAGACAAAATAACATACAATTTAATCTTAAAAAACGAGAAGAATATATATATAGATGGGGGTGGGGGAAGAGAAGTGTATTTATTCTAAACTTCAGAATGAGCAATGGCCAAAATACTTCTTATGAGTAGTACATATATATAATAATACAATTGAAAGGTTTGGGTTGCTAATAAGTTGAAGTAGCGGGCAAGAGGCAACATAGAGTAACATTTGCTTCAAGATGACATGGAACACTATAATTGCTATCCATTCATTCACATCTAATCATATGAGAAACATTGCACATTAATTTAGCTGGTACTTTCGAGGTAGGACGAACTTAATTATCATTTTTTCCCTTATATATAACAACCCATTTCACTCAAACCATGGTGAGATATTAATAATCTGATTGTCAGTTTTTGTAGTATTCTTAATGATTCCTAATTTCCTAATGAACGTGATTGGCTATTATAGATTATATAATGCTTTGGATAGACTCGAGGTTATCTCATATGCTGATTGGTGGACAATGGAGGTACTAGATCAAAAAATTTACTTTTCTTGCTAGCACATTTCTTTGACTATTAGATGTTGTGCTAGACTACATAATAATGCTACACTGCAAAACACATAGTTTTAATAACATGTAAATGTGCGGGAAAATGTGGTCGAAATTTAGAGACATGGTTTAGCTTTCATATAATTATATAGATTATATTATTATTATTATTATTATTACCATAACTTTTACTTATTAATTACTATTATTGTCACAGTTTTTATTATGATTATTATAATATTTATCATTAGTTTTGTATCATTATTATTTCTAATACTACTATTAATATTACTAATATTAAAATTATTTAGATATGATTATATGCTGTGATTGGTTTCTTATAAAAGTAAGATGGTCATGAGCACACCCTTACAAATAAGCCTTAATTTATTGTTATTGATCAACATAAGTCTATATTGTAGAAACACTATATGGGATATAGATATAACATAAAAGTAAAATAATGATCTACTTATAATGAAGATGATTTATAAGTTACACCTTAAAATAAATAAATAAAAAATTAGTGACTCAATTGAAAAAAATAATGAAATACCGATCACAAATTCACAACACCTCCAAAGATAAATTAATGATTTTTTTTTATTCTAGGGGTCCTATATAATGAAACCCAAAGAATATGATAAATAAGAATAAGCAAACCCAAAATAATTAGACGTAACTACATTTTAGGTAAATATGGCATAATTGTATCTGAATCCGAAATGATTCAAATTTGAATAGAAAAATGGAATCATTTGAACTTTTCCAAACCCAATCAAAGCCCAAACCAAAAATAAAATAGTATGAATTCATTTGAATTAGAGTTCATCACATCTCAACCTATTACAACCCAAAAGGATATGATGATCAGAGATTATCTGACTCCGAGATAATCTGAATCAAATCCAATCTAACAATATGACCTGAGTTTATTCGAAACCAAGATAATTTGATCATCATGTGATTACTACCCTAGAAAGGAATTTTAATAATGATTATTTTATGATTTTAATAACAGTTTTGAACCATTATTGAATTACCCATTATTAAAGCTTTAATAACTATTCATAATCATCATAAAAAATATACATAAACTATATTTATTGGGATAAACTTTGTATTTAATAATGGTTTTTCATATAAAAACCATTATTAAAACTAGGTTTTAATAACAGTTTGAAAAACACAACCGTTGTTAAAAATAATGTTTTAATAATGGTCTATCTAAAAACCGTTGTTAAAATGTCAACGAACTAGGATTTTAATAATTTATTATGCATTTATTAAACCCTAATAAGTATTTAATAAGCATTAAATGGATCTTTTAATAACAGTTTTGAGTTAAAAAACTTGTTAAAACACAATCTATTTAGGGTTTTAATCATTGATTATGCATTTATTAAACCCTGATTCAGATTAAATGAGAACTTTTATAACGGTTTTTATTGATAACTATAATTGAAACCTGTCTATCTTTTTATTTTTTATGTTCTTTTTGTTTTGTTTTAACTCACATACATAGTTCTATATTCAAATATTTACCAAATCTACAATATAAAATAGCATGAATTCATATATACATGTATGTCTTCCTCTCAAATGATACTACATATTTTCAATCAATCTGTAATTGGTATATATCAATACATTGGCATACCTAGGTATCAAAATTAGTAGGCATACCACAACTTGGTAGCTCTACATTCCGAAGTCAAAAGTCCATAGATTATAACCTAGATGAATAAAAGATGCATATGAAATACAAACCAAAACATGCATGTAGAATGTAGATCTGTAATACCGAATGTATGAGTGCACATGCTTGACCCATTGGTTTCTAACTTCATCAATTTCATCATCATTGTATTTCTAGCCTCATATATAACTACCGGTGAAAAACTACAAATTCACAAGTTTCGATTGTTCAGTTAGTACGTAAGTTAAGTACCAAATATATGTGTCATGATTCATTAATGGAAAAATATAGAAAAACAAACATGCATGGCTTGGATAGATGTTAACCGATCTATTTTGGACTGTTAGATCCATTACTCTACAAACATAGTATGCACAATCATTGCCATTCTATTATTGTGGACACTGTCAAATAAATTCAATTAGCTCTCTAACTATTAGATATTCATTTGAATTAAAATAAACTATAAAGTATTTGTCTTCCTACTTACTATTACGGGCTCATATTCAAGACTCTTTGGGTTTAGGACACCATTCCTACCTCTCCTTTGATATGCCATCCATAATGCCCTAATAAATAGAGTAAAATAAACACTATATTATAACTATATATAGCTAAAATAATTAAAGTAAAATATATGGATAAATAAGCTAATGAAGTAAGAAGTAAAAAGTATACTAACATAACAATAAATTCTTCCCCACCACGTTATATGTTTGAAATGAATCAAACATATAGACTTTATTACAATTCGATTAGATGATATACAAAAGCTAATGCTAATTTGCTAGGTGAGGAATGAAATAAAGCTTGTTATATCCCTCAATCAAAATGCGATATGCTAAATAATTTATGTACCTACCCTCTCTTATTGTAGTATCGTCAACTATGTAGTATGGGCACACAAACAAAAGAGAAGATAAAATTCCCTCTACCGTAGCACGACTAGCTACCAACCTATGGACCATATTAACAATGCATATTCGTTAATAACTAATAAATCATATAAGAGGTCATAAAAATTCCAATGCAAAAAAAGTACTAAAATCTTAAATATAAAATGATATTTACTTAACATATACAGCAATACTCATGATTGACATCCATTTTTTATTATAAATGTCACTTATTTCAACTACTGATACCATATAAGTAGCATAATCCCTCCCATCATACTTAGGACAACAAGCAATGAAAATATATTTATTGTTCGCACTAGCAACATGCATTACCTCAACCACTAAAGCCACCCCACTGTTCTACATTGTACTCTTCTCATCTTATTGTTTTGTATAAAAAGTATAACCATTGATCGCATAACTAGTATATGAAAAAACTTTATAATGAGGTTTTTGAAACAACTAATGTAGGGTTTTAGAAATTGAAGTTGAGGAATATCTAATGAGTGGAATGATGCAATCTCTTAGCCAATTGATAAAGGAAATATTCTATTTATCAATTATCCATTTCTAATTCTTTGATGGATTTTTAATTCTTAAATAAAGCATATGTTCTTCAATATATAGTTAAACATCATCATTGTTGTGTAATATATATATATATATGCTTTACAAAACATGTCAGGGTCTACACACCCAAAATTTTTACTCCTAATACCCCGTCCTTCAATTTTTCCCATATGTTGAGACTTAGGAATACCAAGAGCTTTGGCATTTGATAAGTAATGCATCCTTCAATTACCTCTTCTACAAGATAAATATCAACAATGCATCATTCTGGCTGATATTGATTCTTTGCATAACCTTTTACCAAATTTATAAATGGCTCAAAGGGGTACATCCGGTGCCCATGAGCATGTCCTAGCATTTTTATCTAATAAACTAAATGAATAGTTAGAGGTACCATAATAACAAAGAATGAGGGTGGAAAGTAAATTTCAAGTTGACACAAAGTAATCATAATTCTTCTTCACAAGGCATCCAAACTATCAGGATGTACGACGTTGGAGTAGGCAGCAACCAAAGCCTCTTGATAGTAATTTAGACACACTTTGACAATATTCCATGTATCGCCATTGGTAACAAGTGCTACATCAAAATATGATAATCATGAGACTTCATGTTAATTAGTTTCAAATCTTTCATAGACAGGAGACTATTAACATTTGAAAAATACCCTTTCGAAACCTTAAACCTGTTAACAAATTTGCGAAATAAAATTTTCTCTTTGGTGGAGAATGTATAACACGCCAGTGGTAGATATGTTCTTTTTCCATTGTCCTGCAGTGCCAGTTGCTATCTAATACCTATTTATTCCATATCTATTCGCACATTGATGCCATCTTTAGTCTTTCATGGAACATTAAGTAATGTACCAATAAGAATGTCACATATATTTTTATTGATATACATCACATCAAGGGTATATCTCACGTATAAAGATTTCCAATAAAGAAGGTCGAAGAAAATTGAAATATTCTTCCGCTTAACTGATGGATGCTTATCTTTATTCTTCTTTCCAAACTTGACACTCGAATATTTCATCTTTAAATATACCTGTCGACCCATCAATCGGATTGGTGCCTGCCCTTCTTCCCGAAAGCTATCAAAAGCTTTCCTTTGCCTACGATAATGATGATTCTTCGGTAAAAATATATGATACTCGAGAAAGACAATCTTCTGGCCATATGTTAGCTGCACAAATTAGGTATTCTCCTCACATATCGGGCATGCATATTGGCCTTTCACACTATAATCTAATAAGCTGCCATACGCCAAAAAATTATTTATAGTATAGAATAACATTGCTCTCAAAGTGAAATTTTCTTCACTATATGCATTAAATACTTCAATGTCCATATCCCACAAGAACTTTGACCCCGGTTGGTTTGGCCCTGAAATGAGTAAAGACAACATCATATACTTGTGTTTCATATAGATCCATAGAGGTAGATTGTATATCACCGGGCATCTACTGTAGGTGTCTTGATTATGCATATTCATTCCATCCGTAGAAAGCTCAAGATGCATGTTTCTTGCTTCTTACCAAATTCAAGGAATAAGCCATCAATCGTCATCTACGGTGGAGAGTTAAATGGATGTCTAAGAAGCCTTTCATATATCTTCTTATCAACAAGTCATCTCAAGTTCTTGGCATCTTTAACATCATTGAACATCCGCCTGAATCTTAGTATTATAGGAAAATACCTCAACACCTTAGTTAACACCTTATTCTTCTTGTATCGTGGTGCTTTGTATTCAGGATAAAGAAAACTATCCAAAGATGCATTCTCATTGCGAAATAAAATGCAATCATTAGGGCATGCATGTATCTTCTTATAACTTATGCCCACAAAGGAAAAGATCTTCTTTGCTTTATAGGTACGATCGGATATAACATTATCGTAATGCCCAATTTTTAGGAACCCTAATTAAAAAATTAATAATTATGTGTGATTAGTTATAATTATTATTTTAGGAGGTTTAGTATTAAACATGTTGTTATTCATATTACTACGATGGTTTAGATATAAAAATAATCAGGTTAAAAAGTTGATAGAAATTTAAGCATTAATTTTAATCCTAGTTTATACCTATAAATCTTAGCTTAATTATTTTATTAATGATCTCAACCCGTAACCTGAAATAAATCACAAAATTTTATTCCTGATTATTTTATCATTTCCATTCTATTAAACGCATCCCAATCCCGATTATTTTTCCCAGATTATCTTTCTATCCGGTACCCTAATCTACCCGAACTAAACCTAAAATAAAAATAAAATTATTTTTCTACTCTACCAACCCTTGTTCCTTTTTGGCTCATCCCTCCTTAAGCTAAACCTAGCATTGCATTATATACATACTGTAACACCCCGAGTCGATATGACCACACGAAGGCTACCTTGGAGCACTTTCAGATTAATCGGCTGGCCCCACAAATCAACATGAGTCCTTTCAGTGCACTTTATCCTTAATCACGCACTTCCTGAGAAATTTTTAGAAAATTTGTGAAACTTTTTAGGAGGGTCACCCATCCTAAAATTGCTCCATGGCTAGCATGCTTAACTGTGGAGTTCTTAGGATGGAATCACCAAAAGGATGGTATACCATATTCATATAAGTAGCCAAATCAATCCTTATAACACTCCGCTTAAATTGGGGTATTACATTCATCCTCACTCAAAGAACGCAACGTCCTCGTTGTGCCTCAACCTCTAAATGTCTTAATATAGTTTATCCCAAGAATCATCCCGCTAGGTGGCTAACTAGCTTATCCAAGTTTAGCTCACGGTCGCGGTTTTGCTTTGAAACCATTTATAACACCTCGAATTGATATGACCACACGGGGGCTACCTTGAAGCGCTTTCAGATTGATTGGATGGCCCCACAGATCAACACAAGTCCTTTTAGGGTGCTTTGTCCTCACTCACACACTTCCCGAGAAATTTTTAGAAAATTATGAAACTTCCTAGGAGGGTCACCCATCCTAAAAATTGCTCCACGGCCAGCATGCTTAACTATGGAGTTCTTTAGGATAGAATCACTAAAATGATGATATACCATGTTGATATAAGTAGTCAAATCAATCCTTATAATACTCCGCTCAATATGGGTATTACACATGCACATGCACGCAGCTCAACAACCTCCATACATACCCATCCTCCACTTCATATTCTCCACCCCTCTCTCTTTTGTTTGATTTTTCTTCCTAACCCAACTAAAATACCCCAAACTCCTAATATAGGAATTATGGCAAAATAAGAAATTATTAAGAAAATTAATTGAATGAATTATTTTATTAACATAACAGGAAGTAATTAAGGTAAAATTAAGAGTAAAATAATAAATAATTTAATTAATAAAAATTAGGGTGTTTTGTTAATTAAAATGGAATTAAGGAAAAATTATTCAAAATATCCTAAATTAATCTAAAAATAGAATTTACTTATTCTTTTATTAAAATATTATTATTTTAAATATTCAGAAATACCAAATTGTTCTAATACCCTAACCCATCTATTTTCTCCTTTCCCCCTTTTTTCTTTTTCCTTTTTTCCCTTGTTTTCCCTTTTTTCTTTCCTTCCTCTCCTTTCTCCTTTTCTTTTTTTTTCTTCCTCCCCTAATTTGGGCCAGCCCCCCTCGTGGCCCAGACTTTCTTCTTCTCCCGCATGGCTCAAAGCCCGCCTTCCTTTTCTTTTTCCCTCGCTAGCCGCCCGATCCTATCCCCTTTTTTTTCTTTCATTATTTTCCCCTAGGCTGGCCTATCCACTTCTTTCCCCCTTCATCTTCTCTGCACGCTAGCCTGCCACCGCCAACCGGCCACTACTACACCACTTGCCTTCCTTATCTCTCTCTCTCTTTCCCATCTTTTCCTCTCCCTTCTTGACCCAATCAGCCCCTCTTTCTCCCCTCATGCATGCCCTTCTGTTTAACTCCTCTTCTCCCCGACTAATCGGGTCCTACAGCTTTGTAGGCCTGTACTAGCCTACCACAGCGAACCGCCGACCTACCACGCATGTATCTCTCTTGTCCTCTTCCCCCTCTGTTTTCCCCCTTTAATGGCCTATAAATACCCCATAACTGCCCCCATTTGGCTCTTCTTTTCCTTACCCAAAAATTCCCCCCTTTTGCATTGCCGCCCGTTCAGACGACCACTCCATCATCACCGCCCAACGCCATTGCCCCAACCACCTACCAAACCAATCCCTGCACCACCCTCCACCGAACTATACCACTCACCACCCTTGATTCTTCCTGCACGAGTTGCCTTGGCCGTGCAAAGTTGGCCCCTCGATCAACCCCTTCTCACCCACCATCGCCCTTTGCACCACCATCCACCATCGTCTCCGCTGCAAATGCCACTCCCTCTACCCCCAAAACAACCAGTAGGACCTCCCCTAAATTCCCCTGCATCCCTCTCCTTCTCCCTTCCTCCCTCTCCACCACCTTCAACCATCACACCCGCCGCCGCTTGTGATGCCCCTTTTGGCTACACCACCACCCCCATTCCAACCCTCTTAACCTAGGACATCCACCACCACCTTAACCACCTTCTCATTCCCCCTCCTTTAACCTAGACAACCAGCTCTCCACCTTTTCTTCTCCCTCCACCGCCACCGCCGTGTGCAGCTGCCGATGCCGCCTGGTTACCATCGTTAGTAGGTGGTACCCTAACCTCCATAACCCTTAAACCTTATTTATGCAAGTATTATCATTTTTATTAGTATTATTATTATTATTATTATTATTATTATTATTATGTTATCATCATCATCATTATTATTATTATTATTATTATTATTATTATTAAATCTAACTTTAGAATATTACTACTAATATTGTTATTAATAATACTAGAATCTTATTATTATTATTTTTTATGGTCATCATCATCATCATCATCATCATCATCATCATCATCATCATCATCATCATCATCATCATCATCATCATCATCATCATCATTATCATCATCATCACTATCACTATTATTATACTTGACCATATTATTACTAAGGTTACTATTATTATAATTATTAGGACCCTTATTAATATTATTCTTAAGATTAGAACTATTACTACTACTACTACTACTACTACTTTGTCATTATTGTTAATATTACCTATACCACTAATATTACTATCATTACTAGCAGTATTATTATTATTAGTATCATTATTGTCACTACTTTAGTATTTCTAATATCATTATTATTCTTACTAAGATTTGGGTTGTTATGAGTATTATCACTACAACAACAACAACTACTATTATTATTAGTAATATTAAAGCTATTATCTTTAATAATATAAATATTGATGTAAATACTTTAACATGAACCAATATAATTCCTCTTTAAATCTAATAGAATCCAATTAAATCTTGTAGTATAGCAGCTTTAATTTTAGTTTTAAAATCGGATATTTGTTGAGAAAGTTGGGTATTTACTGAATGGATGGGATATTAGCTCAACAAATCAAATAATATAAAATATATTTGTAATTTGATGGTTTTTGATATTTAAAATTGTTAATTTGTAGGATATTTGAAGTTTCAAATCAAATATCAAATATTATTTTTAGATATTCTAAATTTCAGATATCTGACAATCAAATATCTAAAATATCAGATATTTGAATTGTGAACAGCTCTATCTCTTATTATACTCGACATGTTTAAAATAAGGACATAATCTTAGTTTATATGTTTAACAAACAAGCTTGGTCAAACTATCATCTAATCATTCAAGCTCAGTATAGTAAAATCAAGTGGATATTAATAATTTAATGCATATAGGTTAAGTATAATAATATAATATTATTAAAATTTTAATTGGTAATAATGTATATTATGGTTTGTTATAAGAGAATATATTGATTATCATATTTAGTATAATAGACGCTAAACCCTAAGCCTAACCCTAACACTAACCCCAACCTTAACCCTAACCCTAATAAATTATAACAAAAACTCACCCTAAACCTAATAAAACCTAATCCTAAACCTAGCTAACTATAATTAAACTCTAATAAATCTTATATTATTATTATTATTATTATTATTATTATTATTATTATTATTTTGGCTAATTTAATTATTCATTTTTATTTCTTCGTTATTCTCTATGTCTATTTAATCCTCATCAAATAAAAATTATTAAAATGCAACTCTAATTGAAATTTTCATTTAATGATGTATATATATAAAATATATTTTCATTTAATTATATGACATTTCCTAACATCCTAGTATCCTATATTTATTAATAAATATATATAATTTTTACGAGTGACATTACTAATATTTTTAAGTATTTTATTTCTCTTAGTAATTTAGCACTACAAATATATATAAGGTCGGCCAACACATTCATGCATGTTAATAACCCAAAAAAACTCAACAATAGAAAATCCACCAACACATTCAGCAACAAACAACAACACATTTTTCAACAACAAACTACAATTTTTCAATAACAAACAATGCAACCTGCATCAATATGCATGCATATATGTATAAAATAAGAGAATAAGCTAGGGAAGAATAAAACCATACATAGGAGAAGCGGCAGCAGTAAGAGGAGCACCAGTGAGCAAGTGGACCAGCGGAAACCACCTACGAACATAGTGGAGCAAGAAGGACCAAATGCTTGAGAGGTGCTTAAGAATGGTATACATGAAACAATGAGAATGGCAGCGGTGTAGTAGTGCAAGAGAATGAGTGGTTGCCCAGAGCTGAGAGGTGCAAAAGAGAACAAGTGGTTGTTTCCCAAAGTTGAGAGGAGGAAGAGTGGCGGTGCATGGTATGGTGGTGCAAGGGTTTGCAAGAGAACGAGTAAGAGAGGGAAGGTGCAAAATGAAAGAGAGAGTATGAATTTTTTTGGCACGAAAACAATACCTGAACAAAATAAGAGGTAGAATATTGAGGTTTTAATAACGGTTCTTATAAGAATCATTATGAAAACTGCCATGCCAAAATTTCCAACGGAGGTCCTTTTAATAATGGTACTCACAAGAACCGTTATTAAAACAACTTTTAATAACGGTTTTTACAAGTACTATTTTTAAAACTATCATGTGTAATTTTAGGATGGAGGTTCTAATAACCGATTTAACCCATAACAATTATTAAAACTTTCTCAACAATCCTGCACATTAATTTTCAAGCATTTGGCAACAATTTCAAAAACACTATTATTAATGTGCTGTTATTATTTTTCCTTTTTGTAGTAGTGGATCCAACTCCATAATGACCAATCCTACTGGTTGAAGGATCCAATTTTGATATATAAGTTATTTTTATTTTTTATTTTTTGATAAAGGGAAAAATGATATTTTAGTAATTCACATTAGCCATTACAAGAGAAAATTAGACCAATATATAATTCTAGTAGGTTACTCCTTTGTAATACTCCAAATTGAGTGGAGTATTATAAAGATGTATTTAACTACTTGTATCAACATAGCATACCATCTTTTTGGTAATTATATCCTAAGAACTATATAGTTAAGCATGCTAGATGTGGAATAATTTTTAAGATGGGTGACCCTCCAAAAAAATTTTGAATTTTTTTTTAAAATTTCACAAGAAGGGCGTGAGTGAGGTCAAAGCGTACCGAAAGGACTCGTATTAATCTGTTGAGCAAACTGATCAATCCAAAAGCACTCCAAAATAGCACCCGTGTGATCATATCGACTCAAGGTATTATATCCTTCTATTACCAATTAGTTTTAGAACGGAACCTCACTTAGACTTATATATGAATATGGTATTGGGTTTTTTCTAATCGGATTTAGGCCTCATTTTATTCATCTATGAGCAACTTGATTCATCTCTCTAAAACAATGAGAAATTCGAAAGTCTATATGCAGGGAAGGAAAATAGATAAAATCGTTTAAAACTTTGCCAACTTCTGAACGATCATCCCTTGTACTATTCTATAACGTGCAAACAACCTCCAATTAGCCACTTTCAATCATCACGCTTGTGAAACAGGATTCTCTTATCCATTGCAGTGCGTACCTTGCGGCTAGACCGGTCTCATCTCCATGACCTTCATTACTGCTGCAAGTACTTCAACTTCTTCATTTCGTACGACTGTCCCTGGCCCACACATCTGTCTCATCCCTCCGTGCAAGCAGCGTCCACTCCGTCCGCTCATATAATATATACGTCGATTGATCTAAGTGTAATTACTCTCTTTGTCAATACAGAGACCCATAGAGCCCCACCTCAATTGGGTAGATATCGGACCCCACTACTCAATCAAGTGCTTCCTAGCTATTTCAAGCCCATAATTAACGCAAATTTAATATTACTTCACTCATAGAGTTTGTTCATAATTAAAAGAGGCTAGCATATTAAATTAATTAGTTGATTTGGTTAACCAAATTTAATATATTGTATGATTATAGTGGATAGCAGATTGTATTTGATAATATTGGCTAACAGAGCTTGTTTATAATGAAAAGGGGACTCTTCTTATTAGGAGCTGATTGTATGAGTTAGCGGCTTGGCAATATCAGTTGAAAGTGACAGATCGGTATTTTATTTATTTATTTATTTTGGCCAGGTATAAGGGAAGGAAGCACCAGGGGAGGGGGTGAAAGAATACTCGATTGGACCATAAACATTACGGTACCTCATCAATAGTACCGACAGAAATAAGTCCGTGATGAGATTCAAACCCTGGTCTGCCCAATCACCACCGGATCAAGGTGGGAACCCAATAGCTTGGTAACAATAGTTTTAAGTTACAGCAGTTAGCAAGTATGTAGGCTAAACAACAACAAAATCTAATATTATTCAAGTTACTTTAAAATGCTATTATCTTGATATTTCTCAAAACACTCAATATGAAAATATTCTATAGTAAATTATGACAAACAATATGAATAATTTTGAACTTTTGCATAAAATGATTGTATGAGCTGCAGGGTGAGAGTAAATTATTTTAGCAGTTTTGAGTGATATATAGCTTGATAATATTAGTTTTAAGTGATATATAGCTTGGTAATATTAGTTTTAAGTTACAGCAGTTAGCAACTAAGCAGGATAAACGACCACAAAAAAATGTATATGATATTGTACGGGTTATTTCCAAATGCTTCTATCTCAATCTTTTTCAAAATACTCTACAGGACCATTATACATAAACTATTCTTAATTTTTAACAAAAAAACAAAAAAGTCGGAACCATTTAGGTTTTATTTACCCGCAAAATCTTAGGGGTTGGGTCTAAATTTCTAAGGTCCGATAAGTTTTAAATAGAATCTGGATTCAGATACTATAAACGAATTGGGATTTTATATAATGAATATGGGTATGCCCAAACTCAACCAATATCCGACCTATTATTATTCATAACTAAGTCTATTAGAAACTAGACTCCAAAATGGATGGGGAAATAGTAGAGAAAGGGTAAAAATTGGATCCCAAAATTTTTATATATGATTTTCTTTGATATATTTATTTGAGCATATAGGATTTATTTAAAATTGCGTTTCTTTTTTTTATGTGAAAATGTAATGTGTTTCGAGAGAAAAGAGAAACGTGAAGATCGAGTTCCAAACATCATGCTGCCGCAAATTGCTTCTGATGTCAGTTATCCGATTACACGGTAAGGTTTAAGCAAATTACTTGCTTGTCTTGATGAATCCTAGCCTGTGTATACGTAAACATACCCCTGCCATGACCTCTTTGAGTTCTTTCCTCCATCATTTCTTTGAAATATCAATTTATCCAATTCTAGAAAAGGTCTAACCCCACTGGATCCAGATGAACATGAAGACATCAAACAATTAATTTGGTTGACCTTTTGGCCATGAGTGGAGTATATACCCACCTGATGCCAGCGACGTTTCAATTAACGTTGCATATAAATAGCAAAGGAACCGGGCTTTTTTCCACAACTAGCGACTAAAATTTCAGCCAACTGATCTTTTCCGGTTGGCTCCTCCTCTGGGTCTCATCTCCCTTTCTTCCTGGATGCAGCAGGCTCCTCTTTAATTGAGGTCATTCGTTATACATATACATATTATAGATCAGTATTGTCTTCTCCATCATATATATGTTGCATGTTCTAGCTACGTTAGTCAATGTCCGTGAAATAATGAGTCGACTACACTGACTCATTCGAGTTCACCGTATAACCTGTCATATTCTTTGTTAGACATTATCTTGCGCTCTGATTGTTAGGCATGCATTCTGCAATTCAACAAATTCTGAAGAATAACTCACGATGAGAATTGCGTAGCTTTGTTAAAAATGTGGTATCGTTTTTGTCATCGCTATTTTGAGTATGCGTGTGTGTGTGTGCGGATCTATATACTCATGAGAACTATTTGATTATTTGTAGGCATTCAGAATTGAAACCTAATTCGTTGCTGCAGCCATGGCGAGAGAACAGCTTCAAGTCCTCAATGCACTAGATGTTGCAAAAACTCAATGGTACCATTTCACTGCGATTATCATCGCTGGAATGGGATTTTTCACAGATGCTTACGATCTATTTAGCATCTCTCTCCTGACTAGGCTCCTGGGACGCCTGTACTATACGGAACCAAATCCCACCAAGCCAGGCCATCTACCGATCAACGTATCCGCCGCGGTTAGTGGTGTGGCTCTATGTGGCACCCTAGCCGGTCAACTGTTCTTTGGTTGGTTGGGTGATAAGATGGGACGGAAAAAGGTGTACGGTATCACCTTAGTTCTCATGGTCATTGCGTCCATATGCTCCGGGCTATCGTTTGGGAGTAGCGCAAAAGGGGTTATGATAACCTTGTGCTTCTTTAGGTTTTGGCTGGGGTTTGGTGTCGGTGGAGACTACCCTTTGTCCGCCACCATTATGTCCGAGTATGCAAACAAAAAGACGCGTGGGGCCTTCATTGCGGCTGTTTTTTCCATGCAAGGTATTGGTATCTTAACCAGTGGGATTATTGCTATTATAGTTTCGGCAGGGTTTGAGAGCAAATATCACTCACCTTCCTTCGAAGAGGATCCAGCAGGCTCCTTACCCCGTGAAGCTGACTACATTTGGCGTATTGTGCTGATGTTTGGAGCTTTACCGGCTGCCCTAACGTACTACTGGCGTATGCAGATGCCAGAAACAGCCAGGTACACCGCCTTAGTTGCAAAGAATGTAAAGCAAGCAACAGAAGACATGTCTAAGGTCCTAGGTCTAGATCTCAAAGTCGAAGGTGACCACCATGTAGGGGAAAGTAATAGCCAAGTTGGAAGAGAGCAACAATTTGGTCTATTCTCGATGGAGTTTGTCCGTATATACGGACTTCGCTTGATAGGGACAACGAGCACTTGGTTTCTTTTAGATATCGCATTCTACAGTCAGAATCTATTTCAGAAGGAATTATTTAGTGGCATAGGGTGGATTCCTGCAGATGCTAAGATGAGCGCCATCAGGGAGGTGTTCAAAGTCGCAAGGGCACAGACTCTTATCGCCCTGTGCGGTACCGTTCCAGGGTATTACTTCACTGTTGCATTCATTGATATCGTTGGACGCTGGTGGATTCAGATGATGGGCTTCTTCTTCATGACAGTGTTCATGTTTGCTATCGCGTTTCCTTGGGATCACTGGAACAAGAAGGAAAATAGGATTGGGTTTATTGTAATGTACTCCCTCACCTTCTTCTTTGCCAACTTCGGCCCTAATGCCACCACGTTTGTGGTACCCGCTGAGGTTTTCCCTGCTAGGCTGAGATCGACTTGCCATGGTATATCAGCTGCATGGGGCAAAGCAGGAGCTATAATCGGAGCTTTTGGGTTCTTATACCTTTCCCAAGAGAAGGACCCTGCTAAAAGAAGCTCCGAATACCCACCTGGTATTGGGAAAAAGAATTCCCTCATTTTGCTTGGCGTGATTAACTTCATTGGAATGCTTTGCACTCTCTTGGTACCTGAGGCCAAGGGAAAGTCACTCGAAGAGGCATCAGGAGAGGCTGATTACGAAGAGAACTACAACAAGTCTGAAAAAGAAACCTTCGTTTAATTATTTTCTTTCTTCTTCTTTTTTCCCTCTATCTTATTGATTGATTTGTCCAATTTTCGCGCTGAATTCCTATGGTTATTTGTAATAACCCAAAATTTCCTATTTTAAAATTATAATTTGCAAAAGTACTATTTACAAAATTAATGAGTGTTGCTACCACACTTAGTATAAGTTTGGCATTCTCTACAATTGTTGTACTAAGTGTTAAAGCTAAAATATCAACTTAAATTAAAGTCTTCAATATAAGAAGAAAATATTGATTTTATTACAAATTAACCTTATCCTGACAATTACAAAAGTGATCAGGTAAAAGTGTTACAATGTAACAAAATGTGAAATAGTAAGGAACACAAGAGTCCAAGGAATATCCAAATCAAAAGATATCGGTGCAAAAATTGGATAGTGCTAACTCTCAACTCCTCCTAGAAGTTGTCAAGTCAAACTCTAAAAGTACTCCTACAAGGTCATCACTACCCATTCAATAGGCAAAAGACCATGAAATGAAACTGATCAGTACTACGATAATTAATGAATTATTATACAACAACAACATGTAAGACCACAATAAGCACATATATAACAACATAACAGGGATACATTAAGAAAATCATACGATATTAAATGGCAACACTGATATAATCAAATCAATTACAAATACCAAGGATAGGGCACTAAGGCAACTACCAAATCTATAAATCCAAAACAATTCCAAATACCAAAAGTTGGGTGCTAAAGTAACTACCAAACCGCATACCAAAATTGGGTAGTGGACAACGCGGAATACTTCAAAACCCTAATTTAAAAAATTATAGCAAAATAAGAATTTATTAGAAAAATTAATTAAATAAATTATTTTATTAAAATAAGATCGAGGAAGTAATTAAGGCAAAATCAAAAGGAAATAATAAATAATATAATTGAAAAAAATTAGGGTGTTTTACTAATTAAAATGTAATTAAGGAAAAATCTTTTAAAAAATCCTAAATTAATCTAAAAAGAGAGTTTAATTATTATTTTATTCAATATTATCATTTTAAATATTCAAAAATATCAAAATATTCTAAATACCCTAACCCATCATTTATTCCTTTTTCCCTTTTTCCTTTTTCCTTTTTTTCCTTTTTTTTTATTTTCCCTTCCTTCCTCTCCTTTTTCCTTTTCTTTTTCTCCTTGCTCCCCCATTTTAGGCCAGCCTACCCTAGTGACCCAAACCCTCTCCCCTCTCCTTTTCTCCCACACGGCCTATGTAATACCCTAATTTGAGCGGAGTGTTATAAGGATTGATCTGGCTACTTATATCAACATGGTATACCATCCTTTTGGAGATTCCATCTTAAGAACTCCACAGTTAAGTGTGCTGGTCGTGGAGCAATTTTAGGATGAGTGACCTTCTGGGAAGTTTCAAAAATTTTCTAAAAATTTATCGGGAAGTGCGTGAGTGAGGACAAAACGTATTGAAAGGAATTGTGTAGATTTGTGAGGCTAGCCGATCAATCCGAAAGCGCTCCAAGGTAGCCCCCGCATGGTCGTATTGACTCGGGGTGTTACAAATGGTATCAGAGCGAAACCGCGACCGTGAGCTGAATTTGGATGAACCAGTCAGTCACCTAGTGGGACGATTCTTGGGATGAACTGTATTGAAACAGTCATTAGTTGAGGTGCAACGAGGACGTTGCGTTCTTTAAGTAGGGGTGAATGTAATTCCCCAATTTGAGCGGAGTGTTATAAGGATTGATCTAGCTACTTATATCAACATGATATACCATCCTTTTGGTGATTCCATCCTAAGAACTCCACAGTTAAGCGTGCTGGTCGTGGAGCAATTTTAGGATGGGTGACCTTTTGGGAAGTTTCAGAAATTTTTACTCGGGAAGTGCGTGAGTGAGGACAAAGTGCACTGAAAGGAATTGTGTTGATTTGTGGGGCCAGCCGATCAACCTGAAAGCACTCCAAGGTAGCCCCTGCGTGGTCATATCCACTCGGGGTGTTACAGCCTAAGGCCGATTGTCCCTTCTTTTTTCCCTCACTAGCTGCTTGGTCCAGCTCCCAGCCCCTTCTTTTTCTTTCTTTGTTTTTCCCCTAGGGCGGTCGGACTGCCCCTTTCTTCTTCCTTCCTCCCTTGACCCTCCTTCTTCCCCAACCCTTCATCTTCCTCTCTTCCCTGCGCAAGCACGCAACCTCTATAACACTGCACACCGGCCTGCCACCTCCCCTCTCTTCCCCATTGATCCTTCT
Source organism: Tamarix austromongolica (assembly GCA_039764185.1). Classification (NCBI taxonomy): domain Eukaryota; kingdom Viridiplantae; phylum Streptophyta; class Magnoliopsida; order Caryophyllales; family Tamaricaceae; genus Tamarix; species Tamarix austromongolica. The sequence goes on from CM077818.1 coordinate 11,392,329, forward strand.
CCCTTCTCCACCCAATCACACTCTCTTTCCTCACGCATGGCCCTCTCCCCATTCCTTTCTCCCTTCGCAAGAGGATAGGACCTACAATTATCTCATGATTTATGGGGGAAAATAGAAAGGAAATTATGAACAAAATAAAAGCATGGGATGGAAGGAGTTGCATGGGAATTTCTAGGGTTTGTATGGAATGGAAGGAGTTTGCATGAGAATTTCTAGGGTTTGCATGGAATAAAAGGAGTTTGCATGGGAATTTCTAGGGTTTGAATGGAATGAAAGGAGTTGCATTGGACTTTCTAGGGTTTGCATGGATTGAAAGGAGTAGTATGTGAGTTTCTAGGGTTTGCATGTAATTAATGAAAGGAGTTGCATGGGAATTTCTAGGGTTTGCATGGGATGGATAGATTCTACATGAGGATGATGTTTATTTGAAAAAAAAATTGTATTGGGGTGTAAGTAAGGTAAGGGAAGAGTTATTGGGATGATTGCAGACTTTGGGTAAAAAATAGTACATAAGTTGGTATAAGGGTGCATAGGAAACCTAGTTAAGGTTTGGAAGGAAAACCCTAATTGGAGGATGTTGTGAAAACACAAATAATTGAGGGTGAGTGGAATATGGGGGTAAGAGTGGAAGAATATCATGTGTAGGGTGAGTATGGGTGTCGTGGAAAAGAAAGGATGGTGGGTAAGGAATGGAGATGTGACATATGGAAAAGAAAGGTGCAAGGGTTTAGAGTGGCCAACTAGGGTTTCATGGCCACATGTGTATTTGGGGTGTAAAGTGAAATGATTGGGGTTGAATCTAAGTGAGATGATGTGTTGGGTAATAAAGGAACTTTGGTTGTGTGAGTCAGAAGAAGGATGGGCCACATAGGTCCAATTAGGGTTTTAGGTGAAAACCCTAAAGGATTATAGTGAGTGGACTTGGATGGCATAAGGTGGTGGGCCTTGACCCACACACTTAGGAGTTGGGCTTCTAATGTGAGTAAGTAAAAGAAGGAAAGGATGTCGGGATGTGTTAGGAGGTGTAGGAGTCCCAAGATATGGGACGAACCCTATTGGGAGAATAATAGTAGACGGTTGGTGACATGCATGTCTAGGGTGAAAACTTGTCGAATAAGATATTAACTATTTAAAGAGAAAGATTATTGAGCCGAGTCCAGACTGGTCCACCGGTGAATAATAGTGGTCAGGAGTCGGGGTGCCCTTGAGACCAATCCACCAGCAAATAATAGTGGTTGGGAGCATTCTGCCTTATATGTTTCTAATCCACCGACTATAATAGTGGGGTTCCTACACTCTTATGGATTGATAAAAAATATGGTGTGAATTTTCTATTGATTAAAGATCTAAAGAATAAGTTATCCGGACTATAACTCAGCCTTTATTATCTGTATTATTTGTATGTTGTTTATATGATCATACTTGTGTTATATGCCTTTGTGTGTTGGCTTTAGATGCATGGTTACCTTGTTCAGTACGTAGCGTTTTAACCACCTATTTTATGGGTGTTGCTCATTCCCATGAGTAGAGGGGCCTTCTGAACTTACGCAAGTAGGAGATGCCATCTTCGATGCTTATAAGGCATTGGGTAGGGGTGAGAGCTGAGCTTGGACTTGGCTTGGGACCGAGGGCAACTTGGCTGGATTTTATTTTTCTGTTCTTTTACCTTGTGTTGGTTATTTTAATTTACTTTTATTGTACTATACCTCTTATACCCCTTTTGGGACTTTAATTATACACTCTTCGACAGTAAACTCCTTTACACATACTCTGATTTCCGTATTTCGAACAATTTGGCTCTTCTATGTGATCTTGTTTTTAATTTGACTCATGATTATCAATGATTTTTCTTTAGCCTTGCGGTTAGTGTGAGATCAATCGGAGTCCAGGCTTGTATTGATCATACTACCCCAGAAAGGGGTTTTAATAACAGTTATGTTATGCTTTTAATAATAGTTTTGAACCATTATTGAATCGCCTACTATTAAATCTTTAATAATGGTTCATAACCGTCATAAAAAAATATACAAAAAACTGTGAATATGGGCGTAAACTTGGTATTTAATAATGGTTTTCAAGTCAAAACCGTTGTTAAAAACTAGGTTTTAATAATGGTTTTTAAGTCAAAACCGTTGTTAAAAATAAAGTTTTAATGACGCTTATTACAAAAATCGTCGTTAAAATGTGATCCAATTAGGATTTTAATCATTAATTATGCATTTATTAAACCTAATATGTATTAAATAAGCATAAATTTGAGATTAAATACAAACTTTTAATAATGGTTCTTACTCAAAACCGTTATTAAAACATCTATAATAATGGTTTCAATAAGAACCGTTATTAAAACTATATGCTTTTTTTTTTTTGCTCTAGCCCACATATACAGTTGTATGTTCAAATATTTACTAAATCTACAATGTAAAACAACATCAATTCATATATACATGCATGTCTTCCTCCCAAATGATACTCCATATTTTCAATCAAGCTCTAATTAATATGTCTCAATATATTGGGCATACCCAAGAGTGGACATTAGTAGGTGTATCACAATTAGGTAGCTCTACACTCCAAAGTTAAAAGTTCATACATCATAGCCTAAATAATCAAAAGACGTAGATGAAATACAAACCTAAACATGTATGTAGAATATAGATCCCCATCTAATATCGATATATGAGTGCACCTGCTTGGCCCATTGGTCTCTAACTTCATCAATTTCATCAACATTATATTTCTCGCCTTGTGCATAGTCATTACTGAAAAACTACAATGCCTAAGTTTCTATTAATATTTAGTTAGTACTTAGGTCAAGTACCAAATATATATGTCACGATTCATTAATGGAAAAATATAGAAAAGCAAACATACATAGCTTAGATCTATGTTGACTGATCTATTTTAGACTATCAGATTCATTGCTCCACATACATAGCATCCACAATCATCGTCACTACAAAAATAAATGATTTGTGCCAATAGGGCCTTATCTGTTGGTAAAAGCTATTTTTTCTGTTGGCAAAAGCTTTTACCAATATAATTTTTTTTGTGACAAAACAATGAACAAAAAATCTATGCTTAAAAGTGTTACCCACAGATATGTATCATCTGTTGGGAATAATTGATAATGCCCACGATATTTATCTGTCAGTAAAACTTATGCCTACACTTATATCTCTAAGTAAAAATATTAACCACAAAATAATATCTGTGACTAAAAGTATTACCCACAAAACAATATCTGTAACTAAAACTATTATCCACAAAATAATATATGTGACTAGCAGTATTAGGCACAAAATTATATCTGTTACTAAAACCTATTGCCAACATATATATTGTTAGTTATACATATTTCAACCCTGTATACATACATACATACAAACATATATATATATATATCTTGGTAAAACCTATACCGAAATGTACAAAATTTTATTGATATTATGTGTTACCACAAAATCCAATATCCGCCTGTAGTAACAATTTATGCTTATATATATAATTAAGTACACCATATATAATTATCATTATGTAGTAGAAAATAATTAGTTTAGCTCCCAAAGCCATAACAGTCCTTTAAGTACAATACTATATAAATGACTTGTAGCATAAGCTATTATAAAAAAACATCTTCATACACTGATATACAAAATCATCGGCTATTATAAAAAAAACATCTTCATACGCTGATATACAAAATCATCGAGCATCTTCATTATCTAACATATATACAAAGCACCGAGCATCTTCATAATTTGATATACAAAAACATTCATCATATTCGTAAGCTAACAAACAAAAGTATCAACCGTCTTCATAAACCAACTCATAAAAGCATTTTTATAAATGCATCAAATATCATCTTTATCATTCTCCTCTTCAGTGTCATCTTTTTCATTCTTGTCATCCTCCATTCGATAATAATCATCAACATGTTTTCCCTAAAAATATAGATGTAATTAACTTAATCATATTAATCTAAATTCATATCAAAAAGCTAGACAATAAGGTTTGTACTCTTTAGGGAACCAATAACTTTTTTTCAAATTTTTATTGAGATTTACGATAAAAAATTGGCCATTAAACACAAAACTTTTTGGTCATTAAAATGCTAATTATTTATAGTGAACACAACGTAACTCACTCACTCTAATTATTTCTACTACAATTGCTTTTTTGTTTTCATTTTATTCATTATTTTTCATGTAACCAAATTTCAATTATAACTTCACACGAAAACTTATTCTTATATAAAAACATTAATATTTTATCTTATGATATAAAAAAAATTGTGTAATTTGCATTATGAATATATAATATCTTAGTTACCTAAGATAAAATTTGATGTGGCAAGATAACCATCCCATGAAAAATCCTAATTAGCATGGATAAATTTCAATGTTATAGCTAAAGGGGATAAAAAATATTAAGAGAGAAATGGAGTCAATTGGATAAATAAATGGAAAAAAGAATAATTTTAAGCATAGGAAACTAAAAAATAATTGAGTATATACATATCCAAAGTTTTTTTTTGTTTAGGTTTTTGCATAAAATTGGCACGGAAACTATCTTCTAGGTTTGGATTACATAATTTATTTAATATTTAACTATTTGTAATAATTTACTAGGATTCCTTATCTAATAAATATTTTGAGACCCTGTGATGAGACATAAGCTTAGAATTTTTTTAATAGGTCGGCTAAGGTGGGTTGATAACAGTAAGGACGCTTATTGGATAAGGACATTAATCGAAGAAAGAGTGTCGACTAGATAACTAATATAGGTAATAGTTTTATAATTTTTTTTTATTTTTCTCTCTTAATTTTAGTAGATTTGGTCTATTTTTATTAAAAAATATATAATATATACGTGTATGTGTGTGTGCACGCGTGTGTGTAAATATTTTTATCATTTTCTTTCATACCTACTTTCTAAATTTTTAAAAAATAATGTGTTTATATATTTTATGTCCTTATTTTTCTATCTTTGTCCCGTGTAACACTAACGCTATGAGTAAAGAAGGACATCAACTAAAGATATCATAGAAGATCAATTAGCATACGAAACTTCTTCCAATCGGAGTGGAAGTGGCACATTATCCGAAATTGAAAGAGAAGCGACACACATACCATAGTTACCCAATCTAATCACTATGTAACCCCTAATATTCTCATATATTCATCTATACACTATTTTAGAGGTAAAAAAAATATACCCAAAATAAATGTGTTGCGTAAGAAATGTAAAAAAAAATATCAACATTTAATAAGGAACTTACTTAATTCTCCAATAATGTATGCATTATACTAGTCAGATATCTTAGTTAGTCTTTAGTCTTAAGGAGATCCTTTTCTAACCTCTCAACTCTAGACTCAGATTTGATCCTTTTAGCTCGCTCATCCTCAAAAGCACATCTTCTTTTGTGGGATTGTGGAACTTTTACACCAAGACCAAAGGTTTTTGCATATCGATTCCTATCTTCTCCCACTACCCTTTTGAATATTTCACGTCGAGCATTAGCATCAAATCCTTCTGGAAGTATAGTCATCTCATCTAGAATCTCTTTCTATAAAGTATAAATCAATGCTATTAATGGGCAGTAGATGAGGTAGATTTGCATATATATATATATATATATATATATATATATATATATTGAAAACATACTCTTGTTGCAGCAGAAGCATCATTAAGCTTAGAACCCTTTTTCGATTCATGAGTTTTCAACCACATTTCCAATTCATCGGGTTCTTTCCCATTTTTTTCCTAATCAAAACATATATGAAATTGTATATCAAGTATACAAAGTAAATTAAATTTGGTATTGCATAGATGAATTAATCATATACCTACCTTTTCTTCCACTCGGATGAATGCAAAGCTCTTTGAACTAGCATATGAACACATTTTTGACTTTGCACGATTGAAAATCCCTCTTTGACTTCTTTCCTAAGAAATATGAGAAAAAAATATTAGTATAAAAAATAAACTAATAGAACTATTATAGTAATAGCCTATTTTTTTTGGAAATAATTAAATGAGAAATCGCTACCTTACCTTTTGGAGATTCTTAAAATTTTACCATCTCTAACCACATGGTCTCGGGTATTTCCTTTGGCCTAGAATATATTGCTTGATTGTGTATTTTTCCATCAAAATGAACCACCTTCAACTCAGACTTATGAGCTCCCCAAGCTTCATGGATTTTACCCAATACCCACTTATATGGTTCTCGATTTTCAGGAAAGTAATAAGAGATCTATAAAGGAAGAAAATGAAATAGAAAACAAATGCTATATAATATATATAACAAAAATAAGAAAGCTAATAAAGTAAATGTTGTGGTAATGTACCTTTGTGTCCTCCCAAATCGAATCTAGATATGTCCTATCCATCTTTCTCCAATCCCAACGATCAAGTGGCAATCACCTAGGATCCCGTGCCAAGCATTCTATAAGTATTGATAATTGTCTAGCTGAATCACTAATTGGTTGAAGATGCTCATTGACATCCACATACTCAGCCTTCTTTAACACTTTAGTCTTGTTATATCCACAACCCTTTTCATTTCTGGGCATTGTACCTCAAAATCTTCTTCTATTTATAGTGTTATAGCCACTTGAAATTGCATGCTCAGTTTGTGAACCATCATTGACTTCTATTATAGATGACACATTGGTGGATTGGATACGGCCAGGACTATGTTGTTTGCCTAACAACAACAATAAAAGGGTAACTAAGTTATTCATTTTCAATATGGAGAAGGTGGTAATAAATGCTAAAGTAAAGTTATAAAATATAGATTTACATGATTTACACATGTTAGTATTGGGAATTCTCGAAGGATCTTGCACTATCATTTCATTTAGACTATTAATCTTTGAGCAAGAAGATTCTTGTCTATAATGTTTCTATTAAAAAATAAGAAATAAATAACAATAAATACTAGCAATAATCTTAAAAGACATGCAAATAATAAATTTCTATCATTGAATATTTTTTCTTCAGTAATTTTCATATATTGCAAGATCATCTCTTACCATACAAATAAGGTTTTAAACTTACCTATGCGACTAAGTAACATGAACCACCTATTAATGGTTGTTTCCTTAGTAGTTTTCATATATGTTATCCTTTCTCACCCTCCTAATTGAAAGAAATTGAATGTAATAAAAGCTTTGAATAAACTCATGTCTTAGATTATTAAATGTAGTAATAAAACATAATATAAGTAAATATATACCAAATTCAGCTCTTTGAGATCCTTCCTCTAGTGACATAGGCATGAATAGTTTCTACTTAATTGATGAATATGTGGATGGATCGATTGTGATCGCTTTCTTTAGCCCAAAAGTATGTCCTATTGCTTCAATTGATTGTCCTTCATTTGGACATTTTGAAATTCTAGATGTTGTAGCAATAACTTCCTGCATAAACAATACAACAATAATGATGAATTAATTGTGGCTAAGAGGTTAGATACAATTACTCAACATAAAAGTAATGAATTCACTTATACAAAAACTGAAAAAAAAATTATGAAGAAAATGGACTGACAACCATATTTAGTACTACTAAAACAAAATAATTTCTAAGGAAGACAAGAAAGCAATAATAGTAAAAAATTTACCTCTAATTGTCCTTGACTTCTTGGAGTTACTTTCATCTTGCTCAATGCCTTTTGCAAAGACGACATGGAAACCTAGTAACATAAAAATTAGAATTAGTATTTAATTAGTTATGTTTCCATATCCAACTTAGAAATCAAAAACTAACATATTAAAAATAAACTTTCACCGACAATTACCATTTACATTGCTAAGAAAAAGAAAGTACATAAAAGAAGAAAAAAAAAAGAATGAAAGATTTACCTCTAATTGTTCCTGACTTATTATAGTTATTTTCTTCTTGTTTGATACTTTTTCCAAACATGACACGATAACCTAATAACATACAATGTAGAATTAGTATATATTTTCATTCAACATATCATATTGAAAATGATAATTAGAAATATTGAAAGACATAAAATAAAAAATATATTTAAGCATAAGAAAAATAAATACTATTAAAAACCTTAAAGTACACAATCTTCAAAACCAAAACACACAAACATAAAATTACATTTCTAACATTATAACCAAAATTAGAAAAGGATACATATTTCTAGCACTACTTGGTGTCATAATCATATAAATTTTTATCTTCTTTATCTTTTAGGGTACTATATTCTTCAATTTCTTCATCATCATTATTGTCTTCTATCATAGAAAAGGAAGGTTCTTCTTTTTCTTCTCCGGTAACAGTAAAATCATCTACACCTAAATCTTTAGGCATGCTAGTTTGTCCACGATCCACTTCAGGTATGAGATCATCTTCCATTTCAAACAAGTCTCTTGGCTAAGTGACATTGACAACATGCTAATTTCTTTCTTTAGAATCTAGGGTATAGAACACCAACAATGCTTGAGATGCCAAGACAAATGGTTCACCTATTTTCATAATAGCCTTTAAATTCACAAGAGTAAATCCAAGTTTGTCCTCTTTGACTCCTCTACTAGGATCAACCTAATAGCATCGAAATAAAATAACACTCCTTCCACGAGGATAAGTCAACTCAATAATTTATGTCAAAACACTATAGTATGATATGCTCCTAATATCTGTATTTGTATTGACTAGAACGCCAGAGTTTTGAGTTACACTCCTCTTTCAATGCCTTTCACATGCCATCTGTATCCATTGCAAGTTATTTTAGTCATTGTCTTTTATCCACATGCTTGGAGCAAGACTAAGAATTATCAGATCTTCTGCAACACATGCTTCATTTGGTAGATGCTTGGAGACCTAATAATTAATAACACTCATTGAATGAAAATATGTACATCCAATGATATAAACATAATGAGTATAAATATCGACATACATTCATTGCAAACCATTTAGGGAACTTTCTTTTATGGATGTCGTCAATCATATTTAACATGTGTTGGTATTCAATTCTTATGATATCATAATACTCTCTGGGAACAAATGATGAAGTTAGAAATATATATGAAATGATTAAAAAAAATTATTCAAAGAGAATTAGGACTTATTGTGTAAATACTTCAACGTCATCACAATTTGCAATCACATAACTATGTGCTTCTTCAATCAACATATATTCCGATTACACATCTTTTTTCTTAGACATTGCATGAGATTTTAAGGAAAATATAGGCAACCCATTATGCAATTCATTACCATCATCATCATCATTTCGTGTGGACCTATTTTTCCTTGTTTGAACATCAGGCAAATATCTAGAACAAAATGTTAGACATTCTTTTGCAATATATCCTTCTGCAATTGATCCTTTAGAACGACTGTTATTACGAACATATATTTTCAACCTCCTCAAATACCTGTAACATTAGTATCATATTACTAACATAAAATAGCCATAAGCTTGATCTTTCATTAAAAATAATAAATGAAATGCTAGAATGTACATATCTTTACACAGCATACATCAAACGGTAAAATACTAGACCTACAATGATTGCCTCCTTAGCCAAATGAACAACTAGGTGCAATATGATGTCAAAGAAAGAAGGAAAAAAATGCGTTCCATATGACATAGTGTGAGAGCGATGCGATCCTCTAATATCTCCAAGTTTTGGGTCGTTGCCTCTTTCAAGCAAAGTTCCTTAAAACAATTACTTAGCTCAATCAACACCTTGCTCACATTCTTGTTCCGCATTTTTTGTAAAGCCAATGGTAATAGTTGTTGCATTATAATGTGATGATCATGACTTTTTAACCCAGAGATTTTTCCATCAACAATTTACCTTCTGATGTTTGCAGCATACCCCTTTGTTACTTTCACAGAACCTAATATGCTTAGTATTTCCTCCTTTTCTTTTTGGGTCAATGTGAAGCATGCAGGAGGTAGATATATTTTGTCTTCTATTTCAATTGGATGCAGCTCATGCCTTATATTCTTTACCATCAAGTCAAGTCTTGACTATAAGGCATCCTTAGTTCTCCCTTCGATGCCTAAAAGTGAGCCAAGTAAATTTTCAGAAACATTCTTCTCCACATGCATCATATCTAAGTTGTGGCATAGTAGAAGATGATCCTAATATGAAAGTTGGAAGAATATGCTTCTATTCTTCCAAGGCCTTTTTCTATCCTCCCTTATCCTTTTATTATGAGTATGAGGGGCTTTTCCAAATATGACATCCATTCCATCCATTTGGTATAACAATTCTATCCTAGAAAATGATGTAGGAGGAGGCCTGAGTTTTGTTTTTCCATCAAAGGCCCTTCTGCTACGATGAAATATGTGATTAGATTCCAACAAGCAGTAATGGTCCATATAACACATTTTTTTGCTTCCCCTCAAATATTCAGAGCAAGTATCTATATTACAATATGGGCATGCAACTTTTCCTTTAGTTTTCCATTCCGACAAATTGTCATATACTGGAAAGTCATTGATGGTATTAATCAAGGCACCATGAAAGAGAGAACTTTTCATTTTTTGAGGCATCATAAGTCTCTAATCCTACCTCCCACAACTCCTTTAACTCATCAACTAATGGTTCAAGAAAAACATCAATGTCATTTCCAGGTGCCTTTGGGCTAGGTATAAATAATGAAAGAATAAAGTATGATTATTTCATACATAACCAAGGAGGTAAGTTATAAATCTTTAATACAACTGGACAGATACTATATTGAGTACCCATCATGCCAAATGGGTTGAGCCCATCACTTGTTAAGCCAAGCCTGACATTTCTTGAATCACTAGCAAACTCTGGGTAATCAAAATATTTCCAAAGATAAGAGTCTGAGCTTACTATCTTTTTTTTTTGCTTCTTTTCATGCCATCTCATTAAGGGAGCTATTTTTGATGACATAAAAAACCTTTTAAGCCTTAGGATCAAAGGAAAGTGTCGTAATACCTTTAAAGGAACCTTTTTTCCACTAGCTAATTTCACCACAGTTCCATCATCGACAACTTTCCATCTTAAAGCATTACAAATAGGACAATTATCTAAATCAATCTTTTCCTTCCTAAAAAGTGCACAATCATTTGGACACGCATCAATTTTCTCATAACCAAGTCCAAGTTTTTTTACAATCCCCTGCATTTGCCTATGAGAGTTTGGCAATGTTGATTCCTTAGGAAGAGCTCTTTTAAACAAGTTCACTAAGGCATCAAAGGCAACATCAGTTACTCCATATAAACATTTCAGATGATACATTTCAACAATGAAGGAGAGTTTACTAAAATCTTCACAATCGGGATATAAGGGTTGCCCTGCATCTTCAGTCAACTTAAAAAAATGCATCAGCTTCTTCATTAGAACCTGGACAACTGCTACTTTCCCTATGAAATTTAAAAATATCTCCTAACATCTCAAGAACATCATCACATGAACCATCATGCACATCATCAAACCCCATATCATCATCGAGCCCCAAATCTAAAATTTCATTATCTTCATCGCCCCTTTGCTCCCCATGAAAAATCCAAACACACCTTTGATAGTCTATATCCATTTCTCTCATTATAAGATGACCTCTAACGACATTTCTTTCATGATAAAATCGATTCGCACAAGTTGAGCATGGACAAGCAATCTTATTTTCATTAATAACCGAGTTTGCAAATACATAGTCAAGGAATGTATCTAAGGCTATTTTGTGAGTATTTTCTACTCTCCTTAGTTTCACCCAACTCTTGTCCTTAAATACATCCATGAAATCAAGTTCCTACATAATTTTCAACAAGTAGAGACATCAAAATAATGAGAAAAATAAGGATAAAGGTTAATAATAAAGACTAGTTTTTTGTAGCACACGATGTGCGTGGCTTTATATATTATAATTATAATTATAATATGTGGCTATTATATGGAAATCAAAATTTTACTCGGTGGAAAACTTTGTCATATGAATTGACAAAGTTAACCTTATAAATATTTACTTTACCTGACGCATCACTCATCTAACATTCCCGTGCTGCACTTCTACTTCTTCCTTTCTCCCTTTCTCTTGCTTCTCTCCTCCTTCCTTCTACAACCAACTTTGTCGAATTTTTCCCAATCAAGCATCTGGAGGTAAGTTTTAATTTTAAATCTGTAAGTATGAATTTTAGTTTTTAATGTATAAGTATCTGAGTTTTAATTTTTTAAATTTATAAATGTGTAAGTATAAATTTTATTTTTATTTTTATTATATAATTAGATTGTAGATCTAAGAAAAAAAATTCTAGTCGTCTATGTTTCGGCTAATAATATCGATGCTTTGGGGTGAGATCAGCAAAATATGTCGATGGTTCTCACCAGATTGGGCAAAATCTGCCGATGTGTGGCGTGGAAAGCTGGCGGTAGTTTCAGCTAAGGGTACCAATGGGTTGGGGGATAGATCGGCAAAAACTGCCGATGACTGAGGCTTGCTTCGGCAAATTGTGCCAATGTCAATGCTCTACTTTGGCCAAAAATGCCGATGCATATGCATCCACTTCGGCCACACATGCTGATGCTCCGACTAAATCGCACGTTAGGGTTTTATCTTAATTATAATTATAATTATGTTTAATAATGATTGTTTGTTAAGTATATTTTATCTTAATTATATTTTTTGATTATGGTTAATTGATTAATTTTATAAAATATATTTTTAGATTTATTATACTCTGTTAATTATACTCTAATATTTTAATTAAATCTAGGTTTTAGTAAATTATCTTTCTATTTTAGGGTTTTAGTTATTTTTAAGATGTAAAATTATATATATTGATTATGGTTTATTAATAATATTAATTATACACTAATATTCTAAGTAAATATAGGTTTGGTAATTTATATGTCTATTCTATAGTTTTGGTTATTTTTAGGATATATAATTATATATATTAATTATCGTTTATTAATTATATTGATTATGTACTAATATTTTAACTAAATATAGGTTTTAGTAAATTATCTTTCTATTCTAGGGTTTTAGTTATTTTTAAGATGTAAAATTATATATATGAATTATGGTTTATTAATAATATTAATTGTACTATAATATTCTAATTAAATATAGGTTTGGTAATTTATATGTCTATTCTATAGTTTTGGTTATTTTTAGGATATATAATTATATATATTAATTATGGTTTATTAATTATATTGATTATGCACTAATATTTTAACTAAATATAGGTTTGGTAAATTATCTCTCTATTCTAGGGTTTTGGCTATTTTTTGGATGTGTAATTATATATATTAATTATAGTTTATTAATTATACTAATTATGCACTCATAATTTAATTAAATATAGGTTCGGTAAATTATCTCTCTATTATAGAGCTTTCGGTTATTGTTAGGATATGTAATTTGTATATATTAATTATGGTTCATTAATGATAATTTTTAATTATATATTTTAATGATGGTTAAGTTGATTAAATTTGTTTATTATGTTTATAGATTTGTTAATACTTTATTAATTACATTATTATATTATTTATATATGATTTTATATTTATTAGATTTATTTATATTTTCATTAAATCTGTTAAATATTGTTATGTGATGGGGTTATTGGTGAATGCTTTTAATTATATTGATAGGATAATAGATTAGATTTGTTTAATTTTTCTAAATCTATTTATAATAGATTAAATATGTTTATATTTGTATTATATTTATTTACTTTGCTAATTTTTATGAAATATATTTGGATAAATTTGGTTAGAATATTCTAAAAATATATGGGGACATACCATAATTAAGTATACTTTAGTTGTTATGTTATACTAAACTCCTACTAGTAATTAATAAAAATATTGTTGATATATTTAATTAATAAAGTAGAGGATTAATTTAAGAGATTGTATTTTAGTTATATGGTTAGGTATACCTATCTCTTTCGCTATCATAATATGGGTTGATATTTAATGATTATATTAATTTCATGTATGTAATTAGGTTTTATTTATATTATCGCGTATTACCTTCAATTCATATACCTAATTATAATTGACTTTATGCATTTATTATTAAAATTCAGATGAGTCGTAGACAAGACAAAGTAGTAGATAGAACCGATGGTCGCCATGTTACTGCTTCTTCACGACGTAACAGAACTGCTACTGAGCAACCACCACTGATGGCTCATTTGAGAAATTTTGGAAGGAGTATTACCAAAGGATTACGACGAGGTAAGAAATCTGGAGAACAAGAACCAGAAGAAGCATCAGAACAACAAGAATATGCAGAAGTTCCCGAAGAACCAAGGTCTAGTCAACAAGGTCCTAAATTTCCATCATTTGCAAACTATGCAGGTCGTCCATCATTTGTGGCTAATGTTGGCACTGCGGGGTACGGAGGTTTAGGGTTTGGAGGGTATGTAGGTTTGGGGGTAGGAGGTTCGGGGTTTGGAGGTTTGGGGGTTGGAGGTTCTGGGTATGGAGGTTTTAGGGTTGGAAGTTCTAGGTATGGAGGTCTGGGGTACGGAGGTTCTGGGTTTGGAAGTTTGGGGGTGGGAGGTTCAGGGGTCAGAGTTTCTAAGTCTGGAGGTTTTCCATTATCTACAGAATATATAGATTTTCTTACCTTACCGACACATCCTCCCATGGGAGTAACATCATCCTCAATTTGCCCAACTATTGTTGGTAGATCTAGATCATCATTAGATTTGCCAGCATCATTACCCTACATTACTAGTGGAGTATCGTCATCAACTTATGTGCGTAATGATGATGATGAGGAGGAGGAGGAGGATAGAGATGATCATGATAGGGATGCTGGTGATGCTGGTGATGCTTGTGAAAATGAAAAGAGTATACAATTAAAGGATGAATGGTATTTGCTTGGGTCATGTCCTAGAGGTCCAATAGTCCCTGATTTGATTCCTAACTTTGGCGGTCACGCAGCTTTAGATTTATGGTTAGGAACGATAAGTTTATCATATTCATTATTTCTTAATTATTATTTTATATGTAATCAATCATATATGCGTTACATTTGTTTATTGTATTGATCAGGATCGGGGTTGTCCCAAGATCCACACGAGGCAGGAGGTTTTAAGAAGTTTTCTAGGAAGCGTCAATGATAGGATGTTCGCTCTAATACGACGAACAGGATTATAGCACCTTCCATCTGGAACATTTGAGCATGTGAACGTGCCACTTATTTCAACATTTATTGAGAGATGGCAACTAGACACTAATAACTTTCATATACTATGGGAGGAGATGACAATCACTCTTTTAGATGTACATCGTATATTAGGGCTACGAGTTGATGGTCATCCATTACATTTGGACATGACAACGGACACGCGTGGGCAAATGATTGGTGCAATGGGTGCCTTATTTGGGATGGAGGAAATGCAAGTGAATGAAGTCACTCGAAAGGGCGGGCTTCCTTTTAAATGGCTACAAGAAGTATGTGAATCATACTGGTTAGGGGATGAGGAAAAAGCGATCGGGTATATATTATGGTTGATCGACTGATTGTTGTTTGTCGATAAAACAGTTGATAAAGTTAATCCATACTTTATCATTTTTCTTCAAGATCTTAGCCGGGTTGAAGGTTATGCATGGGGTGCAGCCACACTTGCTTTTTTATATCGACAACTTGGTATGGCTTCTAGAGCTATGGCTTCTAGAGCCGACGCTGCTCAAATGTCAGGATGTATCACTCTATTACAGGTAATTTTATAATATATATATATATATATATACATATATTACATACTCTATATTAGTTATGATTCTAACAATCGAATATTATAGCAGACGTGGATATATGAATACTTTCTGAGGTTTGGAGTGGAAAGATCTAGGTATGATCTAGACCATCCTTGTTGTATGAGGTAGTTTTGTGGCCAAAAATTTAAAAATAAATTGGAGACGCTCGAGTACTTTCGCACAAAGATTGATGTTATGCCTACGTCAAATGTATGCTAAAAATATTATATTGTTACTATATTATGTTCGTGATATCCATATTTAGTTTAATATTTTGGTGAAAGATCAATTAGGATCCGTACGGAGTAGCTGATCCATATAGATATTGCCGTATGACATTCTATCACGGTTATATACATTGTTTGAAGAAAGTTGAACCACATGCCAGATAGAGTGACACGGTAATTTGGTTATACATAAGTCATCCCTGAGGATCCCATCAAGCCAATTAGAAACTCATACAGAAGTCCTTCCCCCAAGAAGTACAAAGTATACTATGCACACATGCTCGGCTAATGGTTCTTCAAGTATGAACATATATTGGGCCCGGATGTTTTTAGACTAGCGGTTGAATACACAAGGGATGTGGCTGATGATTATATGGATTGGTATGTTCCGAGAACTCATATATATATATTGGCTACGACGGAAGAATATTTAGCAGAACATGCGAACGATGATCATCATATACCAGCCGAAAAACGTCTGAACAAAGCATGTAAAACTATCCCTCAATTGTATTGGAGGGGAGAGCTAACTCCAAATTATGAGCAGTTAGTTATATGTATCGAAACCCTTGTGCGTGATTTAAGAGTTACTCCACCTCGGCGTGGCCATTTGTAAAGAACTTGATGTATTACTGTATTGTTATGTAAAGACATTAAAATATATTTGTTAGAACTAATGCCAGGTGTCGTTTTTATTTTACCATTGATGTATGAGATTTATATATTAGGTTAGACTATTTGTGTTCAAATTTCATCAAGAGATAATGAAGGAATAAGAGACACGGTAGGAATCAGCTTCATAATGATGGCAACCGCGTTATTATGTCAGCTCACAAAATCTCAATTTTCAAAAGTCAGCATTTGGCTGAGAATTCAAGGAAAAATAAGGAGGTCCAATATTTCCCAACACGAATAAAGTATTTTATTAATCAATCAATATCTTCCTATCCTTATTCATTAATTACAAGAGTAAAGTGTTTTATTATATATCCATAGTTTAGATCTTTGTGATAGAAATTAGGATATATTTATTAAATTTAGCACATACATGTTACAAAGGATGTAAAGACAAATAAATAAATAAATAATTACAACAACTCTATATTAAAGTTGAGTCCGAAGATAAAGGATGAGGGTCTTGTGTGTCATCATGTACCAATGTGCGCCATTGTTCGAATCTTGAAGAATATTGGGTATTCCACGTTGAAACGCTGCTATCACGATATTTATTCCAATTTGTATGTTCTGGTGGGAGTGAAAAATTTTCTAAAAGATATACCTGTCAAATAAAAAAAATATATTATGTTAGCCATTCATATAATATTGAAATAGAAAAAATATTCATTAAACTTAGTGCTCACCGATATATAGTGACTTATGTCTTACAAGAAAAATATAGTGACTTCATTTTCAGGACCTTGAATTCCGTTCATAGCCACTAAAGGTAGGAATGAGCTGTAGGCATTCAATGAGTAATATGCGAACAACACACAGTAACAGGTTACAATGACATGACCAATATCAGGCTTTTCCATCCAGTGTGCCATCGGAGCTAGCCCTTCCCAGTGGAAATAGTATTAAGAACTTGATCAACGCTTTCATATACGAACACATTCTCGTACAACTGTCGTCTCGCTAATATCTCGTGATATAAGTCGGTACGAATCTGAACCCACCGTTCTTCATCTCCTAGTATAATAGAAGCTAAAGCTCTGAAACCAAAATCCCCATATCCTAAAACATTACACTAGCTACTAATATAAGGAACTATATGTCGATTCATATGAGTCACATATGGAAATTGAAATTGGCCTGATGACAAAAATGCCAATTGTCGTCCTCAACTCCGACCCCAACCCCGACCCCGACGTTGAGTTGATCTACGATGACTACAAAATTATTGTTCTATACACTCCCAACTAGATTATTCCCATCTGATGGAGTTCCTTAGGTGACCCCTGTACTGCCGTACTGGTGGCTCGTAGAGAGGTGTTCTCTGGGAAACTACAATATTAAATATTTCTCTGGCCAACTGATTCTTTATTTCTAGTGGCTAGCGCATAACAGATTCCATGGAAATATGGAGTAAATGAGATGCAACCTCTAATGGTTCTTGGGGTCTCGGTGGAGTAATCGGCCCATCTATTTCGAGTTTCTTCCAAAATGGATGAATAGACGATAGGGGGATTGACATGTAGTTATGAATGTATGTTTTAATCTCATGCGTACATGGTATCTCGTGCGTACGACGCATGTAACATCCACATAAATCATCATCCGTACGTACATAATCAAGTCTCTGACACTCATTGTCCACCAACTCCATTGCATATAAAGAAATATGGCCCCTCAAATTAGCATAAAGATCACTTGTAGCAAAATGAGGAGTATTGAACTAAGACCTCTCCAGCGATGCTTTTATCTCATCAATTTGTAATTCCAGGAAAGCGTGCATTTGTTTGTGCACTGTATTAAAGCTGCCCCGTGATATCTCTAGAAATCTCTTTAAAGATCCATGAGCACCTTCAACCCTATTCATAAAAAAATTTTCAGTATTTGACTTTATCAACATAAAAGAAGCTAAATCTGCTATACTAAGTGATAAAATATAAATCATACGTATTCGTTGTAAGCTGATGGATATGAAACACGTCACCAAAGAATGTAGCAACAATTTTATATTTGTATGGTTGTAGCTAATTCGTCTTTAGATATGAAATTAGGCTCGGCATGCTTCTATAATCTTCCTCCATTGACAATAGTCGTTCCTCGTATGTTTGTTCGTCCGTGGCATCTATCAAAATTTTCTATCGTGACAAAAAACCACATGCGAACGATGAACAACCATAGAGTTTCTTACAC
Organism: Tamarix austromongolica; assembly: GCA_039764185.1. Classification (NCBI taxonomy): domain Eukaryota; kingdom Viridiplantae; phylum Streptophyta; class Magnoliopsida; order Caryophyllales; family Tamaricaceae; genus Tamarix; species Tamarix austromongolica. The sequence continues at coordinate 11,411,164 of CM077818.1, forward strand.
TTTTCCTCCACATTCTTATTCACATGAAACCTACATAATAAATGTTTTAAAGTAGGAAAAATATGTTCCACAGCTGAAATAAGAGCAAGTTCTCGGTCGGTAATAATGGTGGTTGGAAGCATATATGGATCCTTTAAGCTCTTCAATCTCTCAAGTACCCAAAAATAATTTTCCTCCTTCTCAGATGACATGTATGCACATGAAACGTTGAAATTTAATTGTGTTGGTGTTAGTCTGACAACTTCAAGTAAGGGCATTCCATATCTATTTGTCTTATACGTGCAATCCATTTACAAAACAAAAGAAAATGCACGTAAAATGTTAACAGATACGGGATGTACGAACAGATGTTCACTTATTACGTTTGATTGCGGCTCACTTCGATGCCACTGAAAATAATGATTCTCAACCAACATACTCATAACATGCTGTAACATTGTTTGACCATCCATTTCTTCGGACCTAAGCTTCTGTCGAGCATTATAAATATGCCTTCTCATACTTACATTACCTTCAAATTGTTTTTGAAGAAGCGGTATGATTTGCCGTGGCTTTACGTTAGCTGTGATAAGTTCATCAACAAATTAAACTTCATTTTCTGTCAACTTACCAAGCACAGTATGTCCTTGGTCATAATTAGCCAATTCATGATTGTGTGTCTCGTTCCTAACTACCACTTGCCATCCACCGTTATTATTTTCAACACCAATAATGAAAAAAGGACAATCAGTTTTTTAGAACATGTATTACGTGCACCTTCGGTATCTATTGGTCTAGTACGGACGTACGTTCCACTTCGTTCACATCTTATCGAGACTCTACCCGCCCCTATACCATTTCCTTTTCTAGAACCTTTGATAATCAAAATCATCTTATGAGTTCTACCCATTTTCTTAACCCATGTCACAAGTTAATCTCGATCCGAAAATATTTTATCCGTTACAAAAAATCTCGGATAATTTTGAGTCATAAAAGATGTAATCTCCATATTCTGAAAAAAAAAGAGTTCACCATAATAATATAATAAAAAAACTATTAATTTCATCCAACTAAATTTATCGCCACAATTTACAATACTAAAAAAAAATATTTTACCTCTTCATCGAAGTTGTAATTAATATTGGGAGAATCCATTTGTATATCTTCTGCATATCCATAGCTTGTCGGTATTGTAAATATATCTTCTGACCACATCTTTGTAGTTCATCGGACTTTCGAACTCATCGTACCTTATCAAAGTTTCAAACTTTTCGTAGTTTGAAGAACTTTCAAATTCATTATTCATTCTGAGTGTTTAACAAATATTAAAAAAATTTATCTCAACATTCAACTAACAATTCCTACTCTGCAGAATAGAAATAATGAGTTAAAGAATATAAATGATAAGTTGTTCGTTTATATATAAGGATTTGAATAGAAACTACAATAATTATATACACATCTGAATCGCATATAAACTACAATAATTTTACACACGCCTATGCTTTTGACAAAAAAAATTTCTGTTTCCAATTTCACGAGAACCACATACTATCCTACAATAATTTGATTTACAAAGATTTGCAACAGTAAATTTATTCTACGTACACAACTTGGCCATATCCTATCGATCAGTATTGCCGAAGCTACAACAATTTTCTATCCCCACCAGCATATGTAAACTTATTTTATATAAAGTAATGGGCCGTGACTCCACTACTATCGGCCAAACATGCCACAACACCAAGGAGATCAATAATATATGATTTATTTTCAAGCAAATATTTTTTTGTCAGAAGTAGGCATTATTTTACTATTTCAAATCTTTTCGAATCAGATGATAATATACAATTTTTATTATTTGGAAAACAAATATTTACTCGACGGAAAACAAATTTTGTCCTAACCTCCATATATGTTTTCTATTGATATATTTTTGTATAAATTTAATTCAATAAGATTTAAAATACTAAAATAATGGCTACTTTTGACAAAAACTTCTTTGTTTGATAATAAATCATATATTACTGATTTAAAAATATTCATTAGTATATATAATTTGTATATTTTAGACATATTTATAATAGATATTGATTAAAATTATTTTTATTTACAAATAATTTAAATTACTTAAGATTTAGCATCGGTATTTTTAACCAATAGGAAGGTAGCAAATTTTATCAATACAATTTCATTTAAAGGCTATTTTTGAAAAACTCAAAATTTTTAACATAAAATTTATATATAATATAGATCTAGATCATGACATTTTTTTCAATTATAGATAAAAATTATATTATAAAATTTTATTACATTATTTATAATTTTTTTAAAAAAATGAGAAGTTCGGCAATTATTGCCGATATAGGTAATTATTGACGATGGAGGCAACTATTCATGATGGAGATGAAACAAAGAAGTGTGGGAGGGTCGGCAATTATTGCCGATTGATGTTATATTCAGCGAAGAATGCCGAAGATGTGGGGAAGGTTACTTCTTTTAGTTTATCGATATGGTAAGTAAATAATTTTTTTGTTTAATAATTTTTTTCTTTTCCTATAATATGCAAAAATTTATAAGTTTAATTAAAGTTATTTATTGAATTTTTTTATTCAATTATAAATATGTTAATTTAAATTTTTGTACAAAATATTTATATTATACATCTAGATTATGAATTTTTTTTAATTATAAATAAAAATTATTTCAAAATTTTTGTATCGAATGGAAAAAAAATAGGGGTGTTCAGCCGAAATTGCCGAAAAAGAAAAAAATGGTTGGAGGCATCATCAATTATTGCCGATGACCTTGGTAGTATTCGGCTGAAATTGCCGAATCTTATGCGTTTTTTTGGCTGAAATTGCCGATCGTAAGGTTTAATTTTTTTGTTTTAATAACTTTTTTCTCTTCCTATAATATGCATAAATTAATAAGTTTAATTAAAGTTATTTATTGAATTTTTTTATTTAATAGTAAATATGTTAATTTAAATTTTTGTATAAAATATTTATATTATAGATCTAGATTATGAATTTTTTTAATTATAAATAAAAATTATTTCCAAATTTTTGTATCGAATGCAAAAAAAAAAAAAAAAAAAAAACTAGGGGTGTTCGGCCAAAATTGCCGGAAAAAAAAATGGTTGGAGGCATCGGCAATTATTGCCGATGATATTGGTAGCATTCGGCTGAAATCGCCGAATCTCGTGGGCCGTTTCGGTTGAAATTGTCGATCTTAAGGTTTGGCTTTGGTAAATTTTACCGATGCAACAGTACTCGCTTCGACAAAAATTACCAACATTAAGGTTGCTTTCGGAAATTATTTTCCACCGAGTAAATATTAGTTTTCTATATAACAATAGCCTTATAATATATCTACAATTTAATTGTAGGTGATACTACCTAATCCACCAATATAACACAACCATATAGTGTCCCTTGCATGTTTGGTGAAGTGATTTTTTGTTTTTGCATCAATTGAACCATAATTAAACAAGGTAACAAACAGAGACAACATCATAAAAGTAACAAAGTCAAAAAATGATAACAACCAACCAATTCAATTGATAGATATCTAAAATCGTGTCTTAAAAGCCCAATTGACTTTTAGTAAAGAACTTCAATCAACAAATTTGGATAACACTCAAACTCTAATTAGACAAGTGTACAACCACTATATATCAAAAACAAATATAAAAGAGTACCATTATGCACATATAAAATTCGATCGTAAAAGAATAATCATTTATAAAAAAAAATAATTATGTTGCATATTCTGAACCAATAAAAAAAGATAATATAGCTACACTAATACAAAATCTTAGAGATAAATGTTGTTTTAGATTCAAATATCATCAATATAAAAGCAAACGAAATATTTTATTCAAATAATTATTCTAGTAAGAAATATTTTATGGATTCACTAACATTTAACAACCATTATGTACAACCATGTTCATTAAGAAACAACAAGCAATAATTTCCTACCACATTACCACAAATTAAGAACAATTTCTAATAAGAAAAAGTTGTACAACTACTAATATTCAACAACCACTTAAGTGGTGACCTTATTGGCTTCACCGACTAGCAAGAATAGCTTAAAAGGGAAGATAACTTCTAGTGAAAGTGGAATCAATAATTTACAACATGTTAAAGCTTTTACAAATATTATATCACTTTCATAATTGAATCCGCCCCCTTTTCTAAATTATTGGTAGCCATAACAGAAACTCCGAGAGACATAAACACCAACCAAATATGATAAGCAAAAAACAAAAATTAAAGTAGGAACCCACCCTATGGGTTGTTAAGACCTAATGCTCCATACACCGCCCTATTATGAGTAAAAGATAAAATATCATCAACTTTGACTAAGACAAAATAATAAAATTCAAAACACTCTCCTAATATCAATTTAGTCCTATTTGCCAGCTCCAACAAGAATCAGAAGAATGTTAGGCCATTATAGACACAAAAGGGAAAAACCAAGTACATTAGGCTATAAAGCATTAGCTTTGAGCACTTGCAGTTCAAAAGCCCTAGAAAAGACCTATAAACCCACAAATCATACAAACAACCTATCACCAGATCAAAACCTTAAGCAAAATGACCAAAGAGAAACCAAAAAACTATAAACTAATATACACATTGGGCTTTCTGGACCCATTAGAGTGTCTTCCTAGATCACTGATATAAAATGTAAAAACTAAATTAGAAAAACTATTCGAAACATAAAAAGGATAGAAAGTAAGTAAATTTTAATAAAAATCACTTACACAATTAGGGCTTACAACCCCAAAATATCAAATCAATCAATTTCATAGAATTGATCCAAACAATAAGTTAAATACTTAGTTTAATTGATTTTAAATCAAAGCAAGCTGATTTTAACTCAATTTAATTGATTTCAGAAACAATTCCCAAAATTTTGGGTTTTAAAGCTTAAAATACAAATCCGGATAATTCAAACCAATTAATCCAAATTGAACGTGTTAAAATGCAATTAAGGTCATTTTAAATAATTCTATAAAATCAATTTTAGAATAAACAACTATACAAACGATAATTTACATAATTTTATTTGAAAGTTAGGGTTTTAGGACAAAAAATGTAATTCGGTCAAATTTTATTAATTTATTTAAATTGAACGTTTTGAAATGTAATAAGACCTATTTTATAACATATTACATACTCAATTGATTAAAAAAATTAAGAAAATAACCAATTTAACATAATTAGGGTTTTTGAGCCCGTACTATAAATTCGGTCAACTCTTGCCAAAATATTTAAGTTGAAAGTTTGGAAATGAAATTAAACATATTCTATTACAAAATGTATAATCAATTTAATAAAATAAATCAATTATACAATTCAATTTAAATCTATAAGAATTTGACCTAAAAATCAAATTTCAAATAATTTCGCACAATTTGCTTAAATTGAAAATTCCAATATGAAACTAAGTATATTTTAAAGTATAATGCATAATCAAATTATCCCAAATAGCTTAATCAAACGAATCCGAGATATTCGAATATAACCGGGTCAATAATCACAAATTCTAGAAATCAACATATATCACTCAATTAGCATATCCAATTCAATCATACAATACATATATACTTAATTAAATAAATAATTTAGCTTAATTAAAGCCCATTCTTTCAAAATTAATCAAAACAAAAAGTTAGCGTTTCGGAAAAATATACCAAATGAAATCAGCTAAATCAATGCAAGTAAAGGGCGGTGGAGCTTCGTCGATGGGACAGGAGAAGTCGCCGGTGGCAGACCGACGCTGGACGTGTCCGGCTGGTGGCGCGTCGCTGTTGCCTTCTTGCGCTACTACTACGCCACTGCTGCTATTCTGTGGCTGATGTTGCCATGCTACCGTAGACGATGACGACCGAGAGCTGTGGCAGCACGGACGAGCGGCAGCGAGGCGGTGTGCAACAATTGATGGGCAATCATTACATACAAGCTGCGCAACACAGGAATAACTAAATAACAGGGGGAGTTGAGAGTTTGATACTCAAGAGTCGAAGTGGAAAGGGAATAAGGGGCGGGGGGCTGCATTAGTCGGTATTGACCAAAATTTTTCCTTTTTTTAAAAAAATATCTAAAAGAATTTATATCAAAACTATAATTATAATTAGATTAAATTTAACCGAAAGATTTTATAAACAATTTTTCAAAAATAAATAAAATACTTATCTTATAAAAGCTTTTATTTAAAATAATCCGGAACACTTATTAAAATAGAAATACAATTTTAATTAAATAACCTAATTAAAATAAAATTAAATATTAAAACTCATAAATCAATACAAATATTTATAAAATTAGGTTTTTAATAAGCGGGGTATTACACTACACGTACGGTGCTCCCGGATCCCCAACTAGTAGACCGGTCCATGAGACTCCTGTCCTAGATTATTCCGAAAGCAAATTAACTAATTATTATTTTTATTATGATATTTATTAAAATAATGCTTAAAATAATAATAGTTATTTAATTATTAAGTTTAAGGAAATTGAATTTGAAAAATAAGAAATTTTACAATAATTATATAAATAACTATAATAATATTAGGCTCAAAAGGATATCTATAAACAAGGGATACAATGCCTCCTAGACCCCCATTGCGTCGATTAAGCAGTGACACCCCATCATATAGGTCATTTGAACCACGAGTTGATTGATTATTACTTTGATTATAATTTTTATTATTTTAAGTATAATTTTTTTATTATTTTAATTATCATAGTTATAATATTAATAACAATGACTATAATGTTAATTATAAATCTGGTTATATGTTATATTATTAGTATGTCATATAAAATTGGAAATTATGATAATAAGAGAAGTATTTCAAGTATAAGAGGAATGAGTGTGTTGTGCCAAGGGATATAACAATAGTTGAAACATTTATTTTCCTTATATACTAATACCAACAGATGTATGAGTGGGTATTAATTTTATTGGTATAATACTACTAATACCCATAGATATAAAAGTAGGCAAAAGATATATTGGCATAGCATACTATTACCAACAGATAAAAAATTTCTGTAGCAAAAACTTTCTTTATTGTCCACAAAAATATATCTGTTGGTATTAGTAACTTTTGCCAATAAAAAAAAAATCTATGACTAAATTACTGTTGGCACAAGTCATATATTTTGTAGTGGCGGTTTTGTTGTTGTGGACACTGTCAAATAAATTCAGTTAGCTCTCTAACTATTAGATATTGTTTTGAATTAAAATAAAATATAAAATAGTTGTCTTCCTACTTACCATTATAGGCTCATATTGAAGACTCTTTGGGTCTGGGACACCATTTCCACCTCTCCTTTGATACGTCGTCCGTAGTGCCCTAATAAATAGAGTTGGATACACAATATTGTAAATATATATACCTCAAATAATTAAAGTAGAATATATGTATAAATAAACCAATGAAGTAAGAAGTGAAAAGTATACTAACATGTCGATAAATTCTTTCCCACCACAACGAGTGATGTCAAAAGGTATGTCATAGGTTCAAAGGGAATCAAACACATAGACTTTATTAAGATCAAGTCGGAGGGCATACAAAACCCAATGATCATGTGCAAGGTGAGGAATGAGATAAAGCTTGTTGTATCCCTTAATCAAAATGTGATCCACCAAATAGTTTATGTACCTACCCTCTCTTACTGTAGTGTCGTTAGCTATATAGTATGGGCACACAAATACAATAGAGGACAACATTCCCTCCATCACAGCATGACTAGCTACCAGCCTATGGACGACAATGACAATACATATTTGTTAATAACTAATAACTCATATAAGAGGCTATAAAAATTCTAATATAACAAGAAGTACTATAATCTAAAATATGAAATAATACTTACGTGACATAGATGGTAACACTCATGGTTGAAATCCATTTCTGATTATAAAAGTCGCTTATGTCAACCTTCGATACTTTGTAAGTAGTATCATCCCTCCCAACATACTCAGGACGACAATAAATGAAAATATAATTATCCTTGACGTAGTTTTGGGCATAGATATACAATAAAGCCTGTGCTGGTGGAAGTTGGCTCTTCTTTGAAGAAGGAATCTTTTGTGGGGTAACTGATTTTTTTAATTTAGCTCTCTTTCCTTTAGCATTGCCCTCTTTTATATTTCTTGTTCTATTAGTACCTCTCTTGGTTGTACTAGTAGGAGCAGTCTTCTTTTTTGATTCCTTAATTGATAATAATAAACAAAATATGTATTGAGAATATATATATGAAAAAGGTATAAACAGTGTAAGTAATAAATAAGGTCTAATAATGATGTCGAATATCATTACCTCTTCAGTAGTGAGACGTATCTAATCCGTAGGCCAAGGCACGAAGCTTCCATGAGCTTCTAGAACTATGGCTACCTCATCGCCTTCTTTATAACAAGGAAAGGGTGCACTGCCAATTATTGGAGTGTCAATACTCACTAGCCTTATATTTAGGGCCAAGTTATACCCATGGACTATTTACATTTGGGTACTATGACTAATGCGTACCCTTCCTTTTGCCAAAAGAGTTGAAAGCTCATTTGCTAATAAGTCACATTTATACAAATCCTAAAATAAAATATTACATATTCTTAATTATTTGACACCAAATACATTTAATACCAATTCATAGTTAGTAATGCTTACCTCAGGAAGAGAAGAAAGACATGCATCAGCTTCGTAATTATCTATAATGCTATTTACATTGGGTATGTGAAGCTGATCATGGTCGACTGAATCTGATGGCTTATACCCTTAGATTTAATAAATGACAACTCTTGCTCCATTGTTACCATCTGTTCAAATGACATGGTTAATTTTTGGGTGATGATGGCCACTTGCTCATTAGTGCTATGTGAACCATGAGATCGACCACACACACTCGTTTTCATAACACCTAATCCCAGACCCATGTGTCTTCCGAGGTGTTCTAAAATTCCTGTAGCTTGAGACACAATATTATATTAGTCCACCCCCTGCATAGTATCTGACATTTCAAGTTCGTCCTGTAACGTATACAATATATTTAAATTTAGCATATAGGAATAAGCATAATATAATAGATTTCTAAAAAAACTAAGTAGGGTTCAGGATATCTACAAAATTATAATTTTTTTGGCAACAACATCTACATCTTCATTAATATATTCATCTTTTGTTGCTCTAACCTTCTTCCATAATGTACCAATATTGATGGACGAGGTACATGAATCCAAGTCTTAGGATAGGAGCTATAAATCAAAAAATAATCTTACATTAATAATATTATTATAACATTAGAATTTTACATGTAAATAGATAAATCAAAATCGCATACCAACTCCTCTTCAAGGGCTGTCTAGCCTTTGTGAGCCATATTATGCCAATATTTACTCTACTTAGCAATCTCTTTATTTTTGGTATTTCCTATGTTACAAGCCAAAATATAGTCACATGGTTATTTAAATATTAAGCATAATATTCTTAATAAAAAATTTTAATTGTCATCTAACAAATACCTTAAAATCCTCCGAAAGACGACAACAATAAATTGGTTCCAACTTTCTTAATCAATAAAACCATATCATTTGGGTGGGTTCTACCGTAGAGATCCATCCCTCTTTCTATATATTTTTCTAAGAGCTAAATATGACCTAAATATTCTTAGACGCTCCCCACAATGTCTAAGAAGCTATTTCTTCCTAGTCTCGGGGACATTAAAGACTCTCTGCAAAATAAGACATATAGATGTATACCGATGTTAATGTATTAAAATTAATAACATTTGACATACAAAAATAATTAAATAAAATATCATATTTACTGTAATTTTCTACCAAATATGCTCCTTGTGACCCTTTAGAATTTGCTTCCAATTATTATAAGAGATAGGAATACGGTTACACATGATGAGTGAAATGTACATAAAGAACATATCTGCATAAGGGCCAATAGTAAGATTGTAAGTATTCCATCCCAACTCGACTAGTTCTCCTTTATTCTACATGTCCGTGATGATTCTCATAATAGTAGGTCCTCTATTCCCTTCTTCATCACTACTATCCCTATCAACTATTTTATTTGTCATATGTCTACAAAAAAATCAATAAATAAATTATGTTAGAATGTTATGTATTGACCATAATGTACCACTAAATTATTTTTTGACACAATAAATATCTAATGAGGAAGGTTAAAAAATGCATTTAAAAAAACCAACACACATATCATATGTTAATATATTATTACCCTCATTGCCTTCTTTTCCTTCTTTTTTTCCCTTATTTTAGGATTGGTTTTAGGATCTGATATATATATTACTTCACAATTATCATCCCTGACATATGTTTCATCCTCATTAATTTTATTGTTATCATCGTTTAATAATTGAGTTGCTTTCACAACTGAGACACACTCTTTATTCCAATTAGCATCATTGTCATCATCATATTCATTGGTAATTATTTTCTTCGTAGATAGTACCACAAACTATCTGTTATCAGCAAGATCAATGACAAAGAATACTTATGTCATGCCAAGATGAATGGGTCTTGTTTATGCTGTGTCCTATTAAGATATACTAATGTGAATCCATCTTCATATCTAACCCCATAGCTATTATTGTCCCATTTGCAGCCAAATACAAGGACTTTAAATATAGTATAATCTAACTCCCATATATGTTCAATCACACCATAATAATTTATATCTCCATAGGTTGGATTCTTGTTTTTGCACTAGAAATATGCATTGCCTCAACCACTAAAGTTACCCCACTGTTCTGCATTGTACTCTTTTTATAAAAAAAATGTAACCGTTGATCACATAACTGGTATATGAAAAAACTTCATATTGAGGTTATTGAGACAACCAATGTAGGGTTTCGGATATTGAAGTTGGGGAATGTCTGATGAGTGGAATGATGCAATCTTGAATTGAATTTTTTTTATTTCTCAATTGATATAAATGTGTTATTAACTATCAAGAAAAAATAAATCACCAAACAAATCCTTTCATTAAATCCCACTACATTTGTTAATGAGTTAAGTTGAATCAAACTTTCTCTTATTATACTCGACATACTTAAAATAAGGACATAATCTTAGTTATATATTTAACAAACCGGTTAAACATCAAACTATCATCAAGTCGTTCAGGCTACGCATAGTAAAATGAAGTTGATATTAATAAGATAATATATATAGGTTAAGTACAATAATATGATATTATTAAAAGTAGAGTTGATAATAATGTATATAATAGTTTGTTATAAGAGAGCATATTAATTATTATATTTAGTATAATAAATGCTAAACCCAAACCCTAACCCTAACCCTAATAAATTATAATAAAAACTAAACCTAGCCTCATAAAACCCTAATCCTAAACCTAGTTAACTATAATTAAATCCTGATAATCCTATATTATTATTATTATTATTATTATTATTATTATTATTATTATTATTATTATTATTGTTATTGTTATTATTATTATTATACACAATTATTCCTCTCTATTTAATGATTCACTTTTATATTTAGTATAATAAACACTAAACCCTAACCCTAACTCTAACCCTAATAAATTATAATAAAAACTAACCCTAAGCCTCATAAAACCCTAATCCTAAACCTAGCTAACTATAATTAAACCCTAATAAATCCATTATTATTATTATTATTATTATTATTATTGTTGTTGTTGTTGTTGTTGTTGTTGTTGTTGTTGTTGTTGTTGTTGTTGTTGTTGTTGTTGTTATTATTATTATTATTATTATTATACACAATTATTCCTCACCATTTAAGTATTCACTTTTATATTTAGTGTAGTAAACGCTAAACCCTAACCCTAATAAATTATAATAAAAACTAACCTTAAACCTCATAAAATCCTAATCCTAGATAACTATAACTAAACACTAATATATCCTATATTATTATTGTTATTATTATTAAAAATTATTATTATTATTATTATACACAATTATTCCTCTATATTTAATTATTCACTTTTATATCTTTTTTACCTTCTATATCTATTTAATCCTCATCAAACTAAAATCATTAACATGCATCTCCAATTGAAATTTTCATTTAAACGTAAAATATATTTTCATTTCATTATGTGAAATTTCCTATATCTTATAGTATCCTATACTTATTAATGAAAATGTGTGTGTGTGTGTGTGTAGTTTTTATGAGTGACATTACTAATAATTTTAAGTATTTTATTTCTCTTCGTAATTAAGCACTCATGCATATTTTATATATATGTAAGGTCTCGGCCAACACATGCATATATTAATATATAACAGTACCAACAAATTCAACAACGAACAACAACATTTTTCACTAACACATTCAACAACAAACTGCAATTTTTCAATAACAAACAACGCAACCTGTATCAACATGCATGCATTTATATATATATGTATGTATGTATATAAGAAGAGAAAAATCTATGCAAGGAAGAACAAAAACATACGTAAAAGGAGTGGGGGCAAGCAAGAGAAGAGCGACGACCGCCTACAAATACAACAGAGGAAGAAGGAAGAAATGCTAGCAAGGTGTGGAAGAATGGCAGCATATGCAAAGCCAAGAATGGTAGAGGTGTGGTGTTGCAAGAGGAGAGTTGGTGGTGCAAAAGAGAACAAGTGGTGGTTTCCCTAAGTTGAGAGGAGCCGGAGTGGTGTTGCAAGGTGTGGTGGTGCAAGCGTTTGCAAGAGAAGGAGAGTAAGGAAGGGAAGGTGCAGAGTCTAAAATTTTTGGCATGAAATAGAACTGAACAAAATAAAAGGCGAAATGTTGGGTTTTAATAATGGTTGTTGAAAGAACTATTATTAAAAGTTCTCAGCCTTCTGACAATGGTTATTATAGAAACCATTATTAAAGGAGCTTTTAATAATGATTTTTCATATACCGTTGTTAAAACCACCGTGTAACATTTTAGAGTTGGGGTTTTAATAACGGTTTTGAACTATAACCGTTATCACAACTGTCCCCCGCATTAATTTTCATGCGTTTGGCAATGGTTTCCTAACTACTGTTATTAATGTCCTGTTATTATGTCTCGTTTTCGTAGTAGTGTCACGGCGGTAATATCCTCAAAAATCACAGTTTGTATTCTTTGCTTCCGTTGTATCTTTTAATAAATAAATAAAAATTAGTAGTGAATTTTTGGGGTATTACACAATGGCAGGTACCTAAAAAATATCTAGATCAAACCATTTACAATCTTACATAATAGTTACTTCCAATTTTAATTACTACTCGAGGGTATAAAATGATAACCTAAAGACAAAAATGTACCGTAGTCATACTAGCACATAATGCATCACGATATCCTCCTAACCATCTAACCCAGAGGCATAATAACTCTTTGGTCATATTGATGCATAGGGCGACACAGTACCCTCAAAGTATAGAATACCTAATCTTCAAGTATTGATATCCCCTATAGGACTCGTAGGTTCTATATAGAGTAGGTTAGGGCCTTATTAGGGCACATTGGCACACCAACGAACCTAACAAACCGTGGGATCCTATCTCATTCCTAGGATAGATAACCTTGCATAGCAACCATTCTCAAACTTGAGGTCTTCCACTTTAAGTATTAATATTTTATAAGGTGGTCACAAATATCACGCATTACATAATTAATCCCATTTCTATACTTACCCATTTTTGCTTTATTTGTAATTATCTAAGTCAAACCTAAGGTCAACGGTTTATGTTAAAGCTAAAGTCAACACTAGGGTTAACCTATCACAAGTATAAAACCATCCTATGTCCAATTATTCACAAAATATGCATTTGATTGAAAATGACCAAAATGCCCTCAAAACTCTAATTTCACCATTATTATCCAATGTGTACTAAACATATTTGTTACAGTCAATATGTCATGAAATGCCTAAAAGAAAATAATATGTAATATTTTATCACGTTTGAAATATTTACGATTTAGCGATTAACTTTATTTTCCACTTTTCATGCATTTATAAAGTTACGTCTACAAACCCTAATCATGCATTTCTAAGTGTCGTATGTTATATGCAATACATACATACATATTTATTACATGATACAACATGTAATAGGGCAATTACATCATGTTGCATGTTAGGAAATGTTTCTAACCCTAGTTCATGCAAATAGAAATTATCATATTCTAACCCTAATCATACGGGTATGCTTTTATACTATTAATCTCAATCTTAGCTACTATGCAATGATAATCAAGGTAAACTTATCATTGCATGTACGTTATAGTGTTGACAAGATTATGAAATCTAACAAAGTCCTAAACATGCACACATTAACCATTCAACATAATACACATACATGCAACTCATATTTCATGGTATGTCAAATGTATGTTCCAACTACTTACTAACGTATTCATATCCTTTCATGAATTTTATAACACTTGCCTACCTGTTGTAACAATTTTGGCATATAATGCATATATATATATATTCTTTCAAAAACCCATGCATGAATTATACCCTAAGAAACATATCAATCCTAATATGTCACCACATAATCTCACATCTTAGTAGATGTAATACCTCATAATTTTAAACCTTTTAATATATTCTTTTGGTGATCATTGTTTAAATTTTTATGAGGATGTAATACCTCATATTTGTAATTGAAATTATGTTATATTTATACTCTTTTATTCATTTTAACATTAAGGAAAAATTCTCTTTTCAGTTTTACCAAAACTATTATTTTCATAATACTTTTAGTAACCTGAAAGTTACTATTTATAGCAAATAGTTATTATCATGTTATCATGTGTTGAAAACATTTTAAAGATTGTTATATTAGTGGTTTTACTTTTTCTACAACGTAAAAGGCTATTTTAAACCCTTATTTTGTATAGAATAGCAAAAGGGCAAAATGAGAATTTCATAAACAAATAATTTTTGGGAAAAAAGAGAGTATTATGAAGAGAGATACATTTTTATTGTTATATATGATAAAATTTTATATTTGTATTTATTTCTTAGTGTCTTTAATTAGTATCTACTAATTATCCTAAATGATATTATATGACTTATCTTTCTTTATCTTGTTTGTATAAATTTAGAGATAAACAAATTAGCATTTGGTAAATTAGTTATAACTTTTCCATACAATAACAAAATTGGATGATTCTGTTTGGTTTAGAAAGAAACATTTAATATCTACAAATTTTGTCTTTTGAGTTTTTTCAATATCTAAACAGATCGTAGTAAAACATATCTATCAACGTTGGTGATAATTTACTTGTGCGGTTTTATTATATCTTTCTATTCTAAAAGCCCATACAAGCCTATACCAAACCCTAATAGCCAAACTTGCATTTTTATTTCTCTTCTAGTTCTATGGATATTTTTTTATACCTCCCATTAATTTTCTTCAAGATCTTCAACCAATTCATCAAGATCTTTAATTAATTCATCAAGACCTTCAATAGATTCATCCAAATATTAAACCATCTTCAAGATTATAGATTCAAGATCCAATTTTTTTATCTTCTTCTTCTTTGTGTGATTTCACGTAATAATTATTCTTTCAAGGTCATCAACTTTTGAAGTTAATTTGGTGCCATAGGATCATTCTTTATTCTTGAAGACCTTATATTCTATATATAAGGATTTTACATTCCGTAACATTATTTTATTTAACTTATATACATATATTATATATGTGTGGAATATAATGTCTATAAAGTATGTATTTTTATTTATTATATAATTATATACCTCCTTTTGACTATATTTTATGCATTATGATATGTAATATGATTATCCTAAGAATTTATGGTTTTATGTTCAACTCGAGTTTCGGGTGGTTATGTTAACACTAAATATTAATATCTGACCTAGGTTTACCGAGCTTAATCTTTTAATACATGTGTTGCTTCAATATTTTGGTTAAAATTTTGAGTTGGATTTGAAACGCTGATTATTTTAGTTGGAACTTTCTATTTTTAAAAATGTAGTTTTTTGGAGAGCTTCCTATTTGTGAAAGTTTCCATATTTAGAAAGTGGATAATAAAAGAAAGAGATTTAATGAAGAATAGTTGCTTTTGTGCATTATGTGATCACCTTAATAAGATATTAATACTTTAAGTGGAATAAGTGGGGTTTGGGTCCTTTATAGTTGGGCTCCTAAAGTTGGGGATCAGCAATAGCCTTTTCTTTTCTATTATAGATATATATATATTTACCAGTCATGTCTTTTTAAGGCTCCTTATCTACTCTATAGGCTTCTCCGGACCCTATTAGGGGGTGTGCACACTTAAGGACAGGATGACTGAGGTGGTAAGTCTTTAGACTTTTGTTATCCCCTTTGGACTATCACTACTACGAAAATGGAAAATAATAACGGGACAATAATAACGGTGGTTCGAAAACCGTTGTCAAACGTGTAAAATTTAATGGGCGGGAGAGTTTTGATAACGATTCTAGTTCAAAACCGTTATTAAAAGGGCAACATTAAAATTTGCACAGATATTTTAATAACGGTTTTATTTAAACCGTTATTAAAAGAGGTTTTAATAACGGTTCTCTCATGAACCGTTATTAAAACTCCAAAATCAAACTTTTATTTCGCTCAATTCTGTTTCGTGCCAAAAGTTTCAGACTCTCTGCACCTTCGTTCTCTTGCTCTCCTTCTCCTTGCAAACCCTCACACCACCACTCTGACTCCTCTCAAGTAAGGGAAACCCTCGCACCGCCAACTCTCCACCCCGCCTCTGCCATTGTCGGCTCTGCATGTGCGTGCTGTCATTGTTCCGAAGCTAGCTAGCCAGCACTTGCACCTTCATCCTCCGTCGTGTTTGAAGCCCTTGCCTCTCTCAACTTGCTCGTCGTCGTGTTTGTAGCTAGCTCACTTTATGTATGTGTTTGTTCTTCCTCTCGTAACTTTTTATCTACTTATATATATATATATATATATATATATATATATATATATATATATATATATATATATAAATGCATGCATATTGCTATAGGGTTTCGTCTGTTTGTTATTGAAAGATTGCGGTTTGTTGTTCGAAAATGTGTTGTTAAATGTGTTGGCTGAAAATTTTGTTATTCGTTGTTGAATTTGTTGCGTTATTGTTATATATTAACAAATGCATGTGTTGGCTGAGACCTTTCACATATATATATATAATATGAATGTGAGTGTAGAATTATATACATTTTCACTCATAAAAACTATATATATACACACACACACACACACACACACACACATTTTCATTAATAAGTATAGGAGACTAGCAATAAGATATAGGAAATATCATATAATGAAATGAAAATATATTTTACATATGCACATGCATCATTAAATGAAAATTTCAATTAGAGATGCATATGTTAATGATTGCTATTTGATGAGGATTAAATAGATATAGAAAATAAGGAATATATAAAAGTGAATAATTAAATAGAGAGAAATAATTGTGTATGATAATAATAATAATAATAATAATAATAATAATAATAATAATATGATTTATATATTATGGTTTAATTACATTTAGCTAGGTTTAGGGATTAGGGTTTTATGAGGTTTAGGGTTAGGTTTTAATATAATAAATTATGGTTAATTAGCTAGGGTTAGGGTTTATCATTTATTATGGTTAATTATGGTTATTTAGGATTAGGGTTAGTATTAATATCTTTTTGGAAACGTGTTAGCATGATTCATATATATATATATATATATAGAATAGCATGATACATTTGAGATTAATTCTTTCTAAGCATGATTCGTATCGATAATATAATGGTACATTATTATGCTCAATACATAACATTCTAACATAATTTATTTATTTATTCTTTGTAGAGATATGGCCAACAAAAACATTGATAGGGACAGCAGTGATGAAGAAGGAAAGAGAGGACCTACGATTATGAGAATCATCACAGACATGAGAAATATAGGAGAATTAGTCGAGTTGGGATGGAATACTTACAATCTTCCCATCGGCCCTTACGTAGATATGTTCTTGACTTACATTTCACTTGTGACGCGTAACCGTGTTCCTATCTCTTATAATAATTGGAAGCAAGTTCCAAAGGGTCATAAGGAGCATATTTGGCAGGAAATCATGGTAAATATGCTATTTTATATAATCATTTTTGTATGTCATATGTTATTAATTTTATTACATTAACATCGGTATACATCTACATGTCTTATTTTGCAAAGAGTGTTCAATGTCCTAGAGAGTAGGAAGAAATGGCTTCTTAGACATTGTGGGGAGAATATAAGAACCTTTAGGTCATATTTAGCTCATAGAAAAATGTATAGAAAGAGAAATGGTTTTCTATGACAGAACCCACCCAAACGATACGGTTTCATCGATCAAGAAAGTTGGAACCAATTCATTGCTTATCGTCTTACGGGGGATTTTATGGTACTTGTTAGATAACAATTAAACTTTTTGTATCAATCCTAGTATTATGCTTAATATTGAAATAACCATGTCATTATGTTTTGGCTTGTCACATAGGAAAAAAGTACCCAAAATAAAGAGATTGTGAAGCAAAATAAATACCGGCATAATATGGCTCACAAAGGCTATGCGGGCCTTGAAGAGGAGTTGGTATGCATTTTGTGATTATCTATTTACATGTAAATGTCGAATTTTATAATAATATTCTTAATTAAGAATATTTTTTGATTTGTAGCTCCTAGCCCAAGACTTGGACCCATGTACCTCGTCCATCAATATTGGTACATTATGGAAGAAGGCTAGAGTAACAAGAGATGGATATATCAATGAATATGTTGATGTTGCAGCCAAAAAAATTGTAAGTTTGTAGATATCTAGAACCCTACTTAGTTTTCTTTTAGAAAACTATTATATTATACCTATTCCTATAAGTTAAATTTACATATATTATATACATTACAGGACGAACTTAAAACGTTAGATGGTGAGGAGGTAGACCAATATACCATTATGCCCAAGGCTACAGGAATTGTAGAACACCCTAGAAGACACAGGGGCCTTGGATTGGGTGTTACGAGAACGAGCATATATGGTTGATCTCGTGGTTCTCGTAGCTCTAATGAGCAAGTCGCCATCCTCACCCAAAAATTGAACGTGGCATTTGAATGGATGGCAACAATGGAGCAAGAGTTGTCATTTATTAAATCTCAAGGGTATAAGCCATCCAATTCAGTAGACTATGATCAGCTTCACGTACCTGATGTAAATAGCGTCAGAGATAGTTGTGAAGCTGATGCACGTCTTTCTACTCTTCCCGAGGTAAGCATTACAAACTATGAATTGTTATTAAATGTATTCGGTGTAATAAATTATTAATAATGTGTAATATTTTTGTTTAGGATTTGCATAAATGTGACTTATTAGCGAATAACCTTTCAACAATTTTGGCGAAAGGAAGGGTCCGCATCAGTCACAGTACCGAAATGCAAACAATCCACCGGTATAATTTAGCCCTAAATACAAGGCCGGTGAGTATTAACACTTCAATCATTGGCAGTGCGCACTTGCCTTGTTATAAAGAGGACGATGAGGCAACCACAGTACTAGAAGCTCATGGAAGCTTCGTGGCTTGGCCTGCGAATCAAATACGTCTCACTACTGAAGAGGTATTGACATTTGACATCTTCATTAGACCTTGTTTAGTAGTTACACTATTCATACCTTTTTCATATATATATTTATATGCTTAATATATATTTTGTTTAATATTATCAATTAAGGAATCAAAAAAGGAATAAAAAAAGAAGACTACTTCTGCTAGTAAAACCAAGAGAGGTACCAGTAGAACGAGCAACACAAAATAGGGCGCTGCTAAAGGAAAGAGAGCTAAATCTGAAAAATCAGTTGCCCCACAAAAGATTCCTTCTTCAGATCAGCAAATCCAACCTCCACCAGCATTAGCTTTATTATATTTTTATGCCTAAAACTACCTCAGGGACAATTATATTTTCATTGATTGTCGTCCTGAGTATGTTGGGAGGGACGATGCTACTTATAGGGTATCGACAGTTGACATAAGCAACATTAATAATCAGGAATGGATGTCAACCATGAGTGTCGCCGTCTATGTCACATAAGTATTATTTCATTTTGAGATTTTAGTACTCTTAACTTGTACAATTGGAATTTTTATAACCTCTTATATGAGTTATTAGTCATTAACAAATATGCATTGTTTTTGTCGTCCATAGGTTGGTAGCTACTTGAGCTACGGTGGAGGGAATGATGTCCTCTATTGTGTTTGTGTGCCCATACTACATAGCTGATGGTAGTACAATAAGAGAGGGTAGGCACATAAACTATTTAGCGGATCGCATTTTTATTGAAGGACACAACAAGCTCTATCTCATTCCTCACCTTACAACTGAACATTGGGTTTTGTACGCCGTCCGACCTGATCTTAATAAAGTCCGTGTGTTTGATTCCCTTCGAACCTATGACGTGCCTTTTGAAGTCGCTCGTCGTGGTGAGAAGGAATTTATCGACATGTTAGTATACTTTTCACTTATTACTTCATTAGCTTATTTATACATATATTCGCCTAGCTTTTATTATTTGAGGTATATATGCGTACTTACAATATTGTGTATCCAACTCTATTTTTTAGGGCACTATAGACAGCGTATCAAAGGAGAGGTGGGAATGGTGTCCCAGACCCAAAGAATGTTCAATACGAGCCTGTCATAGTAAGTAGGAAGACAACTATTTCGTATTTTATTTTAATTAAAATTAATATCTAATAGTTAGAGAGCTAACTGAATTCATTTAATAGTGTCCACAACAGCAAAACGATAATGATTGTGGATACTATGTATGTAGAGCAATTGATCTGATAGTCCAAAACAGATTGGTCAACATAGATCCAAGCCATGTATGTTTTCTTTTCGATATTTTTCCATTAATGAATCATGACATATATGTTTGGTACTTGACGTAAGTGCTAACTGTATATTAATCGAAACTTGGGCATTGTAATTTTTCACCGATGATTATGCACAAGGCCAGCAATACAATATTGAAGAAATTGATGAAGTGAGAGACTAATGGGCCAAGCACGTGAACTCATTCATTTGGGGTGTAGAGCTACCAAGTTGTGGTATGCCTACTAATTTTGATTCTTGAGTATATATGTCCAGTGTATTAAGACATTCATATTAACTAGGGATTGATTGAAATTATGGTGTGATTGCATATTTGTTATGAATTAATGTTGTTTTACAATGCAGATTTGGTAATTATTTGAACATACAACTGTGTATGTGGGTAGGAACAAAACTGTTAAAACTTTAAAAAAAACTTTAGTTTTAATAACGGTTCTTATGCAAATCGTTATTAAAACCTAGGTTTTAATAACAGTTTGCATAAGAACCGTTATTAAAAATGTACATTTATTCTCAAATTTATGCTCATTTAATATGTATTAGGGTTTAATAAATGCCTAAATAATGTCAGAACGTCTAATTGGATGATGTTTTAACAACGGTTTTTGTAGTAACAGTTATTAAAACCCTCTTCTTTAACAATGGTTTTTCTTAAAAGTCGTTATTAAACATACTGTTTATGCTCATATTGGCGGTTTTTTTTTTATATTTTTTATAACGGTTATGAACCGTTATTAAAGATTTAATAACAGTTGTTTTAATAACGGTTTAAAACCGTTATTAAAACTATAAAATAACCGTTATTAAAACTGCTTTTTGGGGTAGTGTATGTCTATAGGGATGGCCCAGGTGTGATTTATAATCCTCATGTGGTTGGTGTTAGCTCTTTGGACTTATGTTCTCCCCTTTGGAATTTGTCCTCTTGGATGGCTCAGGTATGATATCTAATCCTCCCGTGGTTAATGGTAGGTCTTCAGACTTTGATTTTCCAAGTGACCCCCTGGCTAGTTTACCCACTTAAATACTTGGAGGTTGTAATCACCTAAAGTAAAGATTAATATCTACATATTCATTTATTCCCATTTGGTTTTCTTATATGATTCTTTGTATATATATACATATCTATATTATATTATGTTGTACTAATGTGTTATTTTGTTGTTTCTCTAACTAACTTGTTACGTGTTTTAAACTGGCCTGTGATGATCCATGATGTACATGGTGAGAAAATAGCCTAGTGTAAATTGAGTATGAATATATTCAAAATGTGGGCATCATGCATGGTAGGAATATAATAAGAGTGGTGGTGATCTTCATAATCATATTTACTACTGATGACTACTTTCATAGATTCTGGTTGTATTAATCGTTTCATTTTTATTTTACATTCTATTGGTTTTGTTGATTTTATTATATATTTTTATGTTTTGGATTTAATTATAAAGATTGATGTATTTCCTAATTTTATCTAGCCATAGCAGGTAGTGTAAGAACAATAGTGGTGTCTACTTACACTAGTTGTGGCTATAATACCTTAATTGTATTTAGCTTCTGCATATAATTTTTTCTTATTTTTCTAGTTAATAGGTTTTGAAAAATGGGGTTGTTACAGTAGAAGGGTACAACTATCTCTTATCCGAGCAAAATAAGTAAACAAATATTCACCCAACTAGTCTCCATTCAACCTCTTTGAATTCCTTACATCAATGCAACCAACGCATATATTAGCATCTAATGCAACACAATAATAACTAAATTTAATTAAAAAACAACTCCTAAAAAATGTTAGAAAATAACTGGGACATTGGAAGCTAGGAATAATGGCACAAAGTCACTTAAGGAAAGAGGAGGGTAATGGCACTTGTTGTCATTGCTAAAAGGGGACCTTCGGCAGTTTTGGGTGCAATAAGGAGGGAGGCTATGAAAACTTTAGGTGTAGCTCATGGGGGAGGCTGTAGCAATTTTGGGTGTCGCCAAGGGAGGAGCTATGGTAGTTTTGGGTGTATCAAAGGGAGAGGCTAAAGTGATTTTGGGTGTAGCCAAGGGGGGGAGCTATAGTGGTTTTAGGTGTAGCTAAGGGGGGCTGCAATGATTTTTGGTGTAGCTAAGGGGGGAGATGCAACAATTTTGGGTGTAGCTAAGGGGAAGACTATGAAAATCTTTAGTGTGCCTAAGTGGGAGGTAGCAATTGTAACACCCCCAAATTTTATACCTAAAAATTTTCGTTTAAAAAAATGTGTATTTTATAAATAGGAATCTTCAAGGTTGAAATTACTAACACAACATACAACACCAAAGCAGTAAAAGGTTCGAGGCTAATTAAGGGAAATAGTAAAATAAAATTATACTTCCTTATTAAGATCACTAGGATTAGCAAGGCATCATTCACAACCTATAAAAGAACACATCTATACAAACATAATCATCAAGGTGAAGACCCTAATTTTCTTCCAATTCCAAAGAAACTACTCAACCAAAATATATTATAATCTATATCACATCATACTCCAACCAACAAGATACACCTAAAAGGTTATCAATCAACAAAACTTGAAAGACTAGAGTCAACCTATTGGAATAACCGCCCCTTTAAAGGCAAACTAATTGTGAAATCATAACACTCACAACATATACAATCCAAGGTTAATAAAAGTTAAGGAAGTAAAACAACAAATGATCATATAGTAAGATATAAACATAAAAATAGATCACAAGGCCACTTACACTACCCAATCACACTTCCTCACAAGCTAATCTAAATTTTAAAATACATTTGATATTTTATCAAAAACCCAAATTAACACTTAAAAAAAAATTTCATAATTAAAAATCAAATTTTAAATTCATAAAACCTAATTTTAAAAACCAAAAGCTCTGATACTAACTTGTAACACTCCCAAATTTCACTTTGCAAATTTTGCAATGAAAAGAAAAATATGGGGAAGCCAAAGTAGGAAATGAGGAACATTATGGCCACATCTAACATAATATAGGCATGCATCATCTAACTCATGCTAGATATAAGCCTAAAATCTATCCAAATGATACGTAAACATCATCTATACAGAGAGGATAAAATCCCACAAGGATATATCCAATAGTAGATGGAAAATGAACAATCTCATTGAACAAAATTATTGCTAATTAAGTTAGCGAAAAACCTATGAAATAACCTTGGATTTTGAAAACTTAGAACGGTAACAAGAAACTAAAATTTGGTTACAACACCATTAAAATTTCAATACAGTGCTTGAAAATTTTTAAATATGTGTAATACATAAAGATGAATTTCTAGGGGACAAAACTCTGGGTTGTCTATACTCTCAAAGCCTAAGTCTTCAACCTAACTATAGTAAGCGATCTTAATCTTACACAACATCTCTACTCCCTACCATCAGTGGATCGTCACAGAACCTAATCAACTAAAGTCGTATCAATACGGTTTCAGTATTGAGTAAATCAAAACTACCTAACTCATGAAAAGCATATGATACACATAAAGACATGGTAATATTTAACTTATAATACTCATGCTCAAGTATACATATGATATATACATCATTCCACTATACAAAAACTCATACGCTTTTATGAAGTATATAGCATAACATTAATCGTTCTCTCAATAGGAATCAAGGGAATTCATACATGAAATGAATATATCAAGGTACATAGGTACCAACTAGAGTAGCGCCTACTAACATGGATTATCATAATAATAATTATTAAAGTTATACATGAGTACATATGATAACATACGATAAAACGTGTGATCATAGAATCATGCTTATAAACACATGATTAGACATAACACATGGGCGCAAATGTATAATGAAACATGAACTCGTGCTAAATAACAAACCTATCCTACGAAATGACATTTTGCGCATAAGGCCAACATGCGATTAAGATAATACATCATGAGATAATAAGGTAAGGATAGATGTCACATGATAGCACAATTGTAAAGATGATAATTGAGTGACATACATAGGATAATAAAATATAAAGTCCATGAATGAACAAGGACAATCAATTATTTTATTCCATTATTGTGCTCACAACCATTTTGTTATATTAACTTGAAGATATGGACTCGAAGAAACCATAACAAATAATCTAGTACTCAAATAATACTATGTCTAGTTGGCCCACCTAGAAACGTAACAAAACCACCAATAAATAGGACACCTAATCACTTAGTTATGCATACCCCCTAGAGGGCTGAAATATATCGAGACTTATATAGAGTGGAAGACAGTGTCACTGAACCTCATAAGGCACACGGGATCATATAATAGAAATAAAAGCCAAATGGCAACAAGTGAATATCATAACTTGGATAGCTACCCCAAGTGGTACAAGTCCTGACTCAAAATCTTTCACTATAAGCTCTTAGTATTTTCAACAAGTATTTAACCAAGAATAAATTAGGCCCACATAAAATTACTTAAATCACTTCCATAAATACAATACAATTTAATTATTAAATTCATTTCGAGTGGACATGATAATCGATCAATTTCAAGTGCCATCAAAACCCATCAATTCTAGTGGAATTAAAGTCGAATAGTCCCAAGTGGTATTGAAGCCAAATAATTTAAGTGGCGTTAATTTGATCAATTTCATGGCACAAAAGCCTAATATGAGACAACATACAATTTCAATATATTCTTAACCAATGATACGATTTTCCAATTATACTTGAGACACATTAGAACATGTTCTAAAATCACCAAACATTTCATAATTGGTGTAACATGTTAAAACATATAAAATAATCAAGAGATATGCTACCATGTGTTTGCATTGAAAGTTATAAGCTCATAGATACATAGAATTATCACACAAAACATAGTATATGTTTGACATACTTAAATATCATAAAGCATGCCCATTACTTTCCACTTTAATAAGGCATACATACCATGATTCCATCATAAGTTAAGATAAGTAATGACTTACCAAAGCCCAAAGCTAGCAAAGTAAAATAAGAAAGAAGGGGAGATCTCTAGCTCAAGTATCCACCAGAATGTTTTTCTGCATCACCAATAGAAATCGTAGAACTAGGTTAAAAACTACCATATCGATTAATAATTTAAATAATACAATTTAATAAACAAATAAAGGTATAGATGATCTTTCTTAGAAAATGCATCCAAATCCTAAGACATGAGAATGTGGCTCTATTAAGATTCAAAAATAAGTACTAACCAAATTGATTTCAACACATATCACAAAGCCCATTTCAATTTCATTTGGAAACTTGGGAAAGGACAATAGAGGATAAGATAATGTTATCGAAATGACTTACTAATTTGGCTTTACAACCAAAATAATAAACCAAGCAATTTCAAAGAATTAATCCACACCGATAAGATAAAAATATAATTTGAATGATTTTAAATCAAATTAAAGATAGGAATCAACTAGGTAAAAAAAAGCATAAGCAAATTAATATCATAAAACTATATCCGAAAATTAATGTTTCTAAGCCCTAAATGCAGACCAACCAATTCACTTCAATTACCTCAAATTAATAGTTTAAAAAAATGGTTAAAATAATTTTAGAAAAAATTAGATAAACAATTTTAGCAAAACAATCTTACAAGTATCCGATTTAAAGATAATCATTTTCTAAAAATTAGGGTTATAAAGCCCAAGATAGAAACTCATATAACTCAAATCAATTAATCTAAATTGAAGTTGTTAAAACACATTTAAGATAATTTCAAAAAATTCTATAATATCAATTTCAGAATAAATAACTATACGAATGATTAATTTCATAATTTCATTAGAAATATAGAGCTTTAGGCCTAAGAGCATGATTCAGTTGAATAATATTAATTTAATTAAATCGAATATTTTGAAATGCAATTATATCTATTTTAAAACATATTATATAATCACATGGTCAAAAATATTAAAGGAACAACCTAATTTAACTAGATTAGGGTTTTTTCAACCCTTAAAGCAAATTCGATCTAATCTTATTAAAATATTTAAATTGACAAATTAAAAATGAAATCAAACATATTCTAATGCAAATTCTATTATTAATTGAATAAATTTATGCATAGGCTGATCTAATTTATATAGGCAAGAATTTTGCCCTAAAAATCTAATTTTGATTGACTTTACTCAATTTTCCAAAATTTCCACTTCCAACATAAAATTAAATATATTTCAAAATATATTATAACATTAATTGAATAAAACAACTCTATTATGCAATTTAACTTTGTTACACAAGGATTTTGACTTAGAAATCTAATTTCCATTAATTCCACACAAATTTGTCAAATTGTAGTTCCAACATGAAATTAGATATATTTTAAAGTATATTATAAAATAGTTTTTATCCAAAATAGTTTAATCGGATAAATCTAAGAAATAAAAATATAACTGAGTCAAATTTTTAATTTTTACAAATCAACCACATACAGTGCAATTAATCACTCCAAATCACCCATATAACGTGCGCGCGCACACACACACACATAATTCAACAACCAATGTTGCTTATCTTAAGCTAATTTTATAGAAATTTAATCAAATTATAAATTATGGTTTGAGGTAATTTATACCAAAAAAATTGTTATGGAATTGGAGGGGATAAGGGCTGGTAGAGCTTTATCAGTGGTCAAGAACCACTCATCAGTGGCTAAAAATTGTTAGAGATGGCTAAACGGTGGCTGCACAACATCCTCCTACTACTCATCACTAGTGCCGCCCCTCATAGCAGTTGGTGCTCGCACTAGTGTATTTGATCTCAGCGGTAGTCAAGGTGGTGTCGGTTTGACGAGGTGATGAGGATGAAGATGAAGGAGTGGTGTGGTGGTTTGAGATTGAAGATAGGGAGGGCAAGAGGTCCGAGAAGGGTTTGCATGTGGGAAAGATCAAGAAATAAATTAGGACAAGAGAGAGAAGTAAAGTGGGAGAAAAAAAAAGAAAAGGAAAAATGGGAGGTCGACCACTCGGGTTTCTTTCTTTCTTTTTTCTTTTACTAATACACATATGAAAAATAAGGTACAAAATACCTATAAAATAATTATAGATAATTTTATTTGAAACTCATTTAATGAAATTCAAATCGTAAAGATTCAAAAATATAAAATCAATATAAAAGCTATGTAAAGGATTTTTAAAAAATTTAGAAATATAACGAGTGCGAGAATTCATATTATTTACAAAAACACATAATACAATCATAGAAAATATTAAAAACAATTTGGAAAATATTTAAATCAAATTTTAAGAAAGTGAGATTATTTTAAATAATTATTTTTAAAAAAAAGGTATCTGTAAACCACAAGGAAAAAACTGGAAAGAAATTAATTTTTGAAAGAAAATCATAAATAAGTTACAAAAATATTTTAATTTAACACTTTACCAACATCTTAACGATCTTGAAAGAATATATAAATTCAAAGACAAAAATATTTGCTATAGATAAAAATTATTAAAATAATTTTACTATTTTAAAGGGAGTTTTATAAATTAAACAATTTATTTTGTTAACAAAATATAACTCCAAAACAAAATTATAAGCACATGACATGACAAAGTTATAATTGAAAACGAATTTAAATATTCAAGATCAAAATACACAAAAAAAATATATTTTTAAATAGAAATCCAAATCATATGAATATAATAAAATCATGACCTTGAATGAATTTATCTAAAATGATGCACAATGATAATGATTAACTAAATTCTAACATGAATTTAAAACCATCTATAAAACTAAAAAAATTTAAAATTAAAATTATTAAACTTTTTTATCAAATTATCTTAATAATATCATTAAGCTTTAGAAAAATTAAGTTTTAAAAATATGAGGTATTACACCACTTCCTCCTTAAAAGGGAATTTCTTCCCCCAAGTTCGACAAAACCGAAAGAACAAAATCTCAACATAACAATTTTATAAAAAGGTATGATCATAATAAATATGTTAGAGTTATCTAAAGAGAAAAAAAAAAAGGTTTTACCAAACTAAATTAAGTAAAAAATGGAGCAAATAACATTAAATTAAAATTAAATGAATGTAAAGAAAAATAAAGTTTCTCAAACCAAATAAGGCATAATGCAACAAAGAAAGAAAAGCATGCTTAAATTCAAGCAAGCTATGGAAGTACTACTGCTTAAAAACACCTAAATCTAAGAATAAGGAAAACGTGTATCTAGAAGTTCAAAGAGAAGGAAAGGAACAATGGTTTTAAAGATTACATAACTCTAACAACACAACCAATATATAATATGCATGTAACACTTTACACAATGAGTTATTTCTGTAACATTATACACAAAAATAAGGCTAACACTTTGCCTAACGACTTAAAAAATATCCTTAAACCTAAAAGCCGCATACACCTAGGTCACTAGGGATTTCCAAAACCAAAATGATTCATCAATGAGCTCTCTAATAAACACTACAAACATGATATTCTAGACACCTCTATACCCAAATGACATTGCTATGTCAACAATAGCATTTAGAGCCCATCACTGTTGGACAAGCCACTAATAGTTTTCCTTATATAAGACAAAATCCGATTGCTAATAGTTTTCCTTATATAAGACTAAACCTGGCCACTAATAGTTTTCCTTATATAAGACAAAACCCAACACATTACCATTCACAAGTAAGTATACAAGAAAACATGATAGCAACCTAAAAGCCCCCAATCCCACAAGTGTTGGGAGGCTACCCTTGAGTGCTTTCGGATTGATCGACTGACTCCACAGATCAATATACATCCTTTCACTGTACTTTGTCCTCGCTCACATGATTCCTAAGAAGTTTTCATAAAAATTTTAAAACTTGCTAAGAAGGTCATCCATTCTAAAAAAAAATATCATGTCAAGCACATTTAGTTGTGGAGTTCTTATGATGAAATCACCATGTTGATATACCATGTTGATATAACTAGTCATATAAATCCTTATAACATATCACTCAATTTGGGGGGATTACAACAACAATTTTGGGTGTAGCCTGAGATGAGGCTACGATAGCTTTAGGTGTATCTTAGGGGAGGCTGTAGCCCAAGGAGAGGTTATGGAAATTCTTTCCATTTTTAAGGAGAGTAGAAAAGTGGTGGTGGATGTTACTAGATAAAAATAACAAATATAATGGCAAAATGACGTAGAGAATAGGTATTTCATGCTAAAGAGAGCTCGAGATGATAGAGAAAGAAAGCATAGGTCAAGGTTTGTTTTGGGGACGATTCATGACACAAACTTTGGGAGGTAGAAGGCCTTATATAAATGAGGCTCACACATGGCTTAATAAAAAAGGAATATGAGGAATATGGCATGAAGGAGATTAATGTGCCGAGGGAGGAGGAGGTGTGGTTTGTAGAAAAATAAATCTCAGTAAGGGTAAGGTAAGCTTGATAAATAAGTTGAATCAGTGAAAAATATCTAGTCACCAGAGTTAGGGATCGTGGATAAAACAAATACAAGTTATGGTCTAAACAAGTATTAAATCTAATAACCCAAATTCTATCTAAATTTTACCCTAATTAAATCTACATTTAAATTGTCATAACAATACAAATGATAATAATAATAATAATAATAATAATAATAATAATAATAATAATAATAATAATAATACATTAAATATAAAACATTCTTCATAATTATTATAATTAATTACACATGATTGCTAGTTAATAATTATGGTTTCTAAATTAGGATTTTTACAAATGGTGTATCACACTACTACCCCTTTAAAAGAGACTTCATCCTCGAAGTCCACACCACACCACACAGACTAAGCACATAAATCCCAGATAGCACACAGGGATCACTACCCCTATAGAGCTATCCTATCATAATTATCTTAAAAACAATTCAACATGTAACACATTAAAGTTAACAACTCAAGCAGTAAAAGCAAGAATGGTTAAAATACCTGAAGGAGGGTTTTCCAAACCCCTAGCCTAAGCATATTTCCTTGATCGATTGATAAGATTGATTGCCTCAAATGTTGAATCACTTTGAACATTCCCAGTGCCAAATCCCAAACCCATACCTCTTTCTTGTGGCAGTAGGCAATAGCTCGTAGCCTTACCCTCATGATCTCTGCTCTATAAGCTACTTGCTGGGTGTGGGGTCCATTGCACTAGCAATGGGGTCCTCTATGCAGGTTATTATTGTTGGGTAACTGACACTAATGACTACATCTGTATCCTTTGAAATCCATCTTGGGGTGCCTTAAATTACTCAAAATCCCTATGATCAAGCTTACTGCAAACGTAGCATTGTAGCTGACCCTCCCAAGTCATTCATAAGTGGTCTCGATTGTAACTCTTGTAGTGGTGATGGAAACCGGTTAGGGTTTCGCAAAGGATCGAAAGATTTAGTCGAGCGCAACGTTCGATTTCCGCCGGCACAGCCTAAGGAAAACTTTCCAAAGGAAGAACCAAAGTTTCAGAAGCACAATTGATTCAATGGCAACTGAAATTAGAAGGTGAATGATCAAGATCGATCAAGATGAGAACGAGACAGAATCAGAGAAGAGAAGCGAATGAGAGAATCGCCAAGAGAGAGAAGAAGTCGCGAGAGAGATCGAGAGAAAAATATCGACTGATGTTATTTCTGTCAAAAATTGTCTGTATTACAATGTATTCGGCCTATATATATGTACACAGAAGGCCGTATACTCAACAAATACATACGGACGATACAGGCCTGCATGGACGGCGATACAAAATTTTGGGCCAAAAGAATGAAGTGTCGACCAGCCCACATTCGACCAAGCATCAAAAGAATGAAGTGTCGACCAGCCCAATTACAACCAACATCAAAAATGTCCCAAATACAATTAAGCTTAAGGCTTAATTTCCCATCAGCTAAAACAACTTTAGCTAATCATGGTCATTAAGGATTGATTAATCCACAATCCATCTAGTCCAAATTAAGGACCGGGTGGCGGATTATACAACCGTCCTAATTTCCATTAGCCCATTCCGACCGGCGAATGCATCATATGGGATTACAAAATATTTAACAAAAATTTACATAATCTGTACACTCCAAACATATTCTGCACTTCTCAGCAACTATGTCCAAGTCCACAGAATCCATATGCTGCATTATTCTCCTATTAATTCAACAAATAAGACAAACAATTATAAGTAATTAATTCACAGCAAATTTCAAAATTACTTAAATATAAATTCATAAAATTCACATCATTCCCCTCTTCTTGGAAAGGTTTCACCTCTGAAACCTGAATAAGTCCCAGAAATGGACTAAGATCAGCCACATTGAAAGAATTACTCACATTTCCAAATTTAACAGGCAAATCAATTTTATAAGCATTATCATTAATTTTCTCTAATACAGTAAATGGTCCATCCCCTCTAGGATCCAATTTTGACTTTCTAAAATTTGGAAACCTTTCTTTCCTTAAGTGAACCCAGACTAAATCTCCAGGTTTAAAAATCATTTTTCTCCTTCTTTTATTAGCATGTTCAGCCATCTGTTGTACCTTCTTATTAATTTGTTGCCTTACAGTCTCATGTAATCTTTTTATACTTTCAGCTCTAGATTCAGCATCAAAATTTTGCAAGTCAGTATGAGGTAAAGGACTCAAATCTAATGGAGTTAATGGATTAAAACTATACACAATCTCAAATGGAGTTTTATTAGTTGTAGAATGTAAAGTCCTATTATAAGCAAATTCCACTTGAGGTAAAACATACTCCCATTGTTTAAGATTCTTTCCAAGGACAGCTCTCAACATGTTTCCCAAAGTTCTATTAACCACCTCAGTTTGAACATCAGTTTGAGGGTGACAAGTTGTAGAAAATAATAATTTAGTCCCTAATTTTCCCCACAAAACTTTCCAAAAATGGCTTAAAAACTTAACATCTCTGTCTGAAACTATAGTCTTAGGAATTCCATGTAACTTAACCACATTAGAAAAAAATAATTCAGCCACTGCTACAACATCATTTGTTTTATTACAAGGTATAAAATGAGCCATCTTACTGAACATATCTACTACAACCATTATTGAATTTTTAGCTCTATTAGTCCTAGGTAATCCTAAAACAAAATCCAAAGATACATCAACCCAAGGATGGTTAGATACAGGTAAGGGGGTATATAATCCAAAAGGTTTTGAAGTAGTTTTTGCCTGCCTATATTTAATACAATTGACACAATGTTTCAAAACATCCTTTTTCATGTGTGGCCAATAAAAATGTTCAATTAAAACATCTAAAGTTTTCTGAGTTCCTAGATGTGCCATTAATCCACCACTATGTGCCTCTTGAATTAATAATCCTCTATAAGAGCATGCAGGAACACACAATCTATTTTCCCTAAACAAGTATCCTTCATTAATAAAATATTTTCCTTGAGAAGAAACTTCACACCTTTTATATATCTCTTTAAAATCATTATCCTCTAAGTATAATAGTTTAATACTGGAAAATCCTAATAAAGTAGTATCAGCAGCATTCAATAAAGCATATCTCCTAGATAAAGCATCTGCAACTATATTATCACTACCTTTCTTATATTTAATTATGTAAGGAAAACTTTCAATGAATTCTATCCATCTACCTTGTCTCCTATTTAACTTTGATTGACTCTTTAAATACTTAATAGCCTCCTGATCTGTATTAACTACAAATTCTCTATGCCACAAATAATGTTGCCATACCTCCAAAGCCCTTACTAAAGCATACAGTTCCTTTTCATAGGTAGAATAATTCAATGTACTACCATTTAATTTCTCACTAAAATAAGCTACTGGTTTTCCTTCTTGAGAAAGTACAGCCCCTATTCCTAACCCTGAAGCATCACAATCTAATTCAAACATTTTTTCAAAGTCAGGAAGACTCAAAACAGGTGCTTGGGTTAATTTAGTCTTAAGTGTCTCAAAAGATTGCTGTTGTTCTAATCCCCAAATAAACCCATTATCCTTCTTTGTTATGGCAGTCAAAGGAGCAGCTATAGTACTAAAGTTTCTCACAAATCTTCTGTAAAAAGAACACGGTCCATGAAAACTTCTTACTTCAGTTACACTCTTTGGCACAGGCCACTCTTGAATAGCCTTAACCTTTTCTTCATCTACAGACACACCTTCTTTTCCTACCACAAACCCTAAGAAAACCACACTTTCCAAACAAAATCTAGACTTAGCTAAATTAGCATAAAGTTTTTCTGTTTTAAACACATTCAAAATAATCCTTAAGTGTCCTAAGTGTTCCTCTAAGGATTTACTATATATAAGTATATCATCAAAATAAACAACCACAAATTTTCCAATAAATTCCCTTAATACATGGTTGATAAGTCTCATAAAATTACTAGGAGCATTTGACAACCCAAAAGGCATCACTAACCATTCATATAATCCAAAATTTGTCTTAAAAGCTGTCTTCCACTCATCTCCTGGTTTTATCCTAATTTGATGATACCCACTCTTTAAATATATTTTAGAAAATATAACAGCACCATGCAATTGATCCAACATTTCATCCAGCCTAAGAATTAGATATCTATACTTAATAGTTATCTTATTTACTGCCCTGCTATCCACACACATTCTCCAACTACCATCCTTTTTAGGCACTAGTAATACAGGTACTGCACAAGGACTCATAGACTCCTTAATATATCCTTTACTTAACAATTCTGAAACTTATCTTTTTAATTCCTTAACCTCTTCAGGATTGGCCCTATAAGCAGGTCTGTTTGGTATAACAGCTCCTGGAATAAAATCTATTTGATGTTCTATTCCCCTTAATGGAGGTAATCCACTAGGTATATCCTCAGGAAACAACTCACTATATTCTTCCAATAACAGTTTCACTGTACTAGGTACTTCTTCCATTGTTCCTTTCTGACACTCATAACAGTCCTTAAAAACCATCAAGTATACATTGGTATTTCTTTTTATTGCCTTTCCTACATCCTTACCTTTAGCATAAAATCCAAAAGTTCCTT
The DNA here is from genome assembly GCA_039764185.1 of Tamarix austromongolica. Taxonomy (NCBI): domain Eukaryota; kingdom Viridiplantae; phylum Streptophyta; class Magnoliopsida; order Caryophyllales; family Tamaricaceae; genus Tamarix; species Tamarix austromongolica. The sequence continues at coordinate 11,446,065 of CM077818.1, forward strand.
TCATGTCCTTTGTACTAAGATCATTTCCCAAATTAGACTTAGATAACTCCTTATAATCAGATTTAATTTTGGTTTGATCCTCAAATATTTCCTTTGGAGTCATAGGTGCTAAAACAATCTTCTTATCATCCTTCTGTACTGTATACCTATTCTTATAACCATCATGTACTACCCTCCTATCATATTGCCAAGGCCTACCCAACAACAAGTGAGCAGCATGCATAGGAACTATATCACATAAAACAGAATCCTCATATTTTCCTAACTTTAAATTCACTAAAACCTGTTGACTAACCTTAACATCTCCCAACTCATTAAGCCATTGTAATATATATGGTTTTGGATGTTTAGTAGTGGTTAATCCTAATTTAGATACCAATAGGGTACTAGCAGCATTAATACAACTACCACTATCTATGGCCATGTTAAAACACTTATCATCAATTAAACATCGAGTATGGAATATATTTTCTCTTTGTATAGCATTGGAATCAGGTAATTTATTACTATTTAAAGCTCTTCGAACCACAAAAAGATCCCTACTCACTGGTAATTCTATTTCATCTTCTAGGTCACTATCATCCTTTCCAACTATATTAACCCCTTTTTCTTCTTCTTCAGATTCAGATTCTACTTCTACTTCCCCAGATTCTCTAATCAAAATATTTCTCTTGTTAGGGCATTCAGAAGCTATATGTCCTAAGCCTCCACACCTAAAGCATTTAATATCCCTAGTCCTGTTTGACCCATTTACAGGATTTGTCATTACATTCTTGCCCCTTTCAGACTTCTGTCCTGTCTTAACTTCATTGTTTCTTCCCTTAAATTCTACCTTACTATTATTCTTCCAGTTTCCAGAAGTATTTCCCCCAAAATTTCTCCTCATAGTAGTCTTAAACCCAATTCCAGGGGGTTTATATTGCCTAGATTTTCTTAATTGAATCTCTATCTTAGTAGCTATATTCACCATTTCAGTTAATGTCCCACAAGGATACAGTTCTACCTTATCAGCTATCTCTGAATTTAACCCACTCAGAAACCTAGCCATAGTAGCATCATCATCCTCAATAACTCCTGTCTTAATAATCAAAACTTCTAACTCTTTATAATAGTCATCTACTGATCTCACTCCTTGACTAATAGTTTGCAACCTCTTATGAAACTCTCTATAATAGTAACTTGGCACAAATCTCTTTCTCATTAAAGTTTTAAACTCTGCCCAAGTCTGTATAGCTGGTTCCCCACACCTATGTCTAGTTAACACCAAATTATGATACCAAGAAGACGCATACTCAATAAATTCTACTACAGCCACCTTAATTTTCTTTTCCTTAGAGTAATTATGACACTCAAATACCAGTTCTATTTTCCTTTCCCATTCAAAATAATAATCAGGGTCATTCCTTCCATTGAACACTGGTATACTAAGCTTAAGATTATTCAAATTCCTATCAATGAATTATAATTCCCTATCCTGCCTATTGTTCTGTCTAGGCATCCTATCACTATTGTGGAATATTTGATCTTCTAACTCCTCTAGATTAGCTATGGGTGGAACTCTAGTCCTAGGATCCATTGGAGCCCTTCCTAAAACTCCTGCTTGATTAGTTTCAACTCTGTTATGTTGCAATTCGTTAAGTCTTACTTCCTGTTCCCCTAATCTTTGTTCTAGGTTAGCAGATAAAACAGCAAATTGTGCAGTCATTTGTTCTTGAAAAGTCCTAAGGGTTTCTAAAAGGTCATTACTAGACACAGATTGATTCACTGACTGGCCATTATTAGACATGATGAAATTTAACAGCAAATAAACAATCAACACAACAGTAATTTAATCAACAGAAGCAACTTATTCAAGAATTTCAGATAACAGACACACAGTATAGCTACAAGAAATATGGTCGCATTAATATTAACAGTAATAGCAACAGTAAAATTTACCCAGAATGACTCAATGTCTATGATAATTTGACAAGACTAATTTGACAATACTAAATAAGTAAGAGGGAACGATATTACCGCGTCTGCTTAAGCAATTAGTTCAATTATTTAGGGTGCCCCTCTTCTTGGAGGTCTATCCCTTTTCTTGAAACCAAGATAGTTCGCCGGTTGTGATATCAACCTATATACTTATCAACAAACAGATAATTTGTCGAAAATTGGAAATTAAGTATAGCAGATAGTAGTATTAACAAAGGAATTTACAAATCGAGGTTACCAACACAGTCTGTCGCACTGTCAGTCAAGATTCAAGTTCTTGACCAAACCCTAGGTCGATTAGGGTTTTTCTTCAGACTTTCAAAATAGTGGACCAAAAATGCTTTAATCGCCGGTTTGAAAGCGACAAGAATCGATACTGAGTTCGTCGCTGCAAAACCCTAAAATTTCACACCTCAAGCTAGGGTTAGCGAAATACAGAAATCGAATCAACAAAAATGAAGAAACTTAATCAGTAATACAGAAACTACGAGCACTCTAGAAAATCGAGGCTTTGATACCAAATGATGGAAACCGGTTAGGGTTTCGCAAAGGATCGAAAGATTTAGTCGAGCGCAACGTTCGATTTCCGCCAGCACAGCCTAAGGAAAACTTTCCAAAGGAAGAACCAAAGTTTCAGAAGCACAATTGATTCAATGGCAACTGAAATTAGAAGGTGAATGATCAAGATCGATCAAGATGAGAACGAGACAGAATCAGAGAAGAGAAGCGAATGAGAGAATCTCCAAGAGAGAGAAGAAGTCGCGAGAGAGATCGAGAGAAAAATATCGACTGATGTTATTTCTGTCAAAAATTGTCTGTATTACAATGTATTCGGCCTATATATATATACACAAAAGGCCGTATACTCGACAAATACATACGGACGATACAGGCCTGCATGGACGGCGATACAAAATTTTGGGCCAAAAGAATGAAGTGTCAACCAGCCCACATTCGACCAAGCATCAAAAGAATGAAGTGTCGACCAGCCCAATTACAACCAACATCAAAAATGTCCCAAATACAATTAAGCTTAAGGCTTAATTTCCCATCAGCTAAAACAACTTTAGCTAATCATGGTCATTAAGGATTGATTAATCCACAATCCATCTAGTCCAAATTAAGGACCGGGTGGCGGATTATACAACCATCCTAATTTCCATTAGCCCATTCCGACCGGCGAATGCATCATATGGGATTACAAAATATTTAACAAAAATATACATAATCTGTACACTCCAAACATATTCTGCACTTCTCAGCAACTATGTCCAAGTCCACAAAATCCATATGCTGCATTATTCTCCTATTAATTCAACAAATAAGACAAATAATTATAAGTAATTAATTCACAGCAAATTTCAAAATTACTTAAATATAAATTCATAAAATTCACATCAAGTGGTATTTCCTGGTCTGACCTTTCCCTCCTTTACTACGGTAGCCACCCTAGTGCTAGCCACCTTGACCTCATATCCAAGGCTGAATCCTACAATCACTATCTAGAACCTTTGGTTTTCCTTTGCTCTCTCATATCTCACTAATCCTTATCTGAACATCCTTAGACGCCTTGGTTTCCTTTTCAAACATGTCAAAGAGGGTGGGGAAAGAAGAACTTGAGAGAAAATCCTAGATGGAAGCATTCAAGCCCATCTCAAACCAGTGCATCTTCATCTCCTCATCTACCCCTACACCAGGAGTGAAACGAATCAAATATGTGAACTTTAGATAGTACTTCTCAATTATGGAGGAACCCTAGTGAAGTGTTAAGAGTCTATCATATAGTCCCATCCTAACACTGATCAAACCAAAATGAGATATTAGCCTCTATAGTATATGCTTCTAAGTCTTAATGGGTGCACCTAGCACTTGCTAGCTGCACCACCACTTATCAGCACAACCCTTTAGGATGTATGCAAATACCTCCAACCTATTCTCGGGTGGACACTCTAAAGCTTCAATTATTTTATCAAATTCTTGAATCTTGTTCTCCATTGCTAATGAGTCCTCATTACCCATAAACGTTGGCGGTAAGTGTGATTGTGTCCTTTACAACGAATCCTCATATAGAGTCAGGGCAAGAATGTGGATAGGTATTTGAAATGGTGGTTGAGGTGTTGGCTGATGTAAGTTCCTCTCAGCCATAGTAATAAGAAGATCCTCCATATGTGCAAGTCTTGCATTCTAATTCATGATGCTATAGGATGGAGGAAAAAAGTGTTTAACATACACTTCAAGACAACCACATAGAAAATACAACATAATATGGCCATCTAGAGAAGTACTAAACAACTACTCACACCAAGATTAGCATGTAACCACAAATAAATCTAAGGCCAAACCCTAACCTAATCCACAATTTTTCACAAGACTAATTCAGGTTTCAAAACATTTGAGAATAGAAGTTTTCAAAAATATAATAGAGAATTAAAACAAAACGCTTTGATACCAACTTTTAACGCCCCTAAATATGCTACTTAAAAATTTCATTTTGCTTAAGCACTAATTATAAAATATATTGGTTATTACAGCTACATTCAGTATAGACTAAGTATCTTATATCATTCTTATACTAAATGCTAAGGCTAAAACATCAGTTTACTTAAATAGTAATCTTATTACAAATTAACCTTGTCCAGATAAATACAAAAAGGATCAAAAAAAAAAAAGAGTTACAATACAAAAATAAGAGATATTGCAAGGGACGAGTCTAAGAAATATCCAAATCAAAAGATATCAAGGCAAACGCTGGAGAGTTTTAACTCTCAACTCCTTGTGAAATTCGTCACTCCAAAACCTCAAAGTACTCATGTAAGGTAATCAATGTCCATTAAATAGGCAGAGAACCATAAAGCGAAACCTATTAGTACTATAGTACTAAGTGAACCATTACACAACACTAACATACAAAGCTACATAAAGCACATAGATAGCAACATGGCATAAATACAATAAGAAAATTATGTGATACTGAAATGACCAACACTGATATATTCAAATCAATTTCAAACACCAAGGATAGTGAAATGCCCCAAAAATTTTTAATTTTAAAAATTATATTTAAATGAGTTTTATTATGAAAATTAATTAAATAAATTATTTTTATTAAAATAAAATGGAATTAATTAGGGATATATCAAAAGAAAATAATAAATAATTTTTATTAGAAAAGTTTTGGTATTTTAGCTAATTAAGGATTTTATTTTGGAAATTAATTAAATAAATTATTTTATGTAAAATAAGAAGGATAAAATAGTTCCAAATTAATATGAATTTTATAAATAATTTAATTGAAGAAAATTATAGTAATTTGCTAATTAAAATAGAATTTATGGAAAAATTTTTAAAAATCCTAATTTAGCTTAAAAAGGGATTAAAATCTAAAACAATTTCAAATACTAAAGGTAAGGCATTAAGGTAATTACCAAACCACATACCAAAATTAGATAGTATACAACAAAAGCTATCAAAATAGTACAAAGATCAAACCATTTACAATCTTACACAATAGTTACTTCCATTTTTAATTACTCAAGGGGTATACAATAATAACCCGAAGACATAAAAGTACACCGATCATATCAGCACACAATGTATCTGTAACACCCCCAAAATGTACTATTAAAAATTTTCGTTCTTTTTAAAATGATAGCGGAAGCGAAAAGCGAAACTGTAAATTTCGAGGATATTACCGCCACACTTAGGACTAGACCAGTTTACTACTATCATTCTAGTACCAAGTGCTAAAGCTAAAAGAATAAAATACACTTTGCTTGAAACTCAAACCATATTTAAATCAGAGTAGCGCAAATAATTTCGTTACAAGAATAGAATCCACTAATGGTGGTTACAAGAACAAAGATTACATTAAAACCAGAAATTAAAAAGGTGAAAAAGTGAAACCCTAAAGGCTCCTAAACAATCCTTACACTCTTTCCCAAGCCCTCTTAAATAGCACCTGCAAGGGACAATACCCATTGAATAGGCAGGGGCCATGAATGGAACCCTTTAATACTATGGTACTGAGTAACCCTTTAAACTACACTAAAAAGTAGGCATGCATGCAACACACACAAAAACTATATAGGGAGATAATCATCTAGACTAATATGCAAGGCGATACCACATACAATGAGATATACATAACATGAATTTCATGTACTTACAAAGCCATCATGTACCCAATTAGGGACAAGCACTAAAGCCAAATCATGTTATACCAATAGATTAAAACATGAAATAGATACTTTTAGGCCTTACGCCATTAATCAATCATTGTTCAATCATCATCTCTCAAATTATATCCATATGAGTGCGGAAACCCCCACTATTATAGCCGATGGACTGAAAACATACAGGACTGAATGCTCCTGACTATTATTATTTGCTAGTGGATTGGTCTCTAGGGCAGAAGGCTCCTGGCCACTATTATAACTGGTGGACCAATACACATATAATATAATCTATCTAGGCCTGGCTCAATTGTCTTTCACTTTCATGATTAGTGTTTTCCCTTTTAATTAGCACAACAACTCCATTTATTTGCCTTGAGGGGGAGATCAAGAACTTGGAGACACAAAGGTACACCAATCATATTAGTGCATACAAGCAACTCAATACCCTTCAACCATCAACCCAGGGATGCAAAGGTACCCTAGTCATACTGGCAAAACTTTTGACAACAGTTTTTATAACAATCGTTATTAAAAGATGTTTTAATAACGGTTCCTACAAGAACCGTTATTAAAATATCCATGCAAATTTTAACGTTGCACTTTTAATAACGGTTGTTAAATATAACCGTTATTAAAACTATCCCGCGCATTAATTTTCACACATTTGATGACGGTTTTCGAACCACCGTTATTAATGTCCTGCTATTATTTCCTGTTTTCGTAGTAGTGAAAGGATATCAATATGCTAGTAAATAGTTAGTACATATGTTTGACTTACCATTAAATGTGACCTGCATACATGTGTGTTATGTGGGATAGTTAAAGTATGCATGTTTAGGGTTATATTAGGGTTTATGATAATGCCATGATAAGTGTGTCATAATTATCATTGCATGGTGGTTAAGGTTGAGATGAATAACATGAATGCATGCATGCATGATTAGAGTTAGAATATAATAATTGTTACTAGCATGTTCTAGGGTTAAAAATGTGTCCTCACATGAATAAATGTGTTGCATGGAGTATATGACACATTTGAAGTACACGATTAGGGTTTGTAAACATAACTTACTAAATGCATGAAAAGTAAAAAATATAGTCAATCGCTAAATCATAAAAATTACCTTTGTGCTAAAATATTTTGAATTATTATCTTTTATCCATTTTATGAAGAATTCTCATAATAATAATGTTTGGTGTGAAATTAGATAATAATGGTAAAATTAGGGTTTCAATGGTATTTTAGTCAATTTCGACCCAATGCACCTATTACGAATAATTAGACATAGGATGGCCTTAGAATATTAATAAGTTGACCTTAGTGTTGACTTTGACCTTGAATTAGACTATTAACCTTAGAGTTGAGTTAGATAATTTGTAGTAAAGGAAAATGGTTGAGTATGAAAATTGAAATTGTTATATAATATGTGATATTTGTGATCACTCTACAATATACTAATACTTAAAGTGGAAGACCTCAAGATTTGGAAATGGTTGCTCTATAGGGTTAGCTACCCTAGAGAAGAGGTAGGGGCCTTAAGTTTGTTTGGTTCACTGGTGTAACATTGTACCCTAGTAAGGCCCTAGTATACTCTATAAGAAACCCGATAGAGAGTACATATAATTAAGGATTATGTGTCCTAGGTATAGAGGGTATTGTGTCTTATTGTGAACCAGTATGAAAAGAGTGTTTTTATACCTCTAGGTTGGATGGTTGGGAGGGTACATTGATGTCTTGTGCGTCAATATGATCGGTGTAATTTTATATCTCTAAATTATTATTATATCCCCTCAAGTATTTAAAAATGGAAGTAAATATTGTGTATGAATGTAAATGGTTTGATCAAGGTATTGTTTCGGTAGCTACCATTGTGCACTACCTAATCTTTGTATGTAGATTGGTAGTTTCCCTAACGTCCTACATTTAGTATTTGGAATTATTTTGGGTTTGTTGAGTTGGTTGTCTTAGTGCCCTACCTTGGTATTTGGAATTGAATTGATTATGTTAGTGTTGGTCATTTTAGTATCGCATGATTTCCTTAATGTATGCCTACCATGTTGTTATCTATGTGCTTCATGTGGCATTGCATGTTAGTGTTGTGTAATAATTTACTTAATATTGTAGTACCGAGGGGAACTATTTTAGGTCCCTAGCTTGATGACCTTGTGGGTGTACTTTAAGGGTTGAGTTGAGGGATTCCACTAAGGGTCGAGGGATTCCGGTAAGAATTGAGGATTAGGACTATCAAGTATCAAGTGTTCTCCCCGATATTTTTTGATCAGATATTCTTTGGACTCTTATGTCCCTTATAATTTCTCTTTTTATTGTATTGTAACTCTTTTACCTAATTATTTTTGTGTTTACCTAAATAAGGTTAATTTGTAATGAAATCAAATTTTTTTTTCCTATGTTGTAAATGTTATTTAATCAAAAAAATGTTTTACCCTTAGCACTTAGTATAGGAATGGTAGAGGATGTAGACTTATATTTAATGTGATGGTAACACCCATTATTTTAGTTAATTAAATTTTTTGCAAAATAAAATTTTTAAGTAGTAAATTTGGGGGTGTTACACTTATGATATCATTATTTATGCTAGCAAATGAATATTTAAGTGATTGACATGGTTAGTTACATTAATTTTATGGATGCACAATATTGGCTCCAAAGCAAATACTAACCTAACACCTTTATTTTTCCAATATTTCTAACCTAACACCTTTATTTTTTATGGTTTGTTAGCTCGAATGGAGGAATAATGTAAGAGCAGCAAAGATGGATACTTCATCGTTAGTCAAGACAAAATAACGCACAATTTAATCTAAAAATAAAGAGAAGAATATATATAGATGTGGAGAGAGAGAGAGAGAGAGAGAGAGAGAGAGAGAGAGAGAGGTAAAGTGCCTATTATTTCTGAACATCGGAATGAGTAACGATCAAAATACTTCTAATTAGTAGTGCATATATATAAATACTGCAATTGAAAGGTTTGGGTTGCCAAGAAGTCGAAGTAGCAGCCAAGAGGCAACACAGAGTAACATTTGATTAAAGATGACATGGAAAACTGCAACTGCAGTCTGCAATCCATACATTCACAAATCACAACTATCAGATGAGTGGCATTGCACATTGATTTAGCTGGTATTTTCGAGGTAGGACGAACTTATTTATCATTTTTTTATTCTTATATATAACAACCCATTTCGCTCAAACCAAGGTGAGATATTAGTAATATGATTGTTACTTTTTTCCAGTATTCCTAATGATTCCTAATTTCCCAGTGAACATGACTGGTTATTATAGATTATATAATGCTCTAGATAGACTCGAGGTCATCTCATATGCTGATTGGTGGACAATGGAGGTACGAGAACAAATTTACTTTTCTGATAGCACATTTCTTTGACTATTAGATTGATGTTGTGCTAGACTACATAATACTGCTAGACTGCAAAACACAGTTTTAATAAAATGTAACTGAGCGGGGAAAATGTGTTGGAAATTTAGAGACATGGTTTACCAATAATATGATCCGAGTTTATCCGAAATCGAGATAACTTTTAATCATTGTGTTACCCAACTCGACAAAGACTCTACCTTCCGGTTCATGGCTATAACGTTGATATAAACATTGATTTTTTTTATTTATTTTTTTTTTTTATAAAGGAAAATGTGATATTTCATTAATTCGCCTCAGCCATTACAAGATCAATAGCCACCTGGGGCATCCTTCCTACCACGCAACGTCCTCTCTGAATGGTTTAGCTTCCTCAGCTAGTCTATGAGCAATTTTATTCATCGCTATAAAACAATGAGAAATTCGAAAGTCTCTATGCAGGGAAGGAAAATAGATACAATCACTTAAAACTTTGCCAACTTCTGAAAGATCATCCCTTATACCATTCTGTAATGTGCGAATAACCTCCAACTCCAATGAGCCGCCTTCAATCATCACGCTTGTGAAAGAGCATTTTCTTATCCATTGCAGTGCGTATCTTATCGCTAGACCGGTCTCTTCTCCATGATCTTCATTACTGCTGCAAGTACTTCACCTTCTTCATTTCGTACGACCGCCCCTGGCCCCCACATCTCTCTCCTCCCTCCGTGCAAGCAGCGTCCGCACGGTTGGCTCATTTGATATATACATCGATTGATCTTAGTGCAATTACTCTCTTTGTCATGGAAGAAACCCATAGAGCCCAGCTGCAATTGAGACGATATCGGACCCCACTACTTAATTAAGTGCTTCCTAGCTATTTCAAACCCATAATTAACGCAAAATTTAATATTATTTCACATATAGAGTCTGTTCTTAATTAAAAGTGACCAGCTACTAGTCTGATTCGGAGACGATTGCGCTAACCAGCTGTTATTGGGTAGCATATTAAATTAATTAGTTGATTTGGTTAACTAACTAACTTTAATATATTGTATGATTATAGTGGATAGCAGATTGTATTTGATACTATTGGCTAACGGAGCTTGTTGATTATAAAAAGGGGACTCTTCTTATTAGGAGCTGATTGTATCAGTTAGCGGCTATGTGATAGCAATTTATATCAGCAATTTTGACGGGCTATTATGTACGACAATGCTCGGTAATATCAGTCGAAGGTGATAGCTTGGTATGTTATTTTACCAGAGATCGGGGGGAAATCGGAGTACCCAGAAATTTGAAATAAAAAACACGAGTGGATGATGAACATTACGATGTGTCCGTGATGAGATTAAAACCCTAGTCAACCGCATGAGACCCTCCACCACTAGGCCAAGGTGGCCGGTGGATACCCCAATAACTTCATAATATTAGTTAAAAGTTATAGCCGTTAGTGAATATGTAGACAAGATATTGTTCTTGCAGTTATCAACTTTTCATACTTATGGTGAGATTGTAAGGTATAATAATTGACAAAAAATATAATGTTGCAAAATCTTAGTTCGGTCGATAAATGTGCTGAGTTGAAGTAATTTTCTGACTGGATTTCAAGCATTGTAAATGGAATAATTAGAGGTCCTAATAATGTTCATGCGACAATCAAAATTCCAATTGATCTATTAATAGAATATTCAAATGACCCAATTGTAGCTATTTTGGAAAGAACTTATCCAAAATTCACTAACAATACTATTAATGATACCTACTTTGAGGGAAGATCTATTCTAGCACCAACTCTTATTATTATAGAGTCGATCAATGAGTACATACTATCAATTAACTTTGTTGAAGAGAAAATATATTTGAGTTCAGATACAACATGAATATCTGATTCAAATAATAATTTGTTGCAAGACCTATACTCTCCAGAATTTTTAAATAATTTTAACTGTTTTGGTATCCTAAATCATGTGTTGAATTTGAAGATTAGTACACCTGCTATGTTATTGAGATATATTAATCATTCATTTGGTTTATGCAATGGTACTAGGATGTTAATCACAGGCATGAAGCTCATGTCTTGGAAGTAAAGATCTTAGGTGAAAATAATTATGGTGAATGAGTATTGTTATCAAGAATATCATTAATACCATCTTATCTAAGGCCGCCTTTCAAGTTCAATTAAAGATAATTTCCATTGATTGTATCAGATGTAATGACAATCAGAAAATTCAAGGACAATTACCTTATAATGTTGGTATTTTCTTTATAATAAAAAAAGACTATATTTAGTTATGGTCAATTATATATTATTATCTCTCAAGTCACAAATCATACATGTTTGAAAATTATTATATGTGACGATAATCTTACTGAAATTAATTTAATCATAATTGTTGTATTTAAAGAATTCTTTGAAAAGATATAATTATGAAATGTCTTTGAATACTTATTCTTCCTATATCCATATTTTATTTCAATCTATTTACAATTAATGCTTCCTTATTAACTAATTATATAATATTTATTTATTCGAAATGGTTCTTTATCAAATATTAAATATAATTACGAGTATTCATACACCTGAACATCTCGTCCATTGCTTGGATACAAATCTAGTATTAGTTAAAAGTTATAGCCATTACTCATTAGCGAATACGTAGGCTAAATAACCACAAAAATATAATATTATACAAATTATTTTAAAACGCTCCTATCTCGATATTTCTCGAAATACTCAATATGAAAAATATTCTATAGTAAATTATGATTAAGAATATCAACAATTTTGAACTTTTGCATGAAATGATTGTATTAGTTGCGGGGTGATAGTAATTTTTGTTAGCAGGTTTGACCAGCTATGAAAGTCAGCTATTTTGTACGACAATGCTTGGTATATTTGTTGAAAGTGATTGCTTGGTAATATTAGTTAAAAGTGGTAATGTTAGCCGTTATGCAGGTCAAACGACCACAGAAAATATGATATTGTACGGGTTGTTTCAAAATGCTCCAATCTCAATCTTTTTCAAAATACTCTATACTGCCATACTCTATAGTAAAATTTGATAATAGATACGAATAGTTTTGAACTTTTGCATAAAATTAATGATGGGTCAATGATCACGATAAAAATAATATGGCCGGAGAATATTTTTCTTCTTCTCATGAGCCACTATGTACTTTTTCTTTCGCATTAATTATCGTGAAAGTTTTCTCAACACTTGCTTGACATAGGCTCAATTCAAACCCGTTGAATTGCATAAGTTGTATTCAACTATTATTGCCTCTTTTTTTTTTTTTTTGTGCACTTTCATTTTTTTCTCTTTATCATTTAAGTGGTGTCATATAATTGAATTTGGTCCTTCAAATTATAACATATTATGTATCTTAGTTGAACTTGTTGATTTGCACAAGTGAAACAATTGTGGCCTTGGATATTGGCTGCTTTGATTATGATGGTTGTTATTGTTATTGCACTGCTGTTATAATTGTTGGTCTTTTTCATACTTAGCTATTTGCTTGTGCGCCTCATTAGTCAAATGTCTTATTAATAGGCATATTGCAATTTAGTTACAGGTGTTTTATTATTATCGATGCAATATTATTATTAGTGATCATATATTTTTTTTCCTCCCATATAAACTATTTATAAACTTAATGTGTCTTGACACTACCTTCACTCTTGTTACTAGCTAGTAAATTGTGATATAAGTACAAATTTATCATTTACTTTTAGGCTACATAGTTTTTATCTCCATGGGACTCATTCTTTATCTCTCTAGTGAAAAGTGCAATACCCCGTTCTCTCAAATCCTAATTATCCTATATGATTGGCCTATTATCGCGTCTAATATATATATACATACCTACTCTATTATCAAAATTCATTCCGTTCATGTAAAGTTTTAGACATTTCGTCAATTATTTCTCTTGTGTACGTAAAACACATTTATTCCAATTCTTCTTATTCTTGTGTTTTTACTCTTTTTGATCCCTTCAAATTTTGTGAATCGATCTAAAAATATTTTTGAGTTCATCCATCTATTCTATTCCTTCATGTTTCTCCCTTTCCTACCGAATCGCCAAATTGCAGAAAAATTCATTTACGCGATTAGACAATTTTAGCCGTTTTTACTATTTTTAATCCATTGGTCATCAAATGAGTTACGAGACCAAATATTTGTATATATTTGATTTTACAAAAATATTCCGCATCAATACGTGATAATTTGAACCCCCGTTATTCATGTTGTGAATTTGTGGAAAAACGTGTTTCTGCAACTTACCCGTTTTGCCCTTTTTGATCGTTTTCCATCCATCAAGGATCAAACCTACTCCGATACTTAATATTTTTATATATTTGAGTTTCTAAGATTATTTTGAATATTTTCATAAATTTTTATAATTTTTAGAATTCGAGTAATATTTTTCCCAATGAGTGCCCATTATTAGACTTTCTTGTAATTTAATTAATCAAAATAAATTTTAACCAATCCTATAACTAATATTTCAATCCTAACTAGTCTCCTAAGCAAACCAAATCAGATTTGTAACTTGGTTACATTTCTCCCAACCAAAAAGTGCAACTAGTACATAATCATGATTTTATGACATTTCTCTTACACTTTCAACCATAGCCTATCATCTCTCTTACACCCCTAATTCTAGCACTCAAGTGAGGCTAAAGTCAAATAAAAAACTCAATCCACACTCCTCCATATCAGATCACACTCTATTTGTGGCCAAATCGTGTGTCCCAATCTCAAAACGCACATAAAATCATGAATTATAGTAGAGTGCAAAGTTGATTACTTTCCAACTTGCAGCATCGCGTTGTCTCTCTGTGGTTATCCTACTCCTTTTTTTTTTTGTTTCTTTGGAGATATTGCATTGCATACTATGACTCCATATAATTTAAATGTCTGATGTCAAGCTCATTCATAACAAAACTTTTGCTTCCCGACCAGCTTTATAAAATCAACAAAGCTCATTTTTTTGGTGACTTCCAGCATCTTTTATGGGCTAACCTTGCTTCCTCTACACTATATTCTTGTTTGGTATTTTTCCTTACATATTATACCTCGTCTAGAGACCTTCCTTACCAAGGAAATCATTCCCCTACCCTCTCTTTTTCCTCTCTTATCTGCCTTGCCGAGCAACCTTGGAGTTTTTGCTGCAGTGGTTAAGTGGGTTGCAGCAGAGATTTCGTGCTTTTCATCCCTTCTTTTCTCCTTGGTTTCCTCCCCTTTTATCCCTCCAAAACCTTAATCCATCATTCCTTTTTGGTTTATTGGTCGTTTTGTGATGGTTTTCAAGCCTCCTTATTCAAGAGTAATATTTTATATTTCACTTCTTCCATTCCAATTCCTTTCTTTCCCATTTTTCTTATTTATTAAAATTGGTTTATCTAACTCTTTTATCTTATATTCTTGAAGGTGACCAAGTGAGTTTAGAGAAGGAATTACTAGATTCTTTATTTTAGCTTTGCTAAGGAGCTTAGGAGTTTTGGTAGCTAAACTAACCTTTAGAAATAGGATTTTGTGCTAGGTGTATTATATGTTCTCTTATGTGTGGATAGCTTTATTTTAGTTATAAGCATGAAATAATATCTTGAAACATATTGTATGACATGTGTATGTTTCTATCTTATGTGCTTAAGCATGAACATCTAATGAGAAGATGGTTTGTGTGATTCTTTTTATATGATTATGCCTACTAGAAAGGTGATGAATATTTAGTGAAGAAGTGATGAATGTTCAGCAGAGTCGTGCTGAATTTACAGCATAGTTGTGATGAATATGCTAGGATGAGAGTAGTTTAGCTCTCGTCATTACAATTTTATGTGAGCTTTGGTTGTTTTAAATTTATCTAAGTATTTTCCTATATATATAATAGTGCATAGAAGCTAGGTTATGAGTTTTGGATCATTTAGAGTTGAAATAAAATTTTTATAAGGCTTGGACATATTCAACCATGGGTACATTGGGCAATACAGATTGTTTTTTAAAGTTTTAAGTGTACAATTGTCTTCATTGGGTCTTTTACATAAAATTTGGTATATGATATGTTAGGACTTGATGTTGTTTAGAATAAGTTATGAATTTTATATGTTAAGGTAATTTTTGGTGAATAAAGATATTTTGGCCATTATATGTAAAATTCTGAAAATTTTGAGACCTAATTGAATATTATGCTAATATAAGAATTTATAATGTATAATTATAATACTTGGGTGACATTGATGAGTAGACTTAGAGACCTTAATTAAAATAATTCATTAAGTAAGAAAAATAAAAAGAGAAATAGACATTTTGGGTGCATTGAGGGATCTTAATATTTTATTTTATTGTACTATTTATATTTCATCCCAAGAAAATAATTGGTTAAGTGTAATAACTTTTAGCATGAATTACACCTCTCTTGACCTTAAGTTAAATTAGTTGATCTTATTGACATTTTAGTCATTTATTATATCTTTAGACTAGTTATTTAATTTAGCATTATAAATGAACCCTTGGTTGACTTAAATATTGGTTATTGATCTTTGTCTCCAATAATTGGATTTAATGTACATTGAGAACTAATTATATTGGTCCTTTCATGGCATGAAGCTTAGGCTTTAATGCATTAATGATCTTCCTTAGGCTTTCATGCCTTAATGATATCCCTCAGGCTTTAATGCCTCATATATTCAATTGGACTTTAATGGCATGATTATGGGCCTTTGTGCTCTAAATGGTTCGAACCTTAATTCATCTATGGATTAAGTGTGTAGGTAATATTGGAAGTTGATAAAATAATTAGTTTATGTTCAAAGAAGTGATTAAGTGATGTTTTGTGGCCTTGTTCTTGTTCGACCTAAGTCTTTGATAAAACATTAATCACTTAGAGTGAAAGATCTTGAGTCGGGACTTGTACCACTAGGATAGATATCCGAGTTAGGTTTGGTATTCACTTGGAACCATTCTGGTGTTTTTATTCTATGATCCCGGGTGCCTTACGAGGTCCGGAGAGGCCCTTTTCTACTCTAAAGGTGTCTTGATATATTTCGGCCCTATAGGGGGTATGCATACTTAAGTGACTAGGTGTCCTATTATTTGGTAGTCTGGTTATGTTTTTGGGTGGGCCAGCTAGGTCTAGTACCATTCGAGTACTAGATTAGTTGTTATGATTTCTTTGAGTCTCCGTCCTCAAGTTAATATAATAAACTGGTCGTGATCACGATGATAAAATATAATAACCAATGGATCCCATCTACCCATACATTCATATTACATTATTTTATGCTTGAAGGTTGAGTTTTGTGTTCTCAATTAACATATATACATAAGCATGATATTATTTTGTTATTATATGCTCTATTGCTTTCTTTGCATGGACCTTGCACTCAATGCTCTCTCTTTAAGATAGTTGTATTACTCAGTACAAGATGCATACTGATACTACACTTTTGTAGACGTTGTGTCACAGGTATATGATGATGATCCTGCTGACTTTGAGGAGGTTCCTCAAGAGGAGTGATGTGGGTTTGTACCCCCCGGGTTAGGGCATAGAGTTATTTCTATCTGAGGTCACACATGTTATGTACCTTAGATTTTGGATATCACTTTTAGACTCTTCATCTCTTTTAACCCCCTTATCTCTTTTTATATATTGTATTATCTGGAGCATTTACTCCATACTCTGTTATTATGACTAAATTATTCAAGTCTTTTATTATTTATTGTAATACCCCGTTTTTAGGAAACCCTAATTAAAATTAATAATTATGTATGATTAGTTATAATTATTAATTTAGGAGGTTTAGTATTAAACATATTATTATTATTATTATTATTATTATTATTATTATTATTATTATTATTATTATTATTATTATTATTATTATTATTACTACTACTACTACTACTACGACGACTTAGATATAAAAATAATCAGGCTAAAAAGTTGATAGATACCTATTATTTATTTTAATCCTAGTTTTTATCCGTAAATCTTATCCGAATTATTTTATTAATAGTCGCGACCCGTAACCCAAAATAAATTTCTAAAATTTATTCCCGATTATTTTTATCTTTTTCGTTTTATTCAAATCTATCTCAGATCGGATTATTTTTCTATCCGATATTTTAATTTATCTGTACTAAATTTAAAATAAGATATATATGTATATATATATATATATAATATTTTTTTCTTCTCTCTCTCCCCCTCCCATTTGCTATCCCATCCCCGTCTTGTCTCCTTCACTTTCTACCTTTACTCCACCTTCTGCATTTATACACACATATACACACCACACACTCTCACGACACTCCACCATTCTCTCTGCCAAACGCAACCAAGCCTTTTCCTTCTCCCCCTACATCTCCCTCCCGCACGCACATAGCCCTTACTCCCCTTCACTATCTCGTTTGTTTTTATTTTCCCATCCTCCTCATCCTCGCCCAAACAACCCCTTCTCCCTCTATTTCTTTTTGGCACCCTTCATCGACCAGCCACACCACCGCACGCAGCCCCATTCCAGCAGCTCCTCTCCCCTTTTTTTCCTACCTCCCCATCACAACCCCCGACTACACGACACCCAGCCACCCTACCTCCTCTTCTTTCTCCTTCTCCCAGCAGCACCAACCACCACCTTCATCCTGCACCATCAGCCATCGCAGCCCCGTCGCCCAGCCTCTAGTGTAGAATCACCACCAAGCCCAGTCGCCACCAATCGTGCAAGCTAGCATCGCCACCACCCAGCAGCCATGAGCCATCATCTTGCCTTGCTCCACCTCTCTGCACCTCCTCCATTTTCCCACAACCAACCAGCACCACCCAACCAGCCCTACACCCTTTCCCCCGTCGCAGCCACAACTAGTCACCCAGTCGCCAACCTGCACCACCACCACCATGCACACGTACCACCACCACCATTCTCCTCCCTTTCCCGCATGCGGTGCCCAACCTCTATAGAACCACCTCCCCATCCTCTTCTTCCTACGTAACCCGTCGCCCATCACCCTTGACCCAGCAGAGCCAACCAACAACTCCGCCCGTTGCAACCCCTTTTCTGTCTCCCTGCCTCACAGCATGGCCAACTGTCTCGCCCAGCCAGCAGTCGATCCCTTTATTCATGTGTCACTCACGCTGCATATAGCTTGAGTTACGTGGTGTCTTAAGAAAATTTGGTACCATATTAATTGTAAGGGTATTTTGGTAAATTTAGAAAAATAAATATTTTTATACTATGATTATTATTTTATTTGCTAGATATTAATTCTTTATTTGTGGTATTATTTTTAGGTATGAAAGTTTAATTTGCAGGACCTAATAAATTTTAGTAGATACCGCTAATTTTACGTTTTTACTCGAATTCAGGTAACCGTTATACCTTACTAAAATGTTAAATATTGTGTGATAGCACATTAGGATTTTTGGGGTATGGAATATGTTAAGCATGATTTATTTCGATATAATTATGTATTAATTTTTAGTATTATGAAAACGGATAAAACAATCATGTTATCTGATATAAAATATTTCGGGTACAAAAGTATGATTTAAAAATGATTCTAATGATGGAAAAATATTTGGTATGATAATTATGTATATAATTATTAGTTTAGCATGTTTAAATATAATTATGGAAAAATTATTAGGAATGTGTGCCCTAGGGGCTATTTAGTCATTTTGTGTATTATGATATTTATCCTGAAAATCATGTCTAACTTGTATTATCTGTTGTTGATTTTGTGATCATGTGTTTTGTATGTTTCAAAAGTATATGATAGGGTTTCATATGCAGAAATCTGTGTAAGGGAAAAATGGTATTTTAACATGACTGATGATTTAAATTGTATAATAAATAACTAGATTATCTGTTTTAGCCTTTTCATGATAAATTAATAAATAAAATGGATTTAGTATTTAAATGGTTGATAATCTGATAATTATTAGCCTTAGGAGCATTTTGGTCATTTTCAGCCTAGTGCACCCAAATGTGAATAATTGGACATAGGATGGCCTTAGACTTTTGGTAGGTTGACCTTAGTATTAACTTGGACTTTGTTTTATACCGTTGACTGTAGGGTTGACTTGGATAATTGGAAATAAAGGAAAAATGAATAAGTATGGAAATGAGATTAAATGTGTAATGTGTGTTATCTGTGATCACTTTATAAAAATACTAATACGTAAAGTGGAAGACCTCGAGTTTGGGAATAGTTTCTCTCTAGGGGTAGCTATCCTAGAGATGAGGTAGGAGTCCTCGATTTGTTTGGGTTTCTAGTGTGCTGGTTGTGCCCCAGTAAGGCCCTAGTCTACTCTATAGGTGACCTACGGGCCCTATAGGGGGTATTGATACTTAAGGATTAGGTGTCCGAGGTGAGGAGGGTATTGTGTGCCTTATGCATCAATATGACCAAAGTGTTGTTATGCCTCTAGGTTGGACGGTTGGAGGGTATCGTGTTGCCTTGTGCGCCGGTATGACTGGTGTACTGTTATGTCTCCGAGTTATTATTGTATCCCCGTCGAGTAAATAAAAATGAAAATAATATGATTTGATTGGAATGATTATTATTGGATATTGGATTGGTTTGGTAGTGGTCATTGTGCCTACCTGTGGTTTTGGGTAGTAGTTGTTGCACCTACTTGTGGTTTAGGTGGTAGCCTTCGGGCCTACCTATGTGGGTATTATGTCTATAAGTATGCCTGTGACGTTATATTTATTATTATACTATATCTGTAAATATACCATTGAGGTTATGTATTTTAATTTATTGTAATTGTGATATTACGGATTTTCTTATCCTGTATCCTATAAGTACACATGTGATGTTATATATGTTATCATATTCTACCTGTAAGTATACATCTGATGTTGTGGATTTTTGTTATAGCTCAACTAAGAATATACCTGTGATGTTATAAATTTGGTTGGGAATTATCCTGAGACATGAGTCATGTTGTGGATGTTAAAATTGTTATTCTGGAGTTTAGGTTCTAATTATTATTTCTGAGAGCATCTCTGGCATATTAGTCTGGTAAGCTTTCGATTGTTTTAGACAAATGAAAATGAGTAGTATGTGGCTTTAATAGAATTCGACCGTCTAAATGATTACTGTATATCAATCCTCGTATGAATACTTAAATGTCTTGTACCTGTTAGTTGTATGCCTTGCATGTGTTTCATGCTAGATTTTCATATTAGTTTGGTATAAAGGGTTATTCAGTACCGTAGTACTAATGGGTTCCGTTTCATGGTCCCCCTGCCTATTCAACGGGCAGTCTTTACCTTGCAAGATTACTTTGAGGGTAGGGTCTGACGACTTCAAATAGAGGGTTGAGAGTTAGGACTATTCGGTGTTCGCCTCGACTTCTTTTGGTCCGAATATTTTGTGGATTCTTAATTCCCCTACTATTTCCCTTTTGTTATATATAACTCTTTGCCTAATCTTTTTGTATTTATCAAGACAATATAATTTGTAATGAAATTCTATCCTACCTTTGTTTTAATGTTATTTAAGTAAAGTAATATTTTAGCCTTAGCACTTAATATAAGAACGGTAGAGGATGCCAAACTTATACTGAGTGTGGCGGGTAACACCCATTGATTTTGTAATTAACGCTTCTGCAAAACAAAAAATTTTAGCAGTAAAAATGGGGGTATTATATTTATATTTATTTCTGTAAGTTTTGATTTATTTGATGTAAAGTTTTAGCCTTGCGCGTAGTATGAGAAAGGTATGGACTAGACTCGTACTATGTGTAGTAGTAACACCTGCTATATTATGTTAATGCTTCCGCTTAAAAATAAAAAAATTTAGTAGTAAATTTTAGGGTGTTACAAAAAGGTTTTTCCCCTAGAGGAAACCTAAGTTTTTATATGACCACTTAGAAAACACTACCTCACTAGTCTCAACGTAGAGATGACAATAGGTCCTTGATTTGATCAAGACCCATCAAATACGTCTTAATTTTAACGGTTTTGGAACTAATAGATATAGGTCAAAACTTGATTTATATATTCCTAAACGATTTTGGACCTATGTCCAATACTTACTAACCCAAACCTGATTAGTCAAACCGGTTTAGTATATATGTGTGTATGCATGTGCATATTATTTCTCATTTGTCATCTTTTTTATGATATTGTTATGGTTTCTAGCCTATTTTTTTCACTTTTTATCAATATATTTATTTTATAAGCAGTTTGTTACAAACTTTATTCCAAAAGTATTAAATGGTACTATAAATGAGTTATCTAAAATACTATTTAAAAGTTAAAGTAATTATAAGATGTTTATCTTTTTACCAAAAGATTTTTTTTAACAAAATTTATGTATCAAGTTATCTAAAATACAAATATATTGGAATTTACATAAATGATTCATATTTTTTACAAAATTCTATTTATTCACTAAATCTTATGAATTTGTATCTAAATTGTTAAGGCTCGGCGGTTTGGATCGGAAATGGATTTAGATACTATAAACGAGTTGATGTCTTAAATATGATAAATGAGGGATGAGGGATGAGGGATGATGGTCTGCCTAGACTCAACCCAAATCAAAACTATTATCATTCCTATCAAAATCTATTAGAAACTAGACTAAAAAAATAATGGAGAAATAGTAGAGAAAGGTGAAATTTTGGATCCTAGATTTTTTTTTTCTTTGATATATTTAGTTTGAGCACCTCGGATTTATTTAAACACTACAAAATAAATGATTTGTGCCAACAGGGCCTTATCTGTTGGTAAAAGCTATTTTTCTGTTGGCAAAAGCTTTTACCAACAGAATTTTTTTTTTGACAAAACTGTGGGTAAAAACTCTGTGCTTAAAAGTTTTACCCACAGATATGTATCATTTGTTGGGAATAATTGATAATGCCCACAGATATTTATCTGTTAGTAAAACTTATGCCCACACTTATATCTGTAAGTAAAAGCATTAAACACAAAATAATATCTGTGACTAAAAGTATTATCCACAAAACAATATCTGTAACTAAAACTATTATCCATAAAATAATATCTATGACTAGAAGTATTAGGCACAAAATTATATCTATGATAAAAAGAATTAACCACATAATCATATCTGTGTATAAAAGTATTAAACACAATATTATATCTGTTACTAAAACTTATTGCCAATATATATATATATATATATATATATATATATATATTGTTGGATATACATATTTTAACCATGTATATATATATATATATATTGGTAAAACCTATACCGGCCAAAATGTTCAAAATTTATTGATATCACGTGTTAGCACAATATCCAATATCCACCTGTAGTAACAATTTATGCTTTTATATATATAAAATTAACTACACCATATACAATTATCATTGTGTAGTATAAAATAATTAGTTGTTTAGCTCCCAAAGGCATAACAATCCTTTAAGTACAATATTATATAAATGACTTGTAGTATAAGCTATTATACAAAAACATCTTCATACACTGATATACAAAATCATCAACTATTATACAAAAACATCTTCATATGCTGATATACAAAATCATCGAGCATCTTCGTAAGCTTACGAGCAAAAGCACCGAGCATCTTCATAAGCTAACATATCACTACTACGAAAACGGGAAATAATAACGGGACATTAATAACGGTAGTTCGAAAACCGTTGTCAAACGCGTGAAAATTAATCGGCGGGAAGTTTTGATAACGGTTCTAGTTAAAAACCGTAATTAAAAGGGCAACGTTAAAATTTGGACGGATGTTTTAATAACGGTTTTATGTAAACCGTTATTAAAAGAGGTTTTAATAACGGTTCATGTTAGAACCGTTGTCAAAAGTCAGAAGCTTTTAATGACGGTTCCTGGAATAACCGTTATTAAAAGATGTTTTAATAACGGTTCTCTCAGGAACCGTTATTAAATCCTCTTTTTAATTATTAAAAACCCCAAAATCAAACTTTTATTTCGCTCGTTTCTGTTTCGTGCCAAAGTTTTCAGACTCTCTGCACTTTCGTTCTCTTGCTCTCCTTCCTTCTCCTTGCAAACCCTCGCACCGCCACACCGTGCACCACCAGGCTCCTCTCATGTAAAGGAAACCCTCGCACCGCCAACTCTCCACCACGCCTCTGCCATTGTTCCGAAGCTAGCTTGCACCTTCATCCTCCGTCGTGTTTGAAGCCCTTGCCTCTCTCAACATTCTCACCGTCGTGTTTGTAGCTAGCTCACTTTATGTATGTGTTTGTTCTTCCTCTCGTAACTTTTTATCTACTTATATAAATGTATGTCGCCAGGGTTTCGTTCGAAAATGTGTTGTTGAATGTGTTGGCTGAAAATTTTGTTGTTTGTTGTTTGTTGCGTTATTGTTATATATTATTGTTGGCCGAGACCTTTACATATTATTGTTGTATTTGTTTGTATGGAGAATATAGATTCAACATTATTTAGAGCTACAATCATAATAAACAAAAGAGAAGACATTATTGAGGTTATTTAGAGCTAGATTCAACTGTAAACTTTGGAGGGTCATAACTTTTTCATGGGACCTCGGATTTAGGTGATCTAGGAGGCTATTTTGGGTATTTTTTCGAGATCTACAACGTGGCAAAGCGGCAAAGCCGGTTTGGGCAATATCGGAGCCCAAAAAAGGCCATTTTCGCCTCTAAATTGAGGTTTTTTTGTTACATACAAGTAAGGGTATATTTCTAGGGCCATTTTTACAAATTGAACATTTAATTTAGACTATCCTAAAAACCTTTTTCACATTCTAGGGTATGAGGGTGTTATATAACCTCTTGATTAAAGTGGTATTACATGTTGCAGATTTGTTTATCTACCTTTGTATTATTTTGTATGTAGGGTAATACATGTTTTCAGTTATTGTTTATCTCTTTATCCTCTATTGTAATTATGGATGAGATAAGAGCTTTAGGTACCTCCAAAATTGAAGATCTTCGAGACAAAGGAACTTAGATGATGATGATGAAATTGAAGTTTTTAAGGGTTCAAGTGAAGAAGACGAGCAATGGATCTTATACTTTGGGGTGTAGAGCTACCAAGTTGTGGCATGCCCACTAATTTTATTGCTAAGTATAGTTGGTGTATTGAGACATGCATACCAATTATAGATTGATTGAAATTATGGTGTGATTGCAGATTTGGTATGAATTGATGTTGTGGGTAGGAACATTACAGATTTGGTAATTGTTTTAACATACAACGGTGTATGTGGGCAGGAACAAAACTGCAAAAAAAAAAAAAAAAAAAAAAGTGGAGTTTTAATAACGGTTCTTATAAAAACCGTTATTAAAACTCCAGTTTTTAATAACGGTTCTGATGAAAACCGTTATTAAAACTCCAGTTTTTAATAACAGTTTTTCATAAGAAACGTTATTAAAACCTACGTTTTAATAACGGTTTTCATCAGAACCGTTATTAAAAACTGGAGTTTTAATAACGGTTTTTAAGTAAAAACCGTTATTAAATATGAAGTTTACGCACATATTCGCGGGTTTTTGTGTATTTTTCATGACGGTTATGAACCGTTATTAAAGATTTAATAACGGGCGATTCAATAACGGTTGAAAACCGTTATTAAAACCCCTTTCCGTGGTAGTGTATATACAAAAGTACCAGGCATCTTCATAATTTCATATACAAAAATATCGATCATATTTGTAAGCTAACAAACAAAAGCATCAACCGTCTTCATAAGCCGACTCACAAAAGCATTTTTATAAACGCATCAAACATCATCTTCTTCATTCTCCTCTTCGGTGTCATCCTTTTTATTCTTGTCATCCTCCATTTGATAATAATCGTCAACATGTTTTCCCTAAAAAAATATATATAATTAAATTAATCATATTAATCTAAATTCAACCATGTTAAAGCTTTTACAAATATTATATCACTTTCATAATTGAATCCAACCCCTTTTTCTAAATTATGGGTAGTCTTGTAAGATTGCTCCACAATAATCCTCAAAATATGCTACAGGAAGAAATAGATACCTGCTATAGGCAGACAATTCCTACTGCACTGTGAATATGTAAATGGAGTGACTTCGACTACTGGCCATATTCATCTCTACTAGGCAGAATTTGAAACAGATGACCAGTGATGTAATTTTCAAACACCACAAACTTAGCAACAAAAAAGGGAAGAACATTACGGGTCTCTCCAACAGCTCTGTTGGCAATTCATGCTGCAAGCGCTAAGATATAAGTCAAAATTAAGAAGGCCAAATTGTAACCAGGAGAATTGAGATACTTGTAGCATGTCTATACTCACAGATAAGTGCTGCAATGCTTCTTCTAAGTTCAGTACAAGGATCTAAATTATACACATAAATAAAATTTCTGGTGAGCACAAACCAGTGCACAGGTTAAGCAATGAAGGAACCAACCATACACATCAGGATCATGTTGGGATTCTGAACTTGTGTGATAAAGTTGACAATCTTGGTATGAATACTTTATCCCCTGCGTTCGAACAATTCAGAATCTTGCACTCAAGGACCCAATTTACTATAGATTTACTGAATCATAATATGTACTTAATTGATAGCTGTCTACTCAGGAAATTATATGGCAATACGGTGAAAATAATAATAATAATAATAACAAAGAACTGCCTTTTTTATAAAAATAAATAATGGTATGACAACAATCTAGAAAAATCAAGGCAAGGGACAATTATACATTTCACAATAGAAATCAATGCACATTCTTTGGGTCGTCGTCCTATTCGTAACCCAACTATGTTTTAAAAATAAAAAAATTAAAAAAAAAAGACAGGGAGGGTGGGTGGGGGAGGTTTCTAGATCATGTTGGACTGCACATTCACGGGGGCTTCTAGATCTAGATAATATGTATGGCCGATCAAGGACACTAATGGCGGCCTCTGATTTTGTATAGTGTTCTTCTAACGCTTTTGATAAATAGGTGAGCACAAATCTTCATTCTTCAACCTCCTCTCTATCAAACTCATTCCTCTGCTGCCTCTCGCCTTTTTCGTCTCAACACTTCTAGACCATTCTCGTCATTGCCCTATTTTTTTCCCAGTTTAATATTTTTTCCTATTAAAACATAAATATTTGAATCAACAATTTACATCCATGTTAAAGCTTTTACAAATATTATATCACTTTCATAATTAAATCCAACCCCTTTTTCTAAATTATGGGTAGCCATAATAGAAACTCCGAGAGACATAAACACCAACCAAATATGATAAGCAAAGAACAAAAATTAAAGTAGGAACTCTTCTAATACCAATTTAATCCTATTTGCCAGCTCCATACACCGCCCTATTATAAGTAAAAGATAAAATATCATCAACATTGACTAAGACAAAATAAGAAAATTCAAAACACTCTTCTAATACCAATTTAATCCTATTTGCCAGCTCCACCAAGAACCAAAAGAATATTAGGCCATTATAGACATAAAAGGGAAAAACCAAGTACATTAGGCTATAAAGCATTAGCTTTGAGCACTTGCAACTCAAAATCCCTAGAAAAGACCCATAAACCCACAAATCATACAAGCAACCTATCACCAAATCAAAACCTTAAGCAAAATGACCAAAGAGAAACCAATAAACTATAAATTAGTATACATATTAGGCTTTCCGGATCCATTACAGCGTTTTCCTAGATCAGCGATAGAAAACGTAAATACTAAATTAGAAAAAACTATTTGAAACATAAAAGAATAGAAAGTAAGTAAATTTTAATAAAAATCACTTACACAATTAGGGCTTACAAATCCAAAATATCAAATCAATCAATTTCATACAATTGATCCAAACGATAAGTTAAAAACTTAATTTAATTGATTTTAAATCAAAGCTAGCTGATTTTAACTCAATTTAATTGATTTCAGAAATTGCTCCCAAAACTTAGGGTTTTAAAGCCCAAAATACAAATCCGGATAATTCAAACTAATTAATCCAAATTGAACGTGTTAAAATACAATTAAGTTCATTTTAAATAATTCTATAAAATCAATTTTAGAATAAACAACTATACAAATGATAATTTACATAAGTTTATTTGAAAGTTAGGGTTTTAGGACAAAAATACAACTCAGTCAAATTTTATTAATTAATATAAATTGAATGTTTAGAAATGTAATAAGACCTATTTTATAACATATTATATACTCCATTGATTAAAAAATAAAGAAAATATCCAATTTAACATAATTAGGGTTTTTAAGCCCGTACTATAAATTCAGTCAAATCTTGCCAAAATATTTAAATTGATGGTTCAGAAATAAAATTAAACATATTCTGTTACAAAATGTATAATCAATTTAATAAAATAACTCAATTATACAATTCAATTTAAATCCGCAAGAATTTGACCTAAAAATCAAATTCCAAATAATTTCTCACAATTTTCTTAAATTGACAATTCCAATATGAAACTAAGTATATTTTAAAGTATAATGCATAATCAAATTATCCCAAATAGCTTAATCGACCGAATCCAACATATCCGGACATAACCGGGTCAATAATCACAAATTCCAAAAATCAACATATATCACATAATTAGCATATCCAAATCAATCATACAATACATATATACTTAATTAAATAACTAATTTAGCTTAATTAAAGCCCATTCTTTCATAATTAATCAAAATAAAAAATTAGGGTTTCGGGAGATTATACCAAACGAAATCAGCCAAATCAATGCAGGTAAAGGGCGGTGGAGCTTCGTCGGTGGGAGAGGAGCAGTCGCCGGTGGCTGACCGACGCTGGAGGTGTCTAGCCAGTGGCGCGCCGCTGCTGCCTTCTTGCCCTGCTGTTGCGCCACTACTGCTGCCATGTGCGACGACCCAGAGCTGTGGCGGCAAGGTCAAGCGGCGGCGAGGCGGTGTACGACGGTCGGGCTCGATCCTTACATGCAGGCTACGCAACACAGGAACCAAATACACAAGGGGGCGTCGAGAATGTCAAAGTGGAAAGGGAATAAGAGGCGGGGGGAGCTGCGTGTGTTAGTCGGTATTGACCGACATTTTTTCTTTTTTCTTTTTTTTCTTTTTCAAATATTTAAAAGAATTTATGTCAAAAATATAATTTTAAATAGATTAAATTTAACCAAAAAATTTTATAAACAATTTTTTAAAAATAAATAAAAGACTTATCTGATAAAAGCTTTTATTTAAAATAAATGGAACACTTATTAAAATAGAAATATAATTTAAATTAAATAACCTAATTAAAATAAAATTAAATATTATAACTCATAAATTAATATAAATATTTATAAAAATTAGGTTTTTAATAAGCGGGGTATTACACGTACAGTGCCCTTGGACCTCCAACTAGCAGATCGGTCCGCAAGTCTCCTGTCCTAAGTTATTCCGAACACAAATTAACTAATTATTATTTTTTTTATTATGATATTTATTAAAATAATGCTTACAATAATAATAGCTATTTAATTATTAAGTTAAAGGAAATTGAATTTGAAAAATAAGAAATTTTACAATAATTATATAAATAACTATAATAATATTAGGCTCAAAAGGATATCTATAAATAAGGAATATAATGCCTCCTAGGCCCCCATTGCGTCAATTAAGCAGTGACACCCTGTCTTATAGGTCATTCGAAGCGCGACTTGATTGATTATTACTTTGATTATAATTTTTATTATTTTAAGAATAATTTTTTATTATTTTAATTATCATAGTTAATTATAATATTAATTAATAACAATGACTATAATGTTAATTATAAATCTGGTTTTATATTATATTATTAGTATTTCATATAAAATTAGCAAGTATGATAATAAGAGAAGTATTTCAAGTATAAGAGGAATGAATGTGTTGTGCCAAGGGATATAACAATAGTTGAAACATTTATCTTCCTCGTATACTAATACCAACAGATATATGAGTGGGTATTAGTTTTGTTGGTATAATACTACTAATACCCACAGATATAAAAGTAGGCAAAAGATCTATTGACATAACATATTATTACTAACAGATAAAAAAAATTTATAGGGAAAACTTTTTTTATTGCCCACAAAAATATATCTTTTGGTATTAGTAACTTTTGCCAATAGGAAAAAAAAGTCTGTGACTAAATTACCCTTGGTACAAGTCATATATTTTGTAGTAAAAATTGTGTTTATTTAGGTGAAAATATAGTCTGTGTTTCGAGAGAAAAGAGTGACAAGGAGATCGAGATCGTAGCCTGTATGGACGTAAACATACCCCTGCCATGAGTCCATGGCCTCTTCTTTGAGTTCTTTCTTCCGTCATGTCTTTGAAATATCAACTTATCCAATCCTAGAAAAGGTCTAACCCCACTGGATCCAGACGAACATGAAGCCATCAAACAATTAATTTGGTTGACCGTTTGGCTATGAGTGGAGTATATACCCACCTGATGCCTGCGACGTTTCTATTAACTTTGCATATAAATAGCAAAGGAACAGGGCTCTTATTTCCACAACTAGCAACTAAATTTTTTGTCAAACTGATCTTTTCCGGTTGGCTCCTCCTCTGGGTCTCATTTCCCTTTCTTTCCGTATGCAGCAGGCTTCTCTCTAATTGAGGTCAGTCTTTTTTACGTATACATATTATAGATCAGTATTGTCTTCTCCATCATATATATGTTGCATGTTCTAGCTACGTTAGGCAATGTCCGTGAAATTATGAGTCAATTTAATTGACTCATTCGAGTTCACCTAATAACCTGTCATATTCTTTGTTAGACATTATCTTGTGCTCTGATTGTTAGGCATGCATTCTGCAATTCAACAAATTCTGAAGAATAACTCACCATGAGAATTTCGTAGCTTTGTTAAAAATGTGGTATCGTTTTTATCATCGCTATTTTGAGTGTGCGTGTGTGTGTGTGTGTGTGTGTGTGTGTGGATCTATATACTCATGAGAACTATTTGATTATTTGTAGGCATTCAGAATTGAAACCTAATTCGTTGCTGCAGCCATGGCGAGAGAACAGCTTCAAGTCCTCAATGCACTAGATGTTGCAAAAACTCAATGGTACCATTTCACTGCGATTATCATCGCTGGAATGGGATTTTTCACAGATGCTTACGATTTATTTAGCATCTCTCTCCTGACTAGGCTCCTGGGCCGCCTGTACTATACGGAACCAAATCCCACCAAGCCAGGCCATCTACCGATCAACGTATCCGCCGCGGTTAGTGGTGTAGCTCTATGTGGCACCCTAGCCGGTCAACTGTTCTTTGGTTGGTTGGGTGATAAGATGGGACGGAAAAAGGTGTACGGTATAACCTTAGTTCTCATGGTCATTGCGTCCATATGCTCCGGGCTATCGTTTGGGAGTAGCGCAAAAGGGGTTATGATAACCTTGTGCTTCTTTAGGTTTTGGCTGGGGTTTGGTGTCGGTGGAGACTACCCTTTGTCCGCCACCATTATGTCCGAGTATGCAAACAAAAAGACGCGTGGGGCCTTCATTGCGGCTGTTTTTTCCATGCAAGGTATTGGTATCTTAACCAGTGGGATTATTGCTATTATAGTTTCGGCAGGGTTTGAGAGCAAATATCACTCACCTTCCTTCGAAGAGGATCCAGCAGGCTCCTTACCCCGTGAAGCTGACTACATTTGGCGTATTGTGCTGATGTTTGGAGCTTTACCGGCTGCCCTAACGTACTACTGGCGTATGCAGATGCCAGAAACAGCCAGGTACACCGCCTTGGTTGCAAAGAATGTAAAGCAAGCAACAGAAGACATGTCTAAGGTCCTAGGTCTAGATCTCAAAGTCGAAGGTGACCACCATGTAGGGGAAAGTAATGGCCAAGTTGGAAGAGAGCAACAATTTGGTCTATTCTCGATGGAGTTTGTCCGTATATACGGACTTCGCTTGATAGGGACAACGAGCACTTGGTTTCTTTTAGATATCGCATTCTACAGTCAGAATCTATTTCAGAAGGAATTATTTAGTGGCATAGGGTGGATTCCTGCAGATGCTAAGATGAGCGCCATCAGGGAGGTGTTCAAAGTCGCAAGGGCGCAGACTCTTATCGCCCTGTGCGGTACCGTTCCAGGGTATTACTTCACTGTTGCATTCATCGATATCGTTGGGCGCTGGTGGATTCAGATGATGGGCTTCTTCTTCATGACGGTGTTCATGTTTGCTATCGCGTTTCCTTGGGATCACTGGAACAAGAAGGAAAATAGGATTGGGTTTATTGTAATGTACTCCCTCACCTTCTTCTTTGCCAACTTCGGCCCTAATGCCACCACGTTTGTGGTACCCGCTGAGGTTTTCCCTGCTAGGCTGAGGTCGACTTGCCATGGTATATCAGCTGCATGGGGCAAAGCAGGAGCTATAATCGGAGCTTTTGGGTTCTTATACCTTTCCCAAGAGAAGGACCCTGCTAAAAGAAGCTCCGAATACCCACCTGGTATTGGGAAAAAGAATTCCCTCATTTTGCTTGGCGTGATTAACTTCATTGGAATGCTTTGCACTCTCTTGGTACCTGAGGCCAAGGGAAAGTCCCTCGAAGAGGCATCGGGAGAGGCTGATTATGAAGAGAACTACAACAAGTCTGAAAAAGAAACCTTTGTTTAATTATTTTCTTTCTTCTTCTTATTGATTGATTTGTCCAATTTTTGAGCTGAATTCCGGTGGTTATTTGTCGTGTGTAGTTTCATTTCATATTTTCAAATTCTCTATGTATTTTTATAAACCTTTATCGTTATTGTGACATTTATATAGTCAACTGAATTGTATTTATCGATGTATAACCTAAAAAGGAAGCCATATCCTATTTGATAATTGAAAAATACTATTTGATAATTGTAATCGTTGAATGAATTCTCTATTTATTTTCCTAGTTAAAAATGATTTGAGTAATAATTTAGTTGTTAATTTCGACTGCTATCAACTATGCTCTGTTTATCAAGAATTTGTTTCTGAATTTAAGAAGATTAAGACCAAAGAATTGAGAATGAATTATGTAAGAAAAGATTGGAGGCAGTAATCACATTTATGATTAGTTTTTATACACCAAGAGTCTTTCCTCTTTCTCTCCTAATCACACAAGTGAAAAGAACATTCTTCTCTTTTCTCTTCTATACCCTCCTTTGCTATCATTTTCTTTCTCTATTACCGACTAGCACCCAGCCTTTTTCTCTTCATATACTAATTAGGTCAGGCAGCACCTAATTACCTACTAACTAAGTTACAAGTAATAACTAATCAGTAATTAGGATCTAGTCTAGTATTTACTGCCTAGTATTTACCGTATGCGAACTGTTAGAGTAATACTTAAACTAACAATCCCTCCCTTTGTTCACAAACTTACAGCAATTCAAAAGATACAAACAATAACTAAACTTTGCAATTGACAAGGCTTTAGTTAGTAGATTAGTTGCATTCTCTTCGATCTTTACTTTCTCCAAACAAATCTTCTTCCCTGCCAATACTTCCATTATAAAATGTAGTCTTACATCCAAGTCTTTTGTTCTCTCATTATATATTGTATTTTTGTTAAGATATGAAGCACTTTGATTATCATACCATACATTCACCTTACTGAATTGAAATTGGAAATCTTCAACCAGCCCTTTAAGCCACACAGCCTCTTTTATAGCTCTAGTACAAACTACGTACTCTGTTTCTGTTGATGAAATAGTAACTATTTTCTAAAGTGAAGATTTCCTACTAACTGTACATTTTCCCAGTTAAAAGACATAACCAAACTAGGACCTTCTTGTATCAACATCTCCTGCATAATCTAAATTTGTAAAACCTTCAAGCTCAGCTGTCTCCAGTTCCTGTAGTCCATACACCAGCCCCACTTCCTGAGTTCCAGCCAAATACCTCACAATCCATCTAACTATTTTCCAATGTTCCCTCCCTAGATTGCTCATATATCTACTAACCAAAATCACCCCATCACATAGATTAGGTCTAGTACATATCATTAAGTACATTAGACTTCCAACCACACCAGTATAAGGAACTTGAACCGTGTCTTTTAATTCTCCTATAGTTTTCGGTTGTTGATCCTTTGATGCCTTAAAATGAAAAGAAGTTGGAGTAGACACTAGATATACCTCCAAAAAACAAAACTTATCAAGTATTTTCTTCACATATGAACCCTATGTAATAAATAGCTCCTTTCTCTACTAGTTTCTCTAAATTTCCATCCCTAAGATACTCTTATATTCACCTAACTCTTTCATTTCAAACTCAATCTTTAACATGTCCTTCAACTTTCTAATTTCTCTCTTGGATTTGTTGGCTATCAACATATCATCCACATATAGAATAATAAATAACAATGTTATCCCTTCACTTTGTTGTTTATATACACATGAATCAAATTTGCTTCTTCAAAAGCCAATCTTCTAAACAAAACAATCAAATCTCTGATTCCACTATCTTAGAGATTATTTGAGTCCATACAAAGCTTTTTGCAGCAAACATACCCAATCTTCCTTACCATGCTTGACATATCCAGAAGAGTGATGCACATAAATCCTTTCATACAATTCACCATGAAGAAATGTTGTCTTTACATCCAGCTATTCTAGTTCCAGATCATTCAAAGCTATAATTGCTAGAAGATTTCCTATTGAGGTACGCTTTACAACTGGAGAAAAAATCTCGTTGTAATCAACCCCTTCCTACCAAGTAAATCCCTTTCCACTAACTTAGCTTTATACCTCCACTTTTCACTAACTTTAGTGCCCTATTTCAGCTTATAGATCCACTTACACCCTATTAGTTTCTTCCCTTTTGGTTTAGGAACCAAACTCTGAGTATTATTCTTCCTTAGAGACTCCATCTCCTTAGTCATAGCTTGAATCAATCTGTCTTTTTCATGACTTGAAATGACATCCTTGTATGTAACAGATTCACCTTTAACTGACCTGCTAGCAGTTAGATCATATTTAATGATCTCTGCATAACCATACCTTTCCAGAGGTCTTTTGTTCCTCCTCACTTTATCTCTTGCTAATTGATATCCAAACAGATCTACAGATATGTATTCCTTATGTTCATCATGGTCATATTCTATTACTTTATTTATATCACTTCCAAGATGGTGATTACTTACTTCAAATTTCACCTCCATTCCTAAGCTACTACCTTCATTAATACTATAATTTCTATCTGTCATCATGATATCTTTATATAGCTTATCTTCTTTGAAAATAACATCTCTAATAAATAAGGTTCTCGGCCCACTTCCCTCAATTCTAAGAAGTTTGTATCCCATCACTCCTTCTATATACCCTAAGAACACACACTTGACGGCCCTTGTATCTAATTTACCTTCTTTGATGTGTGCATAACACACACTACCAAACACCCTTAAGCTTGCATAACTAGCAAGATTTCATGTTAATATTTCCACAAGAGTATCACAATCAAGTTTCTTTGAAGGAAACCTATTGATTAGATAGCAAGTTGTTCTTGTTGCTTCTGCCCACTAGTGTTTAGGTAACCCCGAAGTGATCAACATACATCTTACCCTTTACAGTATAGTTTGATTCATCCTTTCAGTAACACCATTTTCTTGTGGTGTGCTTCTAATAGCCAACTGCCTTTTTATACCATGAATCGTGTAGTATTCACAGAAGGCTTTATTACATAACTCAAGGCCATTGTCAATTCTCGATGCCTTTACCTTTATTTCAAACTAATTCTCAACCAAACACTTTCGCTCCTTAAAATACTTAAAGGCTTCATCTTTAGATTTTAATAAATAAATCCACACATGTCTAGAGTGATCATCTATGATAGAAAGAAAATACCTTGCACCTTGCAATGACTGAAACTTTGTACACCCTCATAAAATAGCATGTGAATAATCAAGCACATTGCTTGCTCTATAACCACTTGTTGAAAAATTTAATCTATTAGATTTGTCTTTGACGCATTCTTCATAGAAATCAAGATCCCTTACTTTAGTGTTACCCAACAATCCTTTTTTACCAAGAACCTTCAAACCTTTACTGCTTATATGTGCTAGCCTGTAGTGCCACAACATCACATCATTCAAGCTAGACTTTACATTACTCTTTGTTACTATTATAAAGAGTATTGGAGTCCTTAAGATATACCTACCATTCTACAATTCTACCTTTAACACAACCATCAAGCCTTTTAATACTTTTAAGCGCCCTTTCTTAGCTTTAATGACATAACCTTATTGATCCAAGGATCCAAGGGATATCAGATTCTCTTGATTGTTGGAACATGCCTTACGCCTTTAAGGATAAACTCAACCCTTGAATTTGTCCTTAAACCAATATCTCTTATTCAACTACTGTCCATGACTTATTGTTACTCAACAAGACATGTCCATTATATTGTAACACCCCCAAACTTCACTACTAAAAAATTTCTTTTTATTAAAAATAATTAGCGGAAGCAAAATAATAAAGCTGTAAATTCTAGGGATATTACCGCCATACTTAGTACCAGACCGATTAACTCATACCGTTCCAGTACCAAGTGCTAAGGCTAAAAGAGTAAAATATAATTTACGAGAAATTCAAACATATTTAAATCAAAGTAGCGCAAGTAAACATTTTATAAGAATATAATCCACCAATGGTGGTTACAAGAACAAAGGTTACATTTACACCAGACATTAGAAGAGGAATGATGAAATCCTAAAAGACCGGATAATCCTTATGCTCTTTCCCGTTGCCTACCTAAATAGCTCCTGAACAAGGACTTGCAAGGGACACTGCCCATTGAATAGGCAGGGGCCCCACGAATGGAACCCTTCAGTACTACGGTACTGAGTAACCCTTTAAAACACACTTAAAGGTAGGCACGCAATGTAACATATGATGTACCACTATACCCATACATAACGACAAGTGTAAACATAATATTCAGATCCATACATTCACATATTTGATAGTCAATCGGATATTAATGGTGCATAAGTAATATTCACTTTCGTCCATTCGCATACTTAACAAACCAACCAAATATTAATAGGCCATAATTAACAATCGATACTTTTAGGGCCTTAAGGCCATTAGTCCATCATTAATCAATCATCTTGTATTATAAAGATCCATGTGAGTGCTGGAACCCCACTATTATTCACCAGTGGACTGGTCATGCAGGGAAAAACTCTCATGGCCACTATTATTCACCCATGGACCGGTCTAGCCCCAACTCACATGGTATTCCACTGTAAGTAATTAGTGTATTTTCCATGTATTAGCTTCATTACATTTGGTTTGTTGAGCACGGAATCGCCCACTATCATAGCCGGTGGATCAGTCATGCATGGCAAAATGCTCCTAGCCACTATTATTCGCCGGTGGACCAGTCATGTAGGGCACCCAGTGTAACACCCCCATTTTTACCACTTGAAAATTTCTTTAAAAGAGTTGATTGCGGAAGCTAAGCCAATAAAAAAACGTAGGGTGTTACCACCACACTTAGTATAAGTCCAGTTCCTCTACCTTTCTTACACTAAGTGTTAAGGCTAAAACATTTATCCACTTAAATTAAGAATAACAATGGATAAGAAGAAGAGAAAGGTTTCATTATAATATTAAATTGTTCTAATAACACAAGATTAAACAAAAGAGTTACAATTGACAAAGGAAGGAAATACATAAGGGGACATAAGAGTCCAAAAGATATCCAGATCAAAAGATGACGGAATGGACACCGGATAGTCCTAACTCTCAAACCCATCAAAATCCATCATGTTGTACCCTCAAAGTACTCCTGCAAGGTAAAGACTGCCATTTGAATAGGCAGGGGACCATAAAATGGAACCCATCAGTACAACGGTACTGAGTAAACCAATATACAATACTAAACATGTAAATATCACATGGAGCACATAGAAAGTAACACAAAGTATCATGTCATAACATATTAAATAGTACATACCATAGCAAAGTGCCACATTCATACCATAACTCATATCATGCCATATGCCACATGTCCATCACAACAAACTTAACCATATTACAAATATTTCATTAATCCAACTATACCGAGGGTATGCCACCAAAAGAAAAACACCAAACCATAATTAAGGCCTTCCACAATAACCACATATATTTCACTTATAACATGATAAGGAAATCACCGAGATAACTACCAACCAATGTGCCAAATCCAAATAGTGCACGAATGCAACTATCAAACCAAGATACCAAAACCAAGTAGTGCACGGAGGCAACTACCAAATCGACAAATCACAACAATCCATTTACATCCTTATACAATAATTTTTCATATTTTATTTACTCGAGGGGATACAAATAATAACCCGGAGACATA
The DNA here is from genome assembly GCA_039764185.1 of Tamarix austromongolica. Lineage (NCBI taxonomy): Eukaryota > Viridiplantae > Streptophyta > Magnoliopsida > Caryophyllales > Tamaricaceae > Tamarix > Tamarix austromongolica. The sequence continues at coordinate 11,483,877 of CM077818.1, forward strand.
AAAGTACATCGGTCATACCGGCGCATTAAAGCAACACAGTATCCTCCCAACTTGTAACCCAGAGACATAAAAGTACTCTGGTCATATTGGTGCAATAAAGCAACACAATATCCTCCCATCCTCGGACACCTAATCCTTAAGTATCGATACCCCCTATAGGGCCCGTAGGTCACCTATAGAGTAGACTAGGGCCTTACTGGGGCACAACCGGCACACCAAAAAACCAAACAAATCGAGGACTCCTACCTCGTCTCTAGGGTAGCTACCCCTAGAGAGAAACCATTCCCAAATCTCGAGGTCTTCCACTTTAAGTATTAATATCTTAATAAGGTGATCATAAAATATCACATAATGCACAATGATTCCAATTTCCTTATTAACCGTTTTTATTTTATTTCCAATTATTCAAGTTGATCAAAAGGTCAACAATCCAAACCAAAATCAAAGTTAACTCTAAGGTCAACCTAGGAATCCATTAAGGTCATATTATTCCAATTATTCACACTTTACCACGATGCCGTTATATGTTATAAACTCAATAGTTTCCCACTTTAATACCAATTGTTATTAGAATTAAGCAAAATTCATGCTATGACTAAATAACATTAAAAATAGGTAAATTAATATAAAATAACAATTCTATAAATTTTTAGGAGTAACAAAAATACCATTTTGCCCTAAAACACAATTAAGCTCATTTAGCACATAAAACCGCTATCATGCATAATTATTTTAACACAAGCAACCCTATTTTAATATGCTATCATACATATATTTAAAATGCATAAATTTAACATACCATTGCGTAAAAATACATGGTCACACACTTAGAGAAATTAATAACAATACATGATGCATTCATACCTTTTTCATGAGAGTATAAGAAAGCATAAATCACACTTAAGCATAACATAAGAAACTTTAAACATGCTATCACATGATTTTTATATATTTAGTAGCAGCATATGGGTTTACCTCTTTCCAAGCACAAATAGCAAAATAACACAAAGAATTCCCAAAAGAATATCAACACCTTCGAAAGATGGAGACACAAGAGGAGAAGATAAAGGATAGCAACTTCACAACTTAACCAAAAATCTAACCTTCTTTACTTATTTAAAAATAAATAAAGGCTAGATAGAAGGAAATGTAGAAGTGAAGAAAAGAGACTAAGGATAAAGAGAGGAGGATGGGTCTTGGTTATAAGCTCAACAAAGCTTAGGAATACTTAGCAAAAATAACCAAAATGAAGAGAAAGGTGGGAGCAACCAAGAGGAGAAAATGAGAGAAATGATGAATGAAAATAAATAGAGAAAAATGGGGTATAATTAGAAGATGGAGGGACCAAAAATCTGCAGCCACAAGAGGGGGAGAGATAGCTTGTTCAACACTTGAATGATAAAGGACATGATGGTTGAGTGTGTAAGGTGGTGGAGTGTAGTTAGGTTTAAATAAAGTTATGAAAACCAATATATCAATCAAGGGATGGGGTAGGTGATGGTGTGCAGGTCCAAAGTCAGCTTTAATCATGGGAAATGTAAGTGAAGAAGGTTGAGTGCAAGAAAAGCCAAAGTGACCCAACAAGTAATGTAGAAAGTGTGAGGAAGTAACTTTAACTTTAAGGAAGTAATTTCGTGCATGAACAGTAATTTTAGGATTTATAAATTATTTTTAGTGGTGGAAAGATCAATAAAGAGGATAAAATTAATAAAAATAGCAAATAAGCTCATAAAATTACGAAACTTTGTAAAAGCCCTTGAAATAATATTTTAAACTGACCTATAAAATGTTATGAATTGAAAACAAGATTTGATATATAAAATATTGAACTTACGGTTAATTAACGAGCTTAGAAGGTAATTAATAACATAAATACCAAAATTATTCCTAAAATCATGAAACTTTCAAGATCATTCTATTTAATCATTTAAAACCTAAATATAAATTTTCATAATTTTTGACACACATATGATATGATATTTGGCTAGCATACCGTAATTATATATTTTGCATATAAAATTCAAAAGGGATAACAAACACAAATAAAATTAAACCAAAATTTCTAGATTTACATTTAAACACCTTTAGGACCTGAATAAAATTTTATAAGAATATTTTACAAATTTAAACATAAAATTACACGTATATAAATAGTATTTTATAAATAAAGTACGCCTTGCCGTAAAATCGCAATTACTACCGAATCACTCAAAAAATCTTGAGACTATAAAATGTTATACAATAATTTATGTAATTAATTACACATAATTATAACTAGTTAAAAATGGGGTATTACACCCAGGCTCCTGGCCACTATTATTCGCCAATAGACCGGTCTAGGTCCGGCTCAACAATCTTCCTCTTTAAGTGATTAGTATCTTATTCATATCTTATTTGAGAGTATTTCACCCTTGACATGTATGTCACTGACCTCTACTTTTATCCTCCTGAGAGGGCCCGTCCTATATCTTGAGACCTTTACACCTCTTATCACACCCCAACACCCATTCCTCCTTATATCTACCCATAACAAAGACCCAACTCCTAAGGGTGTGGGTTGAGACCCATCACCTTATGACATTCAACTTCTCTCACTACCACTCCCTAGGGTTTTTCCTTTGAAACCCTATCGGACCTATGTGGCCCCACCTTTCTTTTATCATCCCACACCTCATCTCATTTAGATTCAACCCAAATCCCAATTATACTTACCAATTATATATATAACAGTAAAACCCTAGTTAGCCGCTCAAACCCTAGCCCATTCTTTCGTAAGAATCATCCCATGTAAACCCTAGAAATCTCCTATGCAAGAGTTGCATCACTCATTCATTTTATTTAAGCCCCCTTTTATTCATCCACTTATGGATCATGGGTTATTTAGGTCATTTATACCTATGTTAGCCAACTTACTTTCCCTTGGTTATCCCACTTTCCCATTTTTCCTTTTTCGTCCTTCCATCCCACATTACCACATTAAATATCCTAGCATGCATGTCCTAGAGGGTCGCATCACATAACATCGTACACACAACATATATAATTATCATCCACATACCATAAGAAAGTCACATAAGCATATATTCACTCCAAGTTGCACTATAAATGATTAATCATTAAGCATAAAGTACACAATTATGGCATAACACATGGCACACAAGGCACATAACCCACACATAGTTGTTCTTAGCTACATCTCTACTCGGTTTGGGTTACCAAGTTATATCTCACATTTATTAGACCACTAATCACCCTTTATAATTGTTCTACTTATCATATTTCCCATTTGGTTGGATAGGTTATCGAATTGCCCTTCTCCTTGTTATAATTGCTAAATTGCCCCTTTAGTTGGGTAAATTACCATATTACCCTTCTACATTATCAAAATTATCAAATTACCTTTTAGTTGGTCAAATTACCAAATTGCCTTTCTCTATTATCATAGTTACCAAATTACCCCCTTTCCATCATCAAAATTACCGAATTACCCTTTAGTCAGTTAAATTATCAAATTGCCCTTCTCTATTATCATAATTACCAAATTACCCTTTTTACTTGTAAGTCACAATTTTGCCCTTTGCATATAAAATTACCATTTTCTATTTTCACTTATAAATTACCATTTTTCCCTTTTACATACAAATTACAATGTTACCCTTTAATTACAGAATTACTATTTTCCCCTTTAGTTACAAAATTACCATTTTACCCTTTAATTATAAAATTACGATTTTATCCTTTAATTCCAAAATTCCCCTTTTACCCTTTAATTACAAAATTGCCATTTTACTCCTTACTCAAAAAATTCCCCTTTTACCCTTTAATTCCAAAATTACCATTTTACCCATTTACATACAAAATTACCATTTTACCCTTTACTCACAAAATTACCACTTTATCCTTTTACTTACAAAATTACCATTTTACCCTTTTCACTTATAAATTACCATTTTTCCCTTGCCTCCAAAATTACCATTTTACCCCTTACTTCTAAAATTACCAATTTACCCTTTTCACTTACAAATTACCATTTTGCCCCTTATTACTCCGCTTATATTAAATTATCATCACCACATGAAATATTAATGTTAACACCCCATTCTCATTATCCAACTCTACAACTATCATATTTAATTTAATACTCATTAACACCCATACATATTTGACCACATTCTTGTACAAGATATTTTACTAAAATACCCCTAGGGCTCACAAAAATATTAACCATGCATTAAAGATCACAATAGCATAATACAACATGGATAATACTTAACATTTTCATTGATAACTAAAATCTTACCTTAAACAATATATCCATACATAGCATATAATCTAACATGCTTCATTTTTATCAATCAACACAAGAAAATATATATATATATATATATATTATATTAAACAACATATATCAAGCATAATAACATATTAAAAATCCTAATGCTAACATATGTTAATCTATGCATTTAAGTGGGGTTTAACGATTACCTTAATTCCCGCAAAAACAAACCTTATCGGTATTCCCGTTAAAGGTTCAAGCTTTGATTAGCAAAACCAATACCTAAAAATAATATCAATATTTATTATATTAGAAATAAGGAAAGCCAAGCATAAGACTTTATAAAATTCACTTAATGAAATAATTAACTTAAATATTATTATACCTTAATTTTTTTTAACAAAAATGGGCCAAGAAATGCAGCAACTCATCCTGCTTATGCAGCATGAGCTCCATGCACAACAATAGGGTAGGGGCTCAAAAATGGCATAAGGAGAAGAAGAGAAAATCAATTTCGGGTTAGGGTTTTTAGGCTAAGAAAAAGGGTATATGGGGAAGGATTTGGGGCAAGGGAAGGGTGAAAAAGTGGAGAGGGGGTGTAGGTGGTTTTCAGGGATGGGTTGACGGTGGCCAACGGCGGCGAAGGCGACAACAGCAAGGCCACGAAGGTGGCTACCGAGATGGGTCGAGATGGAGGGGCTGAGGAGGAAGGAAAAAAGGAAGAGGAAAATGAAGGCCTACAGGTGGTGGTTTCGGCCAAAGGAGGTTTGGGAGTGGTAGAGGGGGTTGCAGAGATTGATTTGGTGGCTCAGGTGGCGGCAGAGGTAGCATAACGGCGGCGCAAAGGGCGGTGTAGGGTGGCTGCCAAGAAAGGAGAAAAAGGAGAGAAAAAGATATAGGGCCTGGCTAGGGCACAAAGGCACATCACCAAATATCATAATAATCATGGGCTAAACCACATCTTTAAGGTAGCAACCCCTAAAGAGCCACCATTCCCAATCTCGAGGTCTTTCACCTTAAGTATTAGTGTCTTAATTGAGGTGATCACGAAAACCACAACAATTTGATGCTTATTTACTTTCGACCATTCTGATATCATTAGGCATTTCTTATTCATACAGTTATTCAAGATAACACAGAGGAATCATTAAGACCATTACAATCTCATCCAATTCTGATTCAGGATTTGTTCTCGTGATACTTATTAATCGTCAAATACTCTTACCTTACTATTCAGCGTTACTTGAGTCTTATTACGAACCTCTAGTGTCCCATCAACATGTTAGATATGAATTACTGATTTACCCCTTACTTATATAGTTATTAAGCCATCCCTTCCTTACTTGCCAATTTACCATATCACCCTTTAGGTTGCATAATTACCAAATTACCCCTTGCTCGGTTTAGGTTACCAAGTTATCTCCTATGCTTTTTAGGTCACCATTCACCCTTCATAATTGTTACACTTATCATATTTCCCATTTGGTTGGTTAGATTACTGAATTGCCCTTCTCTTTTGTTATAATTACTAAATTACCCTTAAGTTGGATAAATTATCAAATTACTCTTCTTCATTATCATGATTACCAATTTGCCCATTTAGTTAGTTAAATAATTACCAATTTACCCTTTAGTTGATTAAATTACCAAATTACCCTTCTCCACTATCATAATTACTGAATTGCCCCTTTAGTTAGATAAATTACCAAATTGCCCTTCTTCATTATCATAATTACCAATTTGCCCTTTAGTTGGTTAAATTACCAAATTACCCTCCTGAAATCTTATAATTGCTAGATTGCCCTTATCTATTATTATAATTACCATAATACCCTTTTGTTGGTTAATTTACCAAGTTACCCTTCTCTATTATCATAATTATCCTATTGCTCTTCTATAATCATAATTTAATTACCAAATTATCCTTCGTCGTTATCATAATTATCAAGTTACCCCTTACTCCCAAATTTACCATTATATCCTCTTATTTATAAAATTATCATTCTACCCCTTACTTCCCCTTTACTTCCAAAGTTACCATAATGTCCTTTTATTTATAAAATTACCACAATACTCTTTTACTTATAAAGTTACCATAATACCCCTGTTACTTGCAATTTACCATTTTGTCCCTGATTTCTAAAATTACCGTTTCACCCTTCTACTTATAAAATTACCATAATACCCTTTTACTTGTAAATTACTATTTTACCATTTTACATCCAAAATTACCATTTTGCCCTTTTCTTGCAAAATTACCATTTTACCACCTTATTACACCACTCTTCTTAAGTTAACATCACTACATGGAATAGTAATATTAATACTCCATTCACAATATCCAACTCCACCAACTATTATACTTTAATATACTACTCATTAGCACCTACACATATTAGGCCACATTCTTGCACAAGACATATTACTAAAATGCCCCTAGGGCTCACAATAATATTATCCATGTATAAATGGTCACAATAACATAATATAACATTGATAAGTACTTAACACTTTCATTAATAGCCAAACTCTTTCCTTGAGCAATATTTCCACACATAGTACATAAACTAGTATACTTTCCTTTTGATTAATCAATACAAGCAAATATATATATATATATATATATATATTAACAAACATATAACAAGCATAACAACGTATTAAAAACCCTAATGTGCTAACATACGTTTATCCAGGCATTTAAGTAGGGTTTAACAATTACCTTAGATCCCGCAAAATTGAACCTTACCGGTATCTCGGTTAAAGATTCAAGCTTTAGATACCAAAATCAACACCTAAAAGTAGTATCAAAACTTATCATATTAGAGATGAGAAAACAAAGCATAAGACTTTATAAAATTTACTTAATGAAATAATTAACTTAAATATTATTATACCTTAAAATTATTAACAAAATGAGCCAAGAAATACAGCGACTCATCCTGCTTATGCAGCATGAGCTGCATGCAAAGCAATAGGGTAGAGGCTCGAAAATGGCATAAGGAGAAGAAGAGAGGATCAATTTTGGGTTAGGGTTTTTACGCTAAGAAAGAGGGCATGTGGGGGAGGATTTAGGGCAAGGTAAGGGTGCAGGTTTGAAGAGGGGGTGTAGGTGGTGGTCAAGGATAGGTTGATGGCGGCCAAGGGTGGCGGCGACAGCGGCAACAAGGCTGTGAAGGTGGATGCCGAGGAGGAAGGGCTGAGAAGGAAGGAAAGGGGAGGGGAAAATAAAGGGCGCAGGTAGTGATTTCGGCCAAAGGAGGTGTGGGGGTGGTAGAGGAGGTTGTAGGGAGTGGCTTGGTGGTTTGGGTGGTGGTAGAGGCGGTGGGACGGCAGTGGACGAAGGGGGAAAAAGAAGATAAAATATAAGGGGGAGGAAGAAGGGACTATAGGGGCTTGAGGGGGTATTGTGGTGGTTCAGGGCGGTAGTATGAGGTGGCAAGAGGCACTACAGGAGGTTGGTGTGGCGGAGGAGCGGCGGAGGGGAGGTGGCGCACAAAACAAGGATGAAAATGGAAGGAGAAGAAAAGGAGAGAAAGGAATCGAGGAAGGGGGAGGCTCAAAAATAATGGGGCAGAAAAGGGCTTGTGAGGAGAAGAAAAGGAAGAGGGAGAAGAGGAGGGGATAGGTGGTCGGTCGGTGGCAGTGTGTAGGGTGGCAGGGGGTAGTCGGGTGGTAGGAAGAGGGAAGGGAAGAAGAGGAAAAAGTCAGGCATGTGGCTGGGGATGCAGGGTTAGTTTGGTCCGAAATGGGGAAGAAAGTGAAGGGGGAGAGAGAGCAGGCGCAGTGGCAGGTGGTGGTAGCTGCAGGGCAAATCAGTGGTGGCAGGCATGGAGTTGAAACAAGCAGCTGGTCGAGCATGAGCAAGGAGAAGAAAGAAAGGAAGGAGGGGGAGCAGACCAGTTGGTAAAAAAAAAGACTGGACTGGTCCGATCTAGGGGAGGGAAGGAAAGAAAAAGAAAGAAGGGCCGGGGTTGGGGACGCTAGGTTGGTCGACGCGGGCAGGGAAGGAAGGAGAGGAGGAAAGGGAAGTGGGTCGACGGCCCAATCACGCAAGGGAGGGGGAGGCAGGTCTGTGCGGGTGGCCCGAAGGGAGAAAAAAAGGAAAAAGAAAGAAAGGAGGAAAAAGGAGAAAAAGGAGGTGGAAAAGAAAAGGAAAAATAGGGAAATTATAATAATTTAATTTATAAAATAATTGAGTGTAATATTTTTGGGTAATAAATTTATTTAATAATTTAATTTAATATGATTAAAAATATGGGTTTAGAAAGATAATTTCAGTAAAATATTGGTTTGGAAAATTATTTAAATAAAATGAGTATGATAAAATAATAAAATATTTCTTTTAATTTATTAAATATTCCTACCCAATTTTATATACTCAAAAATTCATAAAATAATTAAATGAAATAATTTTAAAAGCTAATTTTTCCCAAATAAAAGTTATTTATTAAATTATAGGTTTTGAAAATTTCGGGAGATTATAATTACAAACTGACTAAGTAACAAGTAATAACTAATCAGTAATTAGGATCTAGTCAAATATATACTGCCTAGTATTTACAGTATGTGAACAATTAGAGTAATACTTAAACTAACATTAGTAAATAAATAAGGCATGATATTACTTGGTTTCTCTATTCCGGGCTCTTTTAACTAGCATACACATTTGTCTGCCCTTTTCATACTCTTAGTAAATTTAATAGAATAAGTATTAGACTTAATTATAGTACATACTAATTTGAAATCTCAAATAGTTATAAAGTTGATTACCAAAAAAAGAAGAAGAAGAAAAGTTATAAATCCTACTGGTGTGACCGTAGCCGGCACACAATTTAAACCCTCTTGTTGTCAATTGTAGCACTGGTAAATAAGGGTATCGTTCTAGGCCGGGGATTGAGAGGGCTCACCTCTATGTAACTAGCTAAAACTAAAAATAAAAATAAAAATCCTAAATAAAAATAAATAAATAAATAAATAAAATACTAATGGGGGTTATACAAATAATAATAAAAGGAGTAAATAAAACAAAGTAAACTAATAATAATAAAAATAATAAGAAACCCGCAGATATGATAAAGATGTTAGGGAAATCAAAATCCACCACTAGATTAGGTCGAAATATAATATTTATTTCTAAGTCAATATTTAATCGTGAGAATAAAATCAACCAAGTTGTACACCAAACGCAGGTCCATACACCTTATATTACTTCCCTTAATTAATTAATACGACCACGTGCCTATATTAACCCTATTAAATACTAGCAGTATAGCAGCAACAAGCGACTCCTATATTTAACTAGATTTAATGCATTAAGTGTAAGTGGAAGGCTGTCAATCTAAGTACCCAGACTAGTACAAAACGCATGTCTAGCTGTATTTCCTTTCCTTGACCCACACGTATCGAAATATTTTACCACTTCGGTTAGAATCACAAAACTATTAGGTGAATTGTTATCTAACCTAGCTGCAATTTATACATATAGATTCTAGTATATTTAGATGGCCACCTCGCAGGCAAATAAACCTATATACTGTCACTTATGAGGAACCAAAATAAGGCATACACCAAATAAACTATACTTGACAGAATTATATATATAAACGATAGCAATTAACATGGAGTCAAGAAACAATCTCATGAAACAAAGAAAATAAAATTATAATTCAAATCCTAATCCAGGGTTTCAATTTATTCCCTAACAATAAACAATCAGCCGGCCATAATTATAGAATTAATTACACAGAAATATATATCTAAAATATAAATTAAAAATAAGAGAAAGAAATAACCGAAATTAATTTTGAATAAAAGATCAAGAATTTATTCAGATAAAAATTAATTTTATCTAAAATAAATTCTACCGGTATAAATTTTCTCTTCTTCTCTCTTCTCGGCGCCTCAATTTCCGTGTAAGTAATTCTCTTTTTCTTTTTCTTTTTTTCGGCTGACGGAGGCTTGGTTCGTCGTCCGTGCGCTGAGACTTCAAAGTCTGTGCGGCTTCTCTGTGCGCTTCCTCCTTCACCTGACGTGAGGCCTGTTTCCTCGTGCCCGAGCGTCGTCCGAGCCTATGAAGGCTCTCGCTCGTACTGCCGCTCGCCCCTCGAGCCTGTGGAGGCTCTCTACTTTTTGGCCTGCGGCCCTCTACGGCTCTGCCGCACTACTCTGCGTCTCCCTTCAGCGTCGAGCCTCTCCTGCTCCTTTTATGTTTGTCAGAGAGCCTTTCCACGTCAGCCCTCACACACCCTTCGTGCGGCTGACTGGTTCGTGCCCTAGCGGATCGTTTGGTTTTCCTTTTGTTTCGTTTTTCCCTAGCCTTTGGGCCTTCGGCCTTTGGCCGTTGGTCCAAAGGTCCAATTTCTCTTTTTTTTTCTTTTATATAAAAACAATACCGGCAAAATAAAATTTAATAAATATTAATAAATAATATTTATTCTAAATTTACTTAATTTATATCATTTTAGCTCAAATAATAATATTTATGTAATTTTTACCACTTAAGCATAAAACAATAATTATTCCCCTATATTAGTTAAATAAACTACCAAAAACTAAGATTATAAGGGTATAAAATGTGTCAAAATATGAACTCATCACCTACTTAGAATTGTCGACGCACATCTCACTTTTATACGCTAACTAGTATCAATCACTCAAACGATACGCGAGATTACAAGTTATATATGGATAGAGTTTGACATATTGTGATAATGAATTTTAGAATAATAAGTATGAAAAATAATATAGAAAGTAACAAAAGTATGAAAAGACATTATGATTATTATAAAGGGTAAAATATTGGTAAAAAGATAAAATAAAAAAAATATACTATATATGGAAATGACAAACATAAAAGATGTGTAGCAAATAACTGAATTAGGGAATACATAATCTAATTAGATATTTTGGAACACTTTCTTAAAGACAACATTTGTTGTGGATACACTTTCATTCCCATCGTTACAGTATATCAAAATTTTTTGGCCCATTACGATGTGTAATATTAGACATTACAACATACTACTAACCATAGTTGAAAGATTAGTTTTTTCAATAATAGTAAAACAATAATTTTTTTTATTCATTCTTCTTTTTCTTTTTTGTCATTGATTTTTTATAGTCAACGAACTAAAGATGAAAATCAAAAGAATGTCATTTATTACTGTAATTTGATTTTGATGAATATATAATCAGATACATGAAGAGACACCATTTAATTATATTAAGCGTCCGTAGATGATGCAAATCGATCATTTGGTTGAATACTTTATGATGCAATTAATATTATATTCCCAATATATATTAACGTATACTATTAATTAATATATTATGAAAAAGAAAAATTAAGAATTGAAGGCTGTAACACCCCGATTTTTACTATTGAAAAAAAAATCATTTTACAGCGGAAGTAAATAAGTAAAATATTAGGGGTTATCGCCGAATTGACATAAGTTTGGCTTATTCAACCATACCTACATCAATCACAAGGATAAAATATTTAAAATAATACAAGAAAATTAGAAACAAAAGAAAATTTTATAATACAATAGTGAGTTTGGAGTTTAACTCGGTGTTACAATAAAAAATATAAAAGAAGAGGATACCATGGATAAAGAGTCTAAAAGGGTATCTAGTTAAACACATCTACCAGATAACAATTAGTCTTCACCTAACCTTTAATACAAATGAAATCACTCATTGTAATACCCCGTTTTTAGAAACGTAATGATAAATTAATAATCATATGATTAGTTATAATTATTATTTTATAAGATTTAATATTAAAAGTGTTATTATTATTCGTATTTATTTTAATCTTAGTTTTTATCCATAAATCTTATCCAAATTATTTTATTAATAACCGCGACCTGTAACCCGAAATAAATTTCTAAAATTTATTCCCGATTATTTTATCTTTTTTATTTTATTTAAACCTATCTGAGATCGGGTTATTTTTCTCTGGATTATTTTTCTACCCGATATCCTAATTTACCTGAATTGAATTTAAAATATATTTATAAAATGTATTTTCTTCTCTCTCTCTCTCTCTCTCTCTCTCTCTCTCTTCCATTTGATATCCCATCCCTATAAATACTCTCCCTATCTCCCTCACTTTCTTACTTTGCTCCACCTCCTGCATTTATACACACATACACACGCTACTCTCCCGCACACTCCACCCAAACAATCCCCAACCCCATTCCTTTTTGGCTCACCACTCCCCAAACCAAGCCCCTGCATATAACACAACACATGCATATACACGACACACACCACCCTAAACAAACAACCCCCTCCTATTTTCTTTCTGCTAACATTTCCCCCTGCCTTGTTCGATTAACCACGCACACACACCCCAACCCCTTCTCCCCTTCTCACTGCCACTTCCACCATGTCGCAACCCGTCACCCAACTCCCTAGCCTCGTCGTCCAGCAGCAGCCATCACAGCCCCGTCGCCCAAACAACATCCAACCTCCCTGCCACCTCCTCCCTTCATCCCAACATCCACAACCAGCACGCCACTCCTCCACCACTTCGCAGTCGCCAACCACACAGCCACCGCAACCCATGCCCATCACCATCAACCACCAACTGAGCCCCTACACCCCTGCGCACACCCACAACTCCCAGCCTGTCCCATCCATTAAGCAACCCACCACCGCAACCAACCATCTCCACCTCTCCTCCTCTTCTTTCTCCTTCTCCTACAGCCCACCTCCCTGCAACACCAATCGCCACCATCGCCCACCAGAAACCGTCACCCCTATTATAGCCCTGCCTTCCCACAGCCAACTAGCCGCCCAGCAACCTCCACCACCGTGGGCCAGCCACCGGTCTCCACCCATCAACTGCCACCCTTTTCTTCCCCTGCCTTGCCCGGCCAACTCTCGCCCAGCCAACCTCCCCGCAGCCCCCTTGTTTTCTCCTGCATGTGCAGCGTGAGTGAATTATTTTACCCCATGAATTTTTTGTACCAATATTAAACGTAAGGGTATTTTGGTAATTTCAGAAAAATAGATATTTTTCTGCTACAATTATTATTTTATCTGATAGATATTAATTTGGTATTTGTGGTATTATTTTTAAGTACAAAAGTTTAATTAGCAGGACCTAATAAATTTTTAGTGGATACCGCTAATTTTACATTTTTGCTGGAATTCAGGTAACCGTTATAATCTACTAAAATGATAAATATTGTGTGATAGTACATTAGGGTTTTTGGTGTATGAAATATGTCAAGCATGATTTATTTCGATATAATTATGTGTTAATCATTATTATTATGAAAACGAATAAAACGAGCATGTTATCTAATATAAAATATTATGGGTACGAAAGTATAATTAAAAAATGATTCTAATGACGGAAAAATATTTTGTATGATAATTATGTGTAAAATAATAGGTTGAGCATGCTTAGATGTAATTATGGAATAATTATTATGAATGTGTGCCCTAGGGGCAATTTAGTCATTTTTGTGCATTATGATATCTATCTTGAAAATTATGTTTAATGTGTATTATCTATTGTGGATTATATGATCATGTTTTTTGTAAGTTTTAAAAGTGTATGATAGGGTTTGTATGCAGAAACCTGTGTAAGGGCAAAATGGTATTTTGACGTAGTTGATAGTTTAAATTTCATAATAAATAATTAGATTATTTCGTTTTAGCCTTTTCACGACAGATTAATAAATAAAATGGATTTAGTATACAAATGGTTGATAATCTGATAATTATTAGCCTCAGGGGCATTTTTGTCATTTTCGGCCTAGTGAGCCCAAATATGAATAATTGAACACAGGATGGCCTTAGAATTTTGGTTAGTTGACCTTATTATTGACTTTGACCTTAGTAAAGGAAAAATGAATAAGTATGGAAATGAGAATAAATGTGTAATGCATGTTATCTGTGATCACCATATAAAAATACTAATACGTAAATTGGAAGACCTCGAGTTTGGAAATGGTTTCTTTCTAAGGGTAGCTACCCTAGAGACGGGGTAGGAGTCCTCAATTTTTTTGGTTTTCTGGTGTGCCAGTTGTGCCCCAGTAAGGCTTTAGTCTACTCTATAGGTGACCTATGGGCCCTATCGGGGGTATTGATACTTAAGAATTAGGTGTCCGAGGTGAGGAGGGTACTGTGTGCCTTGTGCATCAGTATGACCAAAGTTTTGTTATGCCTCTAGGTTGGATGGTTGGAGGGTATCGTGTTGCCTTAGGGTACTGTGCGCCGGTATGACCGGTGTACTGTTATATCTCCGGGTTATTATTGTATCCCTCTCAAGTAAATAAAAATGGAAATGATATGATTGGAACGATTATTATTGGATATTGGATTGGTTTGGTAGTAGACATAGTGCCTACCTATGGTTTTAGGTAGTAGCCGTTGTGCCTACCTGTAGTTTCGGTAGCAACCGTTGTGCCTACCTATAGTTTTAGGGTAACAACCTTTGTGCCTACCTGCGTTGGTATTATGTCTGTGAACATACCTATGATGTGATAGATTTTATTATACCGCACCTATAATATACCTGTGGTGCTATGCATTTTATTATACTATACCTATAAGTATACCTATGACATTACGTATGTTGTTATCATGTACCTATAAGTATACCTATGAGGTTATGGATGTTATTATACTATACCTGTAAGTATACTTGTGACGTTATGTATGTTGTTATCCTGTACCTATAAGTATACCTGTGACATTATGTATTTGGTTATTATATTTTACTTGTAATTATACCTGTGACGTTGTGTATGATGTTATATTATACCTGTAAGTATACTTGTGAAGTTATGGATTTTATTATATTGTACCTGTAATGTTAGGGATCTGAGTATATTTTACCTGTGAACATACCTATGATGTTATGTAATTGGTTAGGGTTAATGCTGAGACATAAATTATGTTGTAAAGATTATAATTGTAGTGTAGAGTGGGTTTTGATTATTGCTTCAGATAGCGTCTTAGGATGCTTAGTTGATAAGTGTTATTATATTCTAAATAAGCATGCATGAACAATAGGTAGTTTAGTGACATTTGCTGATATGTGAGGATTATTGTGTTTGGATCATCTCATGTATATCTTAATGTTTATACCATGTAATGTCATGATACCTTATGGTTATTATGCTAGGGTTTTCTTCTAATCCTACTTCATATAGTATCTCTAGGTGGATCATTTGGTAAGTTCAGTTATTTCATATGCATGAATATGAGTGGTCTGTGACAAAGATGGAATTTAATTATCTGAATAACTACTGTATCTCAATCCTCGTATGTATATTTATATGTCTTATACAATGTTAACGGTATACCTTGCATGTGTTCCATACTATTTATTATATTAGTTTGGTATAAAAGGTTACTCAGTACCGTAGTACTGAAGGGTTCATTTTTGTGGGCCCCTACCTATTCAATGGGCAGTGGACTTTGCAGGTCAGTTTCCGAGTCCAGTTGAAAGTTGTCGATCAATTTTAAGAGCATAGGAATATCCGGTGTCTCTTCTGTGATCTGGTCTCCAATTGTTTTGGACTTTTATGTCCTCCTGTAAATTCTCTCTTGAGTTTTGATAGACTGCTGACGTTACTTTTAAGTAGTACTGTACTTATCTATTATTCTTTGTATTCTGACTTTTGTCACCACATTATTTGGGTAAAGAAATGTTTTAGCCTTAGCACTTAATATAAGAATGGTAGTGGATGCCAGACTTATATTGAGTGTAGCGGTAACACCCATTATTTTGTAATTAACGCTTCAGAAAAAAGAAAATTTTTAGTGGTAAAAAATAGGGGTGTTACACTCATCCCCACATAAGGCGTCATAGGCGGCATAATCATCTAGCAGATCTCATGAAACTTGCACATAAAAGGCAGAGTCTCCTACTCGTGGGAATGAGTAGCACCCATAAAACAAGTGGTCAGTACACTACGTACTGAGTAAGGGAACAATACTATCAAAATAGGGATATAATTAGCACATGCTTTCGCATCAAATAAGTTTACAAGTAGATAAATAAGATGTCTCATAAGACAGATAATATTCCAAATCTCTTTATAAGATATAATCCATTTTTATTCTTTTATATATGTTAAGTACAAGAACCCCATTATTATTAAACTGATAAAACAGTCTCAAATACCTTCTCAAGGACAACACACCTGAGCCACTATTATCATCCAATGGAATGGATATAAAAACATCACCTTCTTGGGGAAGAATGCTCTCGAGCCACTATTCTCCCCAATGGAACGGAACATATATAAAAACAACACCTTGATCCTAACTTGCGTACTCTTCCACTTTAAATCATTAGTATATTTTCCATAGGTTATACTGTCATATTTTCATTTCATGATGAGGAGGGGCCCCACTATTTTTAATCCGATAGAACAGACTGAAATACCTTCTCAAAGCAAAACGCTCCTGAGCCACTATTCTTTCTGGTAGAACAGGGATTAAAAACATCACCTTCTCAGGGCAGAACGCTCCTGAACCACTATTCTCCCTAGTGGAACGAGAATATATATATATATATATATATATATATATATATTGGCCCTACTCACATGCTCTTTTACTTTAAGTTATTAGTATCTTATTCAAGATTAATTCTTAGGCATTGAACACATTAAAGCAGATAGACACATAACTTAGGCCACAGTTCTCACGTCCTTTCAAACCCTAACTACACACCCATAACATTCATTCTCCCATATTGACTATTCAACCATAATTTACAATATATCATTCTCAAATCTTATCATTATTATCATACTCCCAATGCATAGACTAGTTCCCATGTCATATAGATACATTAATAATATTATCCCAAGGTATTACTCACAGAAATCTCCAAAAACCTTAATTCCACATATTAGTCATAATATCACCCATGAGACTCACATGATTACCAATTCTAATAAACAATCTCATAAGACCAATCATTAGCAACATATCTAGAATCCGAATAACCTCTAGATTTTACACATAGAGTAATGATATTATCATTTTATGTTATTAAACCCTAATTAGACCACTATTTCATTTGAAGAACCCAAGACAATCAACAATACTCCCAAACATTTCTTAGGATATCATTATCATATTTTAATCTACCTAACACATAAAATACCATAATTTTCTTATTATCCCATAATGACTAAAATACCCTTAAAGACAAACAATAACCTTTATTTTATAAATTATTATACCTTCCACACACATTATTTTCCAAATCCACAAATCAACATCATACCTCATAAAAATACTTATACCCATTTATCAAAGCTCATTTAGCCCATATTTCAGACCATAAGATATATTTCTCACAATTATGTCATTAACATAACAATATCACATCCATACATCTTACCCATTAGCACTTCCTTCCAACATAATATTCATATTATCATAACATATCATGAACATCATATATCAAGTCATAAAGCATCTCTATTATGAAAATACACACATAACCATACAAGCATAAACACAAAAACCCTAAATATCAAATAGTATCCTTACCAACTACGATATCAGGCTCTAAAGACATAAATCCTAAACTTCCTTCTCTGAGATTACCAGAATACCACTTATGAAAAACAACAAAAACCATAGTTAGCCTTAAAGAGCATAACCGAAGGTGAAATTAAGGTAAAGAGGGTAGAAACGAAAATAACTATAGTTAAATGAAAGCTTGGGATGTGTGGATTTGTAGTGGAATGTGTGGTGGAGCTATGGTAAAAATTGGTGGTGTTTGGACAAGGTTTGGGGGTGAAAATAGGGGTACACGGCCAAAATGGGGTGGTTGCACGACTTTGCTACAGGTGGTGCACACCCAAACCAAGAGAAA
This sequence comes from Tamarix austromongolica, assembly GCA_039764185.1. NCBI lineage: Eukaryota > Viridiplantae > Streptophyta > Magnoliopsida > Caryophyllales > Tamaricaceae > Tamarix > Tamarix austromongolica. The sequence continues at coordinate 11,502,020 of CM077818.1, forward strand.
AGATTACACATGGTCAGGTGGTATGAAGTAGCATGGTAGTGCCTGATCACTAAGAAAACAAGTCGCAAGTCAAATAGGTGCGCACAGGCATGTGTTTGGGTCATGCATAAGCATATGAGGGTGCACGGGCAGGCTGTGCTAGGTTGCACAAGTGTGTGATAGAAAATCTTAGTGTTACACGGTCATGCTTGAGGCTGTGTGTAAGCCATGCATTTTGTTAAAACGTGATGGACACAAGGAAGAAGAAGGGAAAATAAGCTGAGGTTGGTGGCGATGATCAGCGATGGTGTTAGGAAAGGGTGGGGAGGCCTTGGTGGTCAGTTCACCAATCAAAGGGCGGCGAGTGGTGGCCATGGTGGTGAACAGTGGCGGAGATGGTGGTGTGTGGGCCAAAATAAAGGATGAACAAGAGGAAGAAGGAGAAGAAAAGAGAAAGAATAAAGGAGAAGGAAGAGGGGGCTCATGCAAGGCGTTTTGGACAGGTTTGGGTAGGAAATGGCACAAGCAAAATGAGGGAAAAGGATAGTGTGTATTGTGTGTGTGTGTGTGTGTGTGTGTACATGTGTGCGTGTGGGTAGTGAATTAGGGAAAAGGAAAGAGATAGAGGAGGGAGGTGTGCGATGAACATGAGGGATGGCAAGATGGTACAAGGGAAAAGATGGTTGAGTGTCGGGAAGAATGGAAGGTGATGGGGATAGTTGTGAGCATGCATTGCGTAAGGATAATAATAATCATAATAATCATAATAATAATAATGATGATGATGATGATGATGATGACGACGATGACGACAACTACGACGATGATGATGATGATTATCATCATCATCATAATAATAATAATAATAATAATAATAATAATAATAATAATAATAATAATAATAATAAGAAGAAGAAGAAGAAGAAGAAGAGTGGCAGGGTGTGCTTGTGTGGTGTTATAGATCAGCCGAGATATCATAGGAAGAAGGAGAAGAAGAAGAAAGGTGATGGATGATGGATGGCTCTAGAAGACGATGGGTGATGGTGCAAATGGGGAAGGTAAGGCAAGTTGCATGTGCAAGTTGTAGAGAAAACAAATATTGCAACGGGAGATGGAGAAGAAAGAAAGAAAAGGAGAAAAGAGAAAAGAGAAAAGATTGGGGATTAGTTTAGGTGGTTTTAGATTAGCCAAAAATAATTAGGATTAACAGTAATTTAAGCAGGTTTTGTTTTAGGTTTACAAAATACAGTTTATTCGAGTCTAGGTTTCAAATTCAATTAAAGTTTTGGAATTAAGAAATTTGGGTTAAGGTAAAACAAGATTTCTTGATATTAGAATCAAATTAAAGCGCTTATAACGTGGGATTATGCGATACAAATTTTCAGAGTATTACAAAAGCCCACAACGTTTGGTTTATCATAAATTATTGAAACTTCTTGGGTCCATATATAGTCTAAGTAATATAATAGGTGTCTCTCAATATATAAATAAGAGTTCATAATTGTCTCATTGAATTATTGTAACAAAATAGTTGTATAGAATAATCAATTTATAAGTAATAATTAGTGTAACTTGATGGAAAAAAAATGTGGATATTGTCTGTCAGAAAACTCTATTGTTATATAATTATAGGTAGATATATTATATATATCTCACCTTAAATTTAAGGTGTCTCATATAGATTCAACCTCTTAAATATGTTTGTTTAGGGGGTGTCTCTACTCTACAATTAGAAAGAACTCATCTTAACTAATTAATACACTTCCTTGGAAGAACCGAATGCTTACAGCATTATTGCATAAAGCCTTAACTCTTTATTTTCTAGAAAAATATTAATCACAACTTAAACACCCAAGAGCTTTCTTGAAGGTCCCTTATCTTGACCAACACAATCAAAATGATTCTTCAACATTTTTCTTCTTAAACAATACCCATTTTTTTAAATCACTCTCCGCAAAATTCTTGTGACATGTTTTTTTATTAGTATTTATTTATTTAAAATGCTCCTCATAATATTATTAGTAAATTTAAAGTGAGAAAGCGTGATTTTCATAGAGTAAAAAATTGTTGTAGGGGTACGATAATAGGGATGGGGAACTATAACATGAAAATTTCGGGAGTTGGAGGAATAAAATAAAATCTTTTTTTTTATTTCAACAAAACCTGATGTCTAAGCCCTCGTTTGGTATTATTTATTTTTAATAACTACTTTTAGATCAAAATTACTTTTATAAATCTACTTTTTAGAAATTAATTGATAAGTAAAATGTATGTTTGTTTTTACTTTTATTATATAAGTAATTAATACTAAAAAACTACTTATTGTACCTCATTAATGTTTGGTTTTCATTTTTTTATAAACTTACTTTTTATTTTCCATCTTTAATTTTTATCTTCCTATATATATCTTTTGGTAATAATTATTATATAAATTATGTAATATTAAATATTAAAAAGCATATGAAACATTAAGAAGTATAAAAAAATATAAAGATATTACAAAGTACTAAAAATTATAAAATAAAAATTATAAACTTATTTAAAAAGTTATGAACAACCACTAAACAAACTTTATAAAATTCAAAAACATCTAAAACTCAAATAGTAACAATGATCAAAGTTTATATTATGCAATAAATATTCTTAAATTTATAATAAGCATCATAAAATCAAATAGTTCAATGGCGTGCATGGTAAATATCATCTACAATCCTACACCGTACCATTTTCATTTCTCTAGCAGCTCTACCCACTTTATGTTATCCAACATCTGTATTCCTATTATTTTCTTCATATATTTCTCTACAACAAAACTCATCAAATAATATATCATCCATTCCATTCAGCCTAATAAAATTGTGGATTGTAATTGTTGCAATGACAATAAACATTTATTGTTCCAAACTATAATTCGGCATCTACTTTAAGATGAGAAGCTGACGCAAATCCTACACATTCCTAGAGGAAAATAAAAATCCATACTTGATAGCCTATCCACACGCGTATCTTCTACGCAAATGTGCTGAAGCACATAATTATGATTGACCTCTGAAATCTCTCTATGAGACAAGGTTGCAGTTGCACCCCTTTATCTGCCTCTTACACTGTAACCCGAGAGCTTAGAATATGATTCAATCACCTGGTTATTAGTTCCCAAATCTTTAGCAATTCTAAGGCCTTGGGTATATCTCATAGCTCCGTCGTGAGGGCATTTGCCACCCCAATGTTCATCGTGAACCCATATATCCACTGTCCCAGGTAGGGGGGTTTTTTAGCATACCATGAGCTCCTACCTTCATCTTCAGTGTCCCTTCCATGGGCTGTATATATCTAATGCACATAACTTGTCTAGTTTCCATCATGTATATAACTCTAATTCTTCCAAGCTACCTCCAACTCTCTACCTCATAGCTCTGTCGTGGGCGCGTGCCACCCCAATCTTTGGTGACAACCAACAATATCTATCTTGGGATGGAAATTAATCCAAAATGGGCAAGAATTCTCAATGCCCAAACGTCTTCCACCAACTCCAGCTCCACCGAATCTCACCATACTCTTTAAATTTCAAATAAAATTCCAAACACCAAATTACCAGAGCTTCCCGATCTTCCTTCAAGTTTACAAGTCTATTATCCAATAAAAGAAAACAATTTCTGCTTTTTGTCATGCTGTTTTATAGGTACCTCATTTTTTCTGACTATGAGCTAGTGGTTGTGGTTTATAGTGGTTGATCAACAGATGCGATTCCAAAAAGCAATAATCGAATGAGCCCAAATAAAAAAAGCACGCCACTGCCGACTTTAGTAACATTAACATGTAGACAAGTTATTTAAATCAGCATTAACAAATCGTGTAGACAATCTCGCGCTCATTCTCTGACAAAAGAGTCATATCATTTCAGTCGTCCTTCCTTCTCCAGACCACCTTCTACCTCAACCATGTCGACATTTTTATACCCTAACTCCTTTGCTCTCCTCTATCCACCGTCCCCCCACCCCTTCTCTCTCATTCTTAACAACAATAGCACAGTTGCAAAAGAAAACAAAACAAAACCAGTAGTGACAAACTAACTATAATACCCCGTATTTTAAAATTCAATTTTATTAAGTTTAATGATTTTATTAGCGTAATTTCAAGTAAATATTTAATTATTTTAATTTTGATTCATTTTATCGATTTATTGACGATTTCGACTTCATATTTGAATTTAACTAATCGTTTTCATTGCGGACCATTCTAGATAAATTCATTCATGACCATGATTTTATTATATTCATATGATTTCGATTTTCGATAAAAAATACGTATTTTCGTTCTTTCTTAAATTCTAATTTTTAATATTTTAGATTCGTTTTCGATTATAAATTTGTCGTGTGATTACAACTTTGTTTTGGAGTTATATTTCATTAACGATATATATATTATTTAAATTATAAAATTTCCATTTAAAATAGTCAAATTTATTTTAATAATTTTATCCATAGAAAATACTTTTGACCATGAATTTATTCGATTCTGAAGTCATTAAAATATTTGGAAATTTTTAAATTAAAAAGATTTTCGAAGCTTATTTATGAATTTCTTTCCGAAATTAATTTTCTTCCGTTTTACCCTTTTTGGGTTGCGGAGAACTAGTTTCGGAAATTATTGAAATTAGTCTCGGTTTATTAGAATTTAATTTAAATATTTTCTTATATGCTTTTAAATATTATTTCGAGGTCTTATAATATATTTCATAAATAATATAGATTTTTATGTTCGTTGGTAAATTCTTCCGAAAACATTTTCGAAATTCCTTATATGGCTCTTATATTGATTTTATATGTTCGGATCCTTATAAAATAATTTTTGTTAAACAAATTTTAGATAAATTCTTCCAATAATAATTTTATATATTTAGTAATTTATTATATACTTGTATTTAAATAATAATAAATAAAAAAAGCCCAAGCCCCGGTACCCGACCGACCCCCCTCTTCCTTTTCCTTTTCTCTCTTCTTCTCTCCCTTATCTTTTCATCTTTCTCATTCCTGTTGCTCCCTGCACCCAAGCTCCAACCCCAGCTGCCTCCTCCTTGCTTAGCCCCGCCAGCCGACCTCCAGCCAATTGCCACCAACGACGATGGTACTAGCACCATCGCAGTAAGTAGCAGCAGCGAACCGTAGCATGGGTAGCGTCGAGAAGCAGCACAGACTGTGCCACCGTTCGGCCACAGTGAGCCTTGCTGGCTGCCGGCGAGCTGTCCTCGACCTCCGGCGAAGCTTCTCCAGCCTTCACTTGTCCCGATTTGTTAGTTTCATTTAGTATAAGTTTTTGAAAACCCTAACCCTTGTTTTGATTAATTGAGTATGAATTATATTATGATAAGCTAAATTAATTGTTTCATTATGTATATATATATATTGTATGATTTATTTAGAGTGGTTAATTGTAGTGCATTTGATTGATTTGTGAAAATTGGGTATTTAGGTCAGGTTATGCCCGAATTTTTGAATTCGTCCGATTAAGCTATTTTGGGTAAATTGAGTTTACAATATGTTGTAAAATGTATCTAATTTCATATCAGAATAGTCAATTTGAGAAATTTATGCGGGATTAATTGGAATTGGATTTTTAGGTCAAAATCCGTGTGTAATGAAATTGGGTTGAATAATTGAGTTGTTTCACTCAATTGATTTTATAATATCCTTTGAAATGTATTTAATTTCATATCGGAAGTGTTGATTTGAAAAAATTATGTGAAATTGATTGGAATTGGATTTTTAGGTCAAAACTCTTGCGGGTCTAAATTGGATTGTGTAATCGGATTGTTTTATTCAATTGATTATATAATTTACATTAGAATACATTTAATTACAATTCTGAATCGTCTATTTATATATTTCAGCAAGAATTGATTAGATTTACATTTCGGGCTCAAAAACCCTAATTATGCTAAATTGGGTATTTCTTTTATTAGTTTTGAGAAATTGATTATATGTTACGTTATAAAATGTGTCTAATTGCATTTCTAAACATTCAATTTAAATAAATTAATAGAAATCAACCGAATTGCATTTTCAGGCGTAAAACCCTAGATTTCGAGTGAAATTATGAAATTGGTCATTTGTATAGTTGTTTTTCTAAAATTGAATATATATATATATATATATATATATATATATAGAAATAGTTGAAATGGTATTAATTGCATTCTAACACCTTCAATTGAAATTTATTGATTTGAATTATCTGAGTTTGTGTCTTGGGCTTTGAAACCCTAATTTCGGAAACCAACTATCTTAAATTGGCGATTCATGAGATTATTTTTGTCGAAATTGATTATCTAGATTTATTTAAAATTAGTTTAATTGTACTCTTAAGTTATCAATTTGAGATAATAAAAGTTAATTATTCGAGTCATAGTTTGAGCATTAAAAGCCCTAATTTTTGGATATGGTTTTATAAAATTGATTATGCTATGCTTCTTTTACCTAATTGATTTCCAGCTTTGATTTAAAATCATTTGAATTACGTTTTTATCTTATCAGGTTGGATTTGGTTCTATGCAAATGGTTTGTTTATCTTTTAGGTTGTAAAACCTAACTAATAAATTATTTTCGACAAAATAACTTATCTTCTATTGTCATTTCCCTGGCTTCCAAATATATTTGAAATGCTTCAAGTGATATGTGTTTAACTCAATTTGAGTAATATTCAATCTTGAATCTTAATAGAGCTACGCTCGCGAGTCCTAGGTTTTGGACATGTTTTACAATAAAGATTGTTTGTGTCCGTTTGTGTTTATTTAATTATAATAATTGAATTATTGATCGATAAGATGGTTTCTAACCTAGTTCCGATTTTCTTTTGATGATTTAGGAAAACATTTTTGTGGATTTTCGAGCTCTTGATACATCTCCCTCTTTATCAATTTACTTAGCTAGCTTCGAATTTCAGTAAGTCATTACTTACCTTTACTTATGATGGAATCTCGATGTATGTCTCCTTGGAGTGGAAGGTGATGAATATGCTTATCGATTATTTAATCATATCAAGCATATGTTGTGCTCTGTATGGTAATTGTATGAATGTATGAATTTCTAGCCTCAATACAAATGTGTGCTATTATGATGCTTGAATATTGTATATGCGTGAGTACGTGAAGGGTTGAGTATGGATTGAAATTGTATGATACCTTATGATGTATTTTATGCTATGGAATTATTCGGCTTTAATGCCCTTAAAATTATTCAGCTTTAATGCCACATGGAATGGATCGGCTTTAATGCCACTTGGATTGGTTCGGCTTTAATGCCACTTGGACCGAATCGGCTTTAATGCCACTTGAAATTTATCAAATTTAATGTTATTTGGCTTTAATGCCACTTGAAAGTGATATAACAATGGAAATTCATTGTGTTGATGGATGTGAGCTAAGTGTTGTTATGTGCTCTGATGCACGGGGACGATTGTTTGGAGCCATTTCGCGTCCCGGAAATGTCCCCGAGATGGGAAACGGCTCTGAAACACTGAAATTGATACAAAATGGCGGAATAAAAAAAACAACGCCGTTTGGAACTCGGTTGCCAAACCAAATGCGGCCTCCCGTGTTCCTGCCTCCTTCTTCTTCTATTTGAAAATTAGAAGTCCAAACCCTCACCTCTCCTCTCTGGCTTTCCTCTGCATCGACCTGCACTCCCTCTCGATGATGACGATGAGAGCATGATCTGACTAAAAAATCTCCATCACCATTGTTGTCGTTGTGCTCGAGCCCCAACTACCGCCGCTCGTCGTTGGTTGTCCCCAAAATTTCTCCACCCACTCCGCCGCTCGAGCTTAAGGTTCCACCGAGTTTGCTTCGTCCAGCGTTGCTCGTTTTCGTTCGGCCTGAGCAACACCACCAATTCCTTCAATCGCTGTCGCTGGTCACTGCTGCCTGCCGGCTATCGGTGCTAGTCTTTGTTGTCTCAACCACCGCCAATGGTACTTCGGATATAATTAATCCTAGTAAGATATCTGTTTGCAGACTAATTTGTTTGATTTGTAAACGAATAATTATTGTTGTTGTATTATGTTTGCATATGTAAACTTTGAATATCTTTGTATTACTATTTTGGTTTAGTTATGTAAATTTTAAATTTCTATTTATAACTAGCTTGGTTTGGTTATATGAACTTTGAATTTCAATTTATGACTCATTTGGGGTGTGTGTGTGTGTCTATATATATATACATATATATTATGCCATTTCCTCCCATCCCCGTTTCCTATTTTTTAGGATTTGGTGTTTTCCCGTTTCTCCCTGTCCCCGCATCCCCGTTCCCGTCCCCATGCATCATTGGTTATGTGGACCTGATCTATGATTGGTTAAATCCTTGAGTAAAATATTAATCACTTAAAGTGAAAGATCTTGAGTTGAGACTTGTATCACTCGGGGTAGCTATCCGAGTTAGGTTTGGTATTCACTTGGTATCATTCTGGTGTTTTTCTATTATGTGATCCCGGGTGCCTTACGAGGTTCGGAGAGGCCCTCTTCTACTCTATAGGTGTCTCGATATACTTTGGCCCTATAGGGGGTATACGTACTTAAGTGATTAGGTGTCTTATTTATTGGTAGTCTGGTTACGTTTCTGGGCGGGCTAGCTAGGGCTAGTAGCGTTCGAGTACTAGATTAGTTGTTACGATTTCTTTGAGTCTCCGTGTAACACCCCCAAAATTTACTACTGAAAAATTTCATTTAATGATAAGTGTTAAACAAAAGCAAGATGATAAAACTATAAATTCTGAGGGTATTACCGCCACACTCAATACTAGACCGGTTCACTCCTACCGTTCTAGTACTAAGTGCTAAGGCTAAATGGGATTAACTTCAAATACAAGTCGATAATAAAAAAAACTTTCATAAAAGAAATGATAGTGTTCACCATACAGAAATCAGAGTGCGGTTAAAGAGAGTTACAACCCAATGAGTAATTAAATAAGTTTTCGAATACATCAAACACAGTACGACAGGATATGACTAGAGTAAAATGATACATAGTAAAAGTAAGATAGAGTCCGGCCAGTCACTCTCGATCCCTAAGCCAATTTTAGGCTCAACTCTCAGTCCCGCCCGATGCCTTGTAGGAGTCGTAGGCATCGAAGACGTCATCCCCTACCTGCACAAACTCAGACGGGTCTTCTGCTCGTGGGAATCAGCAGCACCCATGAAACGGTGATCAATACGCTACGTACTGAGTAAGGTAACAGATGTGCTAGGCCAACATACAAAAACATGCAACATAGCTCACATGGCATAATCACATAGACAGCATACGATAACACAGATGATGAAGGCTGGCTATGGTCCGGATAGACTCAATCTTTAGATCTTTGGTAAATATAGTCGATTCACATCATAGTCTTTATCAATCCATGTGAGTTCGGGAACCCTACTATTATAGCCGGTGGACCAATCATGCAGGGAAAAATGCTCCTGGCCACTATTATTTGCCGATAGACCGGTCTAGCCCCGACTCACATGATGTTTCACTGTAATTACTTCGTATTTTTCCATGTATTATCATCATTACGTTTGGTTTTTTTAGCACGGAAACTCCCACTATTATAGCTGGTGGAACGGTCATGCAGGGCAAGGTGCGTCTGGCCACTATTATTCGCCGGTGGACCGGTCTGAGCCCGGCTCAACAATCTTTCTCTTTAAATGGATAGTATCTTATTCATATCTTATTCAATAAGTATTTCACCCTTGACATGCATGTTACCAACATTCTACCTCTATCCTCCCAAGAGGGCCCGTCTTATATCTTGAGACTCTTACGCCCCTTATCACGCCCCGACATCCTTTCCCCCTTATGATTACACATAAAGAAAACCAACTCCTAAGGGTGTGGGTTAAAGCCCAACACCTCATGACATCAAACTCCACCTACTATCACCCTCTAGGGTTTTCCCCCGAAAACCCTAATTGGACCTATGTGGCCCAACCTTCTCTCACTTACACTACCATTACTCCATTTATCACCCCACACCTTATCTCATTTAGATCCAATCCCAAATCATATCGCTTTACCACTTTATTCCATATGTGACCAAAAACCCTAGTTAGCCACTTCAACCCTAGTACCCTTTTCTTCTCCCACAAGTAACCTCTCTCTTTTTCCCCTAAGGTCTCTTCTCTCCCATGGAACCCATGCTCACCCCTTATAAAATAAATTTCCACTCTTAATCCGTACTCCACTCTCCCTTATTTGTTTTTACTTCCATTTTTTTTTTCATAATCCTTCCTCTCAAAACCCTAATCGGGTCCCTTATACACCCTCATACCAACCTACGTACTATTTTTCGTCCCAAGTCTCCACTCACTCCACAACTCTCCCCTTAGCTTATTTATACCCTAAAACAACTTTTCTCACGTAAAGATCATCCCCACCCCCATACAAACTCTCGAAGTCCCCATGCAAACCCTATAATTCCAATTCATGGTTCCCATCTCTTTTTCATTTTGGTCATCTCTTTCTATTTATTTTCCTCTCATGGATCATAAGGTATTTTGGTCAACCTCATATCCCCCTTAGTAAACTCACTTCCCAGTTTCTTTCTTTTTATCCTTTCATTGCCATATCACATTATCAATTATCCTAGCATGCATGTCCTAGAGGGTCATATCATATCACATCATAATCACCATATATACATATCATACTCTTACCATAAGGAACCCATAAACATACCTCAACTCCAAGCTGCGCTACATATAAGACAAGTTAATGACAATCATACGATATACGACATAGCATGATATATAGCATCCAAGGCATACAAGTCACACAACACACATGGCCTTAGCTACATCCTTTCCTAAAATGACGCCGAGCTTGGAGTACGCTCCTACGCCTCCTTAGGGTTTTGGCTTGATTCACTTATAAGAGGGAAAAACTAAGGATTAGTTTCCCTCCTACCAAAAATACTATTATTTCTTATTTTAGTCTAAGATTAGGGTTGCTATTATTAAAGGGAGCTTTATAAGTAAAAACTAGGGTTTTTATCCTCAAGTTAGCCTATTAGATATTACTAGTCAAAATATATGTATGTTAATATTTATAGCTATATTTATATTATTAACCTAGTGGCTTTATTTCTTCTAATAATAGTACTAATACGTGTTATAATAAAATAGTAATAATAATAATAATGCTCCTAGAAATAGAAGTTCTATTATTTTTAAGGCCAAGGCTAATAATTATAGTATTAAGGTTAAAATAATAATATAATAATAGTAATACCAACAAAGTACTAATATTGTTAAAGATAATAATGATAATAGTTATATTTGGAATAATAATAATATAAGGGTTCGAATGTTTTTATCACAATAATATTAACAAAATAATAACAATAATAATAGTAATAACTAATAATGATACCATAGTAATAATGTTAGTAACAAAGGTATTAGGAATAATATTAGCAATATTTGAATAATAATAATAATAATAATAATAATAATAATAATACTAAGGTTGGGTATTCTTCTTCTATAGTAACAAAATGGTAACATGCCAATTTTGGTTTCAATAACATTAATAATAATAAAAATAATAGTAATAATAATAACAACAACAACAACAATAGTAATAATAATAAAAATAATAATGATAATAATAATAATTTTAAGCATAATAATAATAATAACAATGACAATAATATAGTAACCGAAATGATAATAATAATAATAATATAAGGGTCCAAATATTTATATTAATAATAAAAGGTGACAATGGATAAAGTTAGTATTAACAATATTAGCAAAAAAATAATGATAATGATAATGGTAATAATAATAATAATAATAATAATAATAATAATAATAATAGTAACGATAATAATAATAATAGTAGTAGTAGTAGTAGTAGTAGTAGTAGTAGTAGTAGTAGTAGTAGTAGTAGTAGTAGTAGTAATAGTAATAGTAATAATAATAATGATGATGATAACAATAATAATAATAATAATAATATAATAATAATAATAATAATAATAATAATGACAACAAGGATAATAATAATAATAATAATACTAAAATTGTAAATCTCCATTAATAGTAGCACTAGTTAGAAATATTTTCAAAGTTAGGTTAAGTAGTAGTAGTAGTAGTAGTAGTAGTAGTAGTAGTAGTAGTAGTAGTAGTAGTACTAATAATAATAATAATAATAATAATAATAATGGCATTGATAATAATATTAATAAGAATAATAATGTTAAAAATAATACTAATAGTAACGATAATAAAAATGGTAATAGTAATATAAAGGTTCAAATATTTACCATAATAATAAAGGTAACAATAATAGACCAAGGCTAGCATTAGTAATAATAGTAGGAACAATAGTGAGGGTAATAATAATATTAGTAGCAACGAGGGGAAAATCCTAATTATATTAACACTAAAGTTATAGACCATTAATAATAATGATAACATTATTACTGGTTAGTAAAGTCATAAAGTAAGGTTAAGTAGTAATATTAATAACAAATATAATAATAATGATGATGATGATGATGATGATGATGATGATGATGATGATGATGATGATGATGATGATAATAATAACGATAATAGTAGTAGTAGTAACAGTAATATCATTAATAATAATAAAGATACTATATAAATGCTAAAGTTGTAGCCTTTTAAATGATAATACCATAGTTGTAAACATTTCTGAAGTTAAGTTAGATTCATAGATTGTAATGGTGGTAATATAATAATAATAATAATAATAACACAAAATTAATAATAATAATAATAATAATAATGATGATGATGATAATAATAAGGGTAATACTATTAATATTACTAAAAATTATTAACACTTATATATAAAAGGTTTAAGGGTTGGGGAAGTCAGAACACCACCTAGGGTTGGTGGCGGGACCGGCGGCGGCGCGTGGCAGCGACTGAGGCGACGGTGGAGGAGGAAGAGAGGTGGAAAGATGGGTTTATAGGCTACAAGAGAGGGAATGAGGGGGTGTTTGAGGTGGTGGAAGGTGTATCAGGTGAAGAGGGGTGGAATGGAGGTGGTGGTGCAACTGGAAGTGGTGGCACACGATGGCCAGAGCAGTGGCCAAATGGTGGTGGAAGGTAGAGAAGGGAGAAGGACAGGGAGGTAGGGAAAGATGGGGGTATGAGGAGGTAGAGGAGGCTCCCCTGGTTGTTTTGGAGGGTAGGGGTGGCGTTGGTTGCGGTGGAATTGGTAGCGGACGGCGGTGCGAGGGGTAGCGAGGGGTCAAAGTAGGTTGATTGGGTTGGTGGTTTTGCACGGCCGAGGTGGCTCATGTAGGGCAAATCGAGGGGCGAGGAAGGTCTAGTTAGGTAAAGGGTGATGTAAGGATCGGTTCTGGGGGTGTTTTGCCGGCGGAGATAGGTAGCGGCGACGGAGTGCTCGTCTGATGGGGCTACAGCTAGAAGGGGTGGATTTCTGGGTTTTGAAATCAAAACCCAAATTAAGGATGCCTATGGGGTATTTATAGGCTAATTGAGGTGGGAAATGACAAGGTGAAGAAGAAAAGAGGGTGTAGGTGCCAAGTATGTCGCCGGTGGTGGCAGTCGAAGCGGCACTGCCATGGCAGGGGTGGCAAGGTCGAGGGACGAGGGAAAGGGAAAGGGGCAGGGTGCTCAAGAGAGGGGAATAGGTCGGTTGGGGTCGAAAAAAATGAAAGAAAGCGACGGGAGATGGAGGGAAAGACGGTGGGCAGCGACGGTGGCCAGCGGAGGGCTGGGTTGCAGCTCCTCGGTCGCCGCCCACGCCTCGGGGAAGAAGAAGGGTAGGGACTAGGCGCCTCAGGGAGGAAAAAAGAAGAAAAGAAAAAAAAAAGAACCGGACCGGCCGGGAAAGAAGAAAAAAAAGGAAGGAGGGAAGTAGCGCCGGCCTCGGCCGCACCGGGAGGGAGGAATCTAGGCCGCACAGATGGGCTGGCCCAGGTCGAGGGGGGAAGGAAAAAAAAAAGGAAAGGGAAGGAGAGGAAGAAAAGAAAAAGGGAAACAGAGGGAGAAAAAGAAAAGAAAGGAAAGGAAAAAAAAAAGAAAAATAGGTGGGTTAGATATTTTGGAATTTTTGGGTTATTTAAAATAATAATATTTAGAAAATAATAATTAATTCCTTATTAGATTAATTTAGGCTATTTTGGGCAAATTTTTCCTAACTTCCATGATTATTAGTAAATTATCCAAATTTTCCTAAATAATTTATTTATTATTTTCTCCTTGTTTTGCCTTAATTAATTCCCCTTTATTTTAATAAAATAATTAATTTAATTAATTTTTCTAATAAATCCTTATTTAGCCATAATTTTTAGAATTAGAATTTTGGGGTATTTCACTCCGTCCTCAAGATAATATAATCAAATTGTGGTGATCACAATAAAGAAATATAATAATGAATTATTCTCGCTCACTCATAGGCTTTATATTTATTTTTCCTATGCATGTTTCTTGGTTTTCTCCCTTACATTGGAGATACTATATGATTTATGTTCATACCCAATTATCATATAATCTATTATTAAAATCACATGTGGCCCTTATGTACAGAATGATACCTTCTAGGGTAGTGTGTGTTACTTAGCATGTGATCATGATTTTCTTGTACACTTGTACCTTTTGTATTCTCATGTCTAGTCATGTATCATGAGCATGAGTCTTTGACCCCATGCTATCTTGTATGTATCATATGTATAATCAAGCATGAGTTATTATAAGAGTAAAATGGTATATGTATCACATGTATAAATCGAGCACGAGTTATTATACGAGTAGAATGGTGTATGTATTGCATGTATAATTGAGCATGAATTATTGTATGAGTGGAATGGAATATGTATCACATATATAATTAAGCATGAGTATTGTAAGCTAAAGATTGGCATATCTTATGTGTGTTTTGTTTCCTTCCATGAGTTAGGTAGTCGTGATTTACTCAGTATTGGCCCCATACTGATGCTACCTTGGTTGAATGGATCTTGTGATGATCCACTGATGGTGGAGATCAAACATCTTGTGCAAGTTTGTGATCGGATATTGGTGTTGGGTTGAAGTCTTGGTTTGAGAGAGTAAGCAATCCGGAGTTTAATCCCTCTAAATTTATCTTTAATTATCTGTATTCATTTTTAGAAGTTTCAGTTGTTGTATTAAATTTTCAAGGGTATTGTAATTGAATTTTAATTCTCATTACTTTGATAAGCTTTTAAAAATCCAAAACTATTTCATAGGTTTCCGCTAATTTATTTGGCGATGATGTTATATTAGTGAAATTGTTCACTTATCATCTACCTATGGATATTTCCTTGTGGGAGTTTATCGTCAAGGCATAGATGTTGGTTGAATTTTGTTGGACAGGTTTTAACCTTGCATCTAGCATGAAATAGATGGTAGACATTTATCTTGCATTAGGTGTGGCGGTAACATTCCCCAAATTGTATTCAGCTTATGCATTATTCATTTAAACGAAATAATTTTCAGGAGTGAAATTTGGGGGTATTACACCAACAATCAAAATCAAGTCTGCAAATTTTTTATTGTCTGTAGCCAAAAATCTACCGAAACATAAAAAAATCAGGCACTGGAATTAGTGGATATATAAACCAAGCTCATCGATCCAGAAAAAAAAAATAACAAACTTGGAATTTGAAGATGAAGCACAATTGAAGCCCAATAATTATAGATCTATAACCTACGTCAAAGATCGAGAGAAAATTTGGAGATGCTGACCGGAAGCTACAGCATGGAGAAATTGAGAGACAAAAATGGCGACAACCGAGCAAGCAGTAGAAATGGGGACTATGGAGAGGGTTAGAGAACAAACGTTCACTAGAGACTCGGGGGTGGGGGAAATGAACGAAATTTTTTAAAAAAAAAATACCGTACTGCAGGGGTGGAGGATTTTGTAGAAGTAATTTTAAAAGTAGGTATAAATTACTTATAGATAATTAATTTTAGAAAGTAATTTTTACAAATTACTTTTTTATAATTACTTATTAAAAGTAAAACCAAACACTTATAAAAATCTATAATTACTTTTTATAATTGATTATCTAAAAAACTACTTTTTCTAAATAAAATCAAACAAGCAAAATAAATAAATAATCTAAAATAGAAAAAGTTGGATCAATGAAGTCCGCTTACAATAGTGGGGTAACATGGATATTTTCCCGTGATTCATGAAGGCAGTTGTCCGCTATGAAACTCTTCGACACTGATTTAAGGACTTTTTAATTGTTAGGCCCGTACCGATAGTCCAAGTAAAATCGCATATCTTCCGCCCACCTACCTAGACCAGCCATTCTGATTCAATTCAATACACAAAGCCCGATTAAAGCAATAGTGTTCGTAAAATACTGGACCACGGAACTTCGGCTACACCCCACCCAAAATAATAATAATAATAATAATAATAATAAATAGAATAACAGACCCGACAGGGCCCACACACGACGCACCCACCCGGCTAGTAGCGGACTTTGATTGACACATGACCGTTGTTCGTGGCAGCCCAACACAAAAACTAGCCGTTAACCTGTCTCCTTGGCTTCTGTACGATTTTACTTAAAAAAACCTAAACCAAGATTATGTCCGCCAATTTATTCACGCCATCATCGCTTCCGTTTCTGTCCCAATAATCTCCTCTGACCTTCAATATTCTTCTTTGTTTCGTGTTCTGACTCAATCGATACCATAAATTCAACCGTAGTCCGACCGTTTGAGTTAAAACAAAAAAAAAATCATACGGTTTCTCCAATCATTTTCCACTTTCTTGTGATCAGAAGAAAGAACAGTGGGTATCAATGGCTTCTAAAACTGTGGCTAAGGACATCATTACTCTTCGTGGTTCCGCAGCAATTGTTAGCGAGTTCTTTGGTATGTGCCATTTATCAAATCCTTGCAAGTTTGATTTAGGGTTATGGGCGTGAAGAAAACGTCACTAATACTTCGTCTTTTCTCCTTTATGCATGTTCTCGTCTCCAGGCTATGCTGCTAATAGGTAAGAGGATCGTTTGTTTTTTCGGATAATTTAATACCTTCAGTTTCCACTTTTTAACCCCTCCCCAAGCCCTCTCTTTTCCTTTTCTCTCCATTTTGTTGAATGCATTCGGGCGTCGGATAACTTATCCATTTTGATTGGTTTGGCTTGTTTGTTCTATAGTATTCTGTACAATCGTGGAATATACCCAGAAGAAAGTTTCATCAAGGTGAAGAAATACGGATTGCCCATGTTGCTTACTCAAGATGAAGGCGTTAAATCCTTTATTTCTAATCTCAATTCTCAACTTACAGGTGATTGGTCTTGTCTTACTAACAACTGCTACAACAGTCAAATATCTTGACCTTGTTGTCTCCTCAAATTTACAATTTGGTCATCTGCTCATGGTTTTCTATATTCTTGCCTTGTGGTTGGATGGATTTTGTGCTGCAGAATGGCTTGAAGCGGGGAAGCTACAGAGGGTGGTTCTGGTGATAATGAGTAAAGCAACTGATGAAGTTCTCGAAAGATGGAACTTCAGCATTGAGACCGATGGTGAAGTGGTCGAGAAAGGGTATGAGATTGGGTCTCAGATTTTTTATATTTCGAAATATTTAAGATTGAGCATATCAAATTTATTCAACTTTTTTGGCTTCCTTTTTTGGTCGGAATGCGATCAGTGTTTCAAGAGAAAAGAGTGACAAGGAGATCATGAGAGAGATTCAGGCCATCATGCGCCAAATTGCTTCCAGTATCACTTACTTGCCTTGCCTTGACGAACCCTGTATGTAAATACACCTTTCTATTGTCATTCATTCCTTTGTAACCATTTACATCACATCTGTAAATGGTTTAATCGTCGGTCAGAGTTTGATACGATTTCCTTCTTGGCTTCCACAGGTGTGTTTGACGTCTTGGCTTATACAGATGCAGATGTAGCGGTACCTTTCACCTGGATTGAGAGCGATCCAAAATTGATTGCCAATCCTCAGATGGTGAAATTACACTCTTTTGACACCAAGGTAAGCGAAACGAAAAAAAAAAAAGGATCTTGTACTACTCTGTCAACGTAAAAGAAGTTTTCTTCTCTACATTTTGTGTTATGTGACATTAACAAAGCATTAACTTTGCCGGATCGTTTTGCAGATTCACAAGGTGGACACTCTCGTGTCTTACAAGGACGATGAATGGGATGAACAGTAACTTAGGCTGGCCAGGCCTAACTGCAGTTTTCCTCTAGCTGTTAATTGGCTTACGTTTTTTTCTTTTTTTGAATGTTTGATGTGAATTTCGTTGATTCACATCTTGTAGTACCCCAACTCAAGCGATCTTTGGGCTGTACCTACCCTGTTCAGATTTTCGTATTACTAATGCTTACCGTTTCATTTCGGCTCTTTTGTTTGATTGCATGTGTATATCTCCATCTTCCGTAGAATAGGACTAAGTCATTTCCTCTTGTCAATAACAGAGAGGTAAATGAGAATTGAATAATTATTAGTAAAGCAACATCTGGACCGGAAAAACTGAAATTTACAACGTCCAGAAGTGACTGTTCCTCCATTGGGATCTGCAAATGTGAATCGGAAAATATATTTACAAGTGCCAGGCATGCAAGTGAATTACACAAGCAGCAAACAAGTTTGACATGCAAATATTACTCGGAAAAACATTTACAGGGATGCAAGTGACTTTCACTGGTTATGGTAATGCAAATGTAGTCTTCCAATATTATAAACCTTTTAATTTCCTCAGTTTATTCTCGTGCACTGGTGGCAATTTGTGTAATTCCATTCCAAAATAAAAAAGATATAAATGTCAAGAGCAGACAACGTACGATTCTAATGCAGTTCAAACAAACTACGTTTTTCTTGATTCAACAAAGTACAATAACTATTTCTTCTCATAAACCTAATCATTTCTTCCTTCCTTCATTCCATTTTAATTCTTTTGTTTTACCATTTTAGCATATATCCACCATTTTCCTTTATTTTTTATGTCAAAGCCGTAACTGTACATTATTATATTTCAGAAAATAAGAGATATTTAGTTATAATTGTAGTATTATTTATTAATTACTTTAACTATATTGATTTGCTCTACGTATATTTATCATTACCTAACATATTTTCCCCCTTATAAACATATGGCAATGCTCACCTTATTCTTCATAAGAATTTAAAATTTATGTTCATCTACATGTGACGAAATCAAATGTCAACAAATTGATGTAGTAGTATTTTAATTACTTCATAGAATGTTTGAAATCTTTTTATTCCTTTTGACCATTTGTAAATGTGGTTTTATGGTTATTTTGACCATTTGTAAATGTGTTTTTATGGTTATTTTGCCCCATAAATTTCTTTATTTGTAAACTTTTATATGGCAGTTGGCAATCTATAGCTTTATTTTTTTTTTTTAAATAAATCAATTTGATATTATTATGATATCTATCAATGAATTCATTTTCTTTATTTTATGATTCTTTCATGAATTTTAATATCAAAGTTTTTTCAAATAGTAATTTGAATATCTTATCTATTTCCCCCTTATAAACATATGGCAATGCTCACCTTATTCTTCATAAGAATTTAAAATTTATGATCATCTACATGTGACGAAATCAAATGTCAACAAATTGATGTAGTAGTATTTTAATTACTTCATAGAATGTTTGAAATCTTTTTATTCCTTTTGACCATTTGTAAATGTGTTTTTATGGTTATTTTGCCCCATAAATTTCTTTATTTGTAAACTTTTATATGGCAGTTGGCAATCTATAGCTTTAATTTTTTTTTAAATAAATCAATTTGATATTATTATGATATCTATCAATCAATTCATTTTCTTTATTTTATGATTCTTTCATGAATTTTAATATCAAAGTTTTTTCAAATAGTAATTTGAATATCTTATCTATTTGATGGACTAACAATTTTAAGAGCAAAAAAAGAATGATGAAAGTCCAATTTCATGACTTTATATTCTTCGTTTATTTAGATCCAAAGGAATGAGGTAACTTTATATTTTTTATATTGGAGGCTCTCTGACGGAAGACTTTCTGATCAATGTTAAGTTCCAACTATATTATTTGCTGTACTCCCAACTCTAATTGGTCACATATTGTTAAGTTAGATTCATGCTTGAGTTTTACCATTGTTTTTTTTTTCTTGACCGTTACACGCCTCCACATTTGAAGAACTTTGGGGAAACATGAACAAATAAGCGTGCGAATGATGCACTTGATCTCAATGGGAATATATATACCAACGAGCGAATTATACACTTGATCTCAATGAGAAAGATTCAACATTTGCTAACAAAAAAACTAAAAAACTTCCGTCTAGAAGTCGAGTAGAGATATTATACAACGAAGTAGAAGTTTCTTCACGCAGAAGATGAAAAAGATCACATGCCGATCACACCATTTGAATGCGCGGGACTCCAATGGCACTTCGTATGCATCATGGAAGGTAACACAGAAGACACCCAATCTCAGGTCACCCCACGATATATTCCATCAGGACGGACATCATCCAAGTTATCGATGTTCCTGTATGTATTATATTCTCTAACAGATGACCAACCCCGACGATTCAGGAAGTCACGGAAATCCTCTTCAGTGTAAAATGTCTTTTCTTCTGTATGGACTGGAATTTGCTCCGACTCGTCATAGTGACACACTTTGATGGTGAGACCTGAAAAATGCAGACGGCCTCAGTTTGTTAGCACAAGCAACATTAAGCTATATCCATACGGCACACAATTAGAAGCTCAGAGACTTGCAATGGACACTGTTCAAAACCAGGCTCGCAAATACGAATTATGTTTACCTAATCTTACCTACATCGAGGTGAAGAGTATAGTTCCCCAATGGCATATCCCTATCAAAGCTCCGAATAATATTATCTTCATCCTCCAACCAAAATGCCCGTTTGGTTCTAATTCCAAAAGCAGACTTGATTGCCTCCTTGATGGCCTCCGGAGTGCCGTCAATACCGACCCTTCTGGTATAATCCCCCCATTTCACCGAAATTACCCTTCCACCATATGAATGTGTCTCATCACCTGCAATAAAAAGAGGGCTGAACAATCAGATGTATTTGGCTATCAATTAGGAGATCCACATAAATTGAGAGTAAAAATGTAGCTTAAGGAAAAAAAACCAAATTTTCTGCACTCCCTCTCTTACAGTCTTGCCAGGGCACTGTTACGATG
The DNA here is from genome assembly GCA_039764185.1 of Tamarix austromongolica. Classification (NCBI taxonomy): domain Eukaryota; kingdom Viridiplantae; phylum Streptophyta; class Magnoliopsida; order Caryophyllales; family Tamaricaceae; genus Tamarix; species Tamarix austromongolica. Next base: position 11,523,208 of record CM077818.1, read on the forward strand.
TGACTGACATCACAATATAAATATGAACATGGAAATAAACCAAATAATATAAGATTTCTATTTAGCTAGCTTGATAATACATCGATATATTTACCCTCAACTCTATATATAATTGTGAAAACAGTTAATTATAAGGTTTATTATCAAAAATAATAGAGAAAATATTGGAATTTAAATTTCACCATTAATCTGCATAAAAAATTATATATTTTAAGATTTACAAAGCACTAATTTAGCAGAATATATTTCCAAATATTTTACACTTGAAATACTCATTAATTAATCAACCTAATAAATCATAATATATTAATTGGGAATTAATTTCCGAATTAATTGGCCTAACGCATTAACAAATTGTTGATCTGATTATTTATTACTATTTTACTATTATCATTCCAATAATTAGTAATTTTTCTTATTAGTATTATTAGAATTGCTATCATTAGTATCATTACTAACTTTATATTTTTATTATTATTATTATTATCAAAATCTTGCTCATCTAATATGATAAGCCTTAAAAACAGATACTAATTAAATGAGTAAAGGAAGATGCCAAATACCTAGCTAATTATTTTTCATAGCAATCAAGCTATGATTTTTAGTAATCACCGCATATTGAATAAGTAGTCATTAATAACCCAAAAAAATGCAGAAATAACAACTTATTAGGTGGGAAAATTCTTTGCTGCTACTTTTAGCCACTGATCTGTTTATATATACTCACTCATTTTATTTTTTCACTTGACTTGTCTTTACTTTTGTTTATAAATAGTTAATGTTGTGAGTTTAATTTCAAGAGCTGTGGGCTTTTAGATAGCCAATCAATTATTCTACATTTTGAGTAGCCAAATGCTACAGTCAATTCAGGCTACATTGAGAATGAAGTTTGGCTAATCAGTGGAGTACAGTTTAGAAGTATTAATGTTGTTTATGTGGAGAGAGTGGAAAGAGAAGTCGTTAAGCTAATAGTAATGGTAGATTATTTAAAACTATTTGATTTTCTTATTTATCATAACAATGCTAAAACAACAAGTATTTAAAAAACAGAGAGAGATTTTAGTATATATGAAAAAACATATTTTATTGTTAAATGTGATAAAATAAAAGGCCATTTTTAAAAATCTCCAAAAAAAAATAGCGCATTGAATTAAATAAATGACTAAAATGCCAAAAAAATAGTTGCCAAACACATGCAAAATGGTCGAACCATGCAGGACTACAAAAAGGATAAAACAAGTGGTCGTCAACAAAGTTGTCAGTAACCACACAAAAATCACCCATTCCCCATTTCCTACACTAGATTATCTTGGGCTATAACAGACCTGCAGCATCACATCAGTCATCAAATCCCCTGAACCTCCGGTGATAGAGACATCAAAGGTGGCTATCCCATTTGTTTGTTAAAATATCAGGCAGAATCAGAATTTTTATAAAATTAAAAATTTAAACAACCGACTCGCAAGCAACAGGATCCACACCATTCAATTTACATTTGATTGTCCTGTGCAAGCAAACCAGACAATAAATATCTAATTTAAGGCTCACTTGCAAATTCTATTTCATAAATAAACAGCAATTTATATATGGAGGCTTTCAGCATTTGTTCGGGAAAAGGATATTCTTTAATGATGAAGGAAATAAATGGTTAAGCAATCGTGAGGAACATGGTAGAAAAAGATTCTCTTTAAATAACTACAAAAGTGCCCATAAGGTTAACTATATCCACAAAAGCTGAAATATAAATTTGCTCCCCGTACCTAAATTTATTGGATCAAAGCATCATCGAAAATTGTCTTTGTTTTATTTTACTTGTAGAAACATTGTGCTAAAATATGGCACAGTATATGTAGGCGAAGGCAAAGTAGATGTCACCCGATTCACTTAATTCATGCGGGTAAAAATAAGGCCAAAGCTCTGATGCTTACCTGAGCCCATGTGTATTTACGACTATTCTAATTCTGATCAGCCAGAGCTTGTCTCAGATGGAATATAAAGCCTGGGTATAAAGCAAGGGCTGCCTGAAGCAGGTCATTTCGTATCTTAGATATCCAGATATGGGGAAACTCTTCACTTACAATGCAACAAAGGTTCCAGATATAGATGGAGAACCTCAAAAATGAGGGAACTTTTGAAGTATTTCAATTTTAGACTTCTATAGCTATAAATTCCTTGTTTGGATATCAGTAAACATAAGGATAGTTCAAGTTATGCCCAAAGAACTTTCTGAATTCCACCTAATAGATGAAATTTGAAAATCCCTCATTTAGGGATACACAGAATTCTAAGAAGATTATAAATTCTATTTTACATAACCAAAAAATGGGATTTAGGTTAGAAAATTTTACAAATTCCATTTCAAAGTGAATTACCCTCTATAACTACTCAATCTTAAAAGGTGAGTCAGACATACTTACCATTTCCAGGAGTTTCCCTCCAAAATGATGGTGGAACTCCACCTGCCGTGACATTATCAGCTGCAGCAATAGAAAGAGGATGTCCATCATGATCCAGACGTCTTTCAAGATTCAGTGTTGCCCTGCCATTACCTGCAGAAAAAAGATATATAAAGCTTATTCCTACATACCAAACTCATTTTGATCAAGAATAACAGACATCAAAAGCACACAGCATCAAAACCAAATCCTGACTGGTTCCGCCAAGCAGTTATCTGAGTTGGAAAGAACAGTTCTCTCTAAAATTCCCAAATAGCTGTCATAACACCATAATCCAAACATACGAAACTACTAATCGCTGCCAATGAATTGCTTTTGACAGAGAGAAACAGTTCCATCCATGATTTCTCTCAATGGGGCATGAAAGTGCGGATCCTTAAAGTTTTAGCAGTGCAAAGCATAAATAGCAGTGACGATATCTCAGAGTATAGAGATGATAATAAGCTTTGTTTTTTGAGAATCAAAAGCAGCCTTAGAAGAAGCAAAATCATGATCAGGAGGCCATGAAAGGAACATCAAACCACTTATGATGAAGTGCTGTTAAATTGTCTTCAGAGTTCTGCCCAGGAAGGGAGAACCAAAACACAGCCAACAAAAGCATAAAGTTTAGAAAGATGAAAACCAAGTTCATGACCATGAGAAAGGACTGGATTGCATGTCAACGTTCTTTGGAAGCAAATTTTTGGGAACAGCAGATCAAGTAGAATAAATGAATGATAACAAACTGAGAGAGAAATGTTGACAATTGTGCTGATAGAAAAGATGAAGATAAACCAGGGATTTGAGGGTCTGGGAGCCTCCCACAACTGAACAATTTTCCAACCCCCTCCTCTCTCTCTCTCTCTCTTTTTATTACAATCGTACATCTGACTCTCTCCTATGACTCAGCATTGCCTAACAGATTCCTCTAACAAACTATGAAATAAAATGACAGAGTACCAACAGCCATCTCACAGCAGCAGCAGCCCATAACCCTGTCAACGCACCCCAATGATCATCCAGTACATACAACTCCAGGAGATCCATCCTTAGCAGCCCTTCTACGCACATAGGTATATTTAACCAATGGCTTATCACTACCTCCCCGTATGAGTTTCACCTTGTCCTCAAGGTGCAATGCAGGGAATCAAGCATTCAGCACCTCAAATTCCTCCCATGATGCCTCAATATCTAGAAGACCTTGCCACCAATCAATACCTCCAACATCCCCTTAGTGTTTTAACGGACATCCAGCACTTCACTTGGTTCAAACCTCCATTCTAAGTCTTCGGTAAGAGCCACGAGTAAAGGTTGGGTTCGGATGTGATCTCCAATTGCCAGCTTCAGCATAGAAATGAGAAAAACCGGGTGAACTCGGACATTGTCAGGTAATTCCAACCAGTAGGCCACCGTTCCTACCCATGCAGAAATGGTCTATGGCCCAAAGTATCTTAGGGACAACTTCTCATTTGCCAAGGACTTGTGGTGGTAAGGTTTAAGCTAAACATATGCCCAATTTCCTACTTCAAATTCCAAATGGTGCCGCTTTTTATCAGCTGAAGCCTTCATGATCCCCTAGGAGCACTCCAGGTGGTACTTTAATTAGCCAGAACTAAATCCGGAACCCTCAACTCCTGATCAATAGCAGCCACCTGTGTATGCCCCTCAACATACCGTACAAGAGGTGGAGGCCTGTTGTAGAGAGCCTGAAATGGTATGGTGTGAATGGAGGAGTGGTAGGACAAATTATACCAAATTTAAGCACAGGGGAGCCATTTAGTCCACTGTTGTGGCTTGTCATAGCTAAAGCCCCTAAGGTACGTCTCAAAGCTATCTCTGTCTGACCATCTCCCTGCGG